>JAJHSJ010000016.1:1758146-2186540 GCA_021015155.1 Magnolia officinalis | reverse complement strand
GAGAGAGAGAGAGAGAGAGAGAGAGAGAGAGAGCATCTCTCCCTCTCTCCATCACCTTACAAGTGTGACAAGTATGTAGGGCTGTACATCGAGCCAAGTCGAGTTGAGGTGGGCCAAGCTCGACTTGAATCGTCTGTGCCCTACCAAGGTGCTTGTGTGGTTTTCCTCCTTTCCTCCATTCAGGATGGATCGGGGAAAGATTTCTTACTTTAAAAGATCAATAATAACATATCGATAAAACATATACATTATATCACGTTCTAATTTTACATTTTATGATTTTTTTATTTTTATTTTTTAAAATTGAGATCATTAAAACAGAGATCCATAGGATTGATAATATCATTTGATCTTTTGTAAAAACTAACAAATGCAAAGTTCAAATCTCACACACACATTACCTGGTTGAACATGATATATAGCTTCCACATGTGTGTAGAATTAGCAAAACCCCATTGTAAAATGCTTGGGAGAGTTTATATAAGCACTTGGTTTTTAATTTGTAAAAGATGTGCACATGCCTCATTGATCCAAACTGTTGATGTTGTGGACCTTACCATGAATTTCCCATGTGCCAAAAATCTCCCAAATGGTTGCATCACAATCATTAAAAAAATTACTAGTTGGGAGACAATAGAGAAAGAATGCAGCGATAACAACATTTAATCGAAATAGACCAGACATTGGACGCTATGATTTGTTGTGCAAATGCCTTACATTCTGCAGGGCACAGTCGACCGGGACTCACTATGAGTCACTGTCGACCGTGACTAGCTGTGATGTTTACGGTCGACGGTCAACCATGGTTCGATCGTCGAGTATCATGATTTTGCGCAAAATAGGGGATATTTAAGTCTGATTTTTCATTCGGACTTTATTCCAATTCAAGTGTTTTCTCTTAGGGGCTAGCGTTTGCTAGGGGAGAGGGTTTTCTACACTTGCAAAGGGCTTATGAATGATTTCTCAAGGGATCTAGGGGGTTTCCTAGAGGTGCGCATCGTAAGGGAAGAGGGTTTGACTCTTACTTAGACAAAGAGCAACCATTGCTGACGTGTTACACTGAATCAACCGAAAATGGTTATCAGCTCGCTGCCACGTGTAGGCAATAAATGTTGCATTAATGAGGGGTCACACATTGCTTTCACCTTTTTCCAAGGGTGAAGCGACATGGGGGGCAATGTTCATCCCCATTATCATCATTCCTCTTAAGGGCCAATCAAGATAAATTACGTGTGATTTATACAAATCCACGTGATGTATTTGGATATTTGAAAAGATTTCTTAGCAAACAACAGCTAGGACATATCAAACAGTGCCACGTCAATATCCAAGCAACCAATGAAGAAGCGATTGTGAAAAAATGATTACAGGAAGATGACAATAGAGAAACAGAATAAGCTCAGTAGTGGCGAACAGTTATGACAACTGTCGGAACGTAGGAAGGATCTAGATGGCCGAACTAAAGCTATAAATAGAAGAGGAATGCAAGAGAAAATTTTCATCTCATACCAACCCAATCAAACCAAACAATTACCTTTCAATTATCAATCAATTTACATTCCATAGTGTAATCCTTTATTTTCCCTGTCAAGCAAGTTACATTTCTTAATGTAATTCTTTACTTTCAGCTCGCTATTTACATTGTGTAGTGTAATCCATAGCGTTAAATCAAGTAATTGGTAATTTTAGTTGTAATTTGAGTCTATGCTCACACACTGGATTCAGTTCATTATTTGAAAATGTGTTTTGCAGCTGTTCTTTGCAACTGGCTGTAATAATCATTTTCTCATTTCCATTTATCTGTATTGAAAAGTCTTTTCGTACAGAAGGCAAAAGTGCAACCCATCATTAGAGGACAGACCTTACTCTCTTAATGAATATCACACAAACCTTACTCTCTTAATGAATATCGCCTGATCCTGTTTGTACATTGAGCGAGTAGATGAATAGGCGGCCAATCTCATCTGATATCACATACTACATGTTTGCATATCTTGGCGCTTGGGGTCATAATTATTCGGTTTAAATTGAATCACAATTTCAATTCTAGCATGCCCACACACGTATAACTGAAGACATAATCACGCAACACAAGCCTTAATTTCAAACATCATACTATTCTACAACTCTATAGGGTGAGAAACAATGAAAATTTTGCCCAAACTTCTAAGTTCATATGATGCAATAAATTTTCCTAAAACTTCTAAATTGATATGGTGTAGTCCACCTAAGTTTCTGAGTAATTTTTTTTAGAGTACCATTAAGTCGCTTAAATGGATTCCATAGCTTTTAAACCATGATGAGCCACACATAAAATTAATGATAGGTGTTCCATTTCCACTCTTCTTTATAATGTCTTAATTAAGTTTTGGACAGGTTAAACATTTTCTAAGGTCAACATGAGGCATGACACCTATCGATACTTATCGACCTCATGTAATTCATGCGTGTTCTCCACGGAGGCACGTAATTAATTAGTTGTAGTGACAACAATG
This sequence comes from Magnolia officinalis, assembly GCA_021015155.1. Classification (NCBI taxonomy): domain Eukaryota; kingdom Viridiplantae; phylum Streptophyta; class Magnoliopsida; order Magnoliales; family Magnoliaceae; genus Magnolia; species Magnolia officinalis. The sequence continues at coordinate 2,184,045 of JAJHSJ010000016.1, read as the reverse complement.
TCATTGTCAAGCTAACGTGGTTCTTGTTTTTACCATGGATTTAGCTAACCTGACTTGTGTAGGTACGCCCAGGGGCTGAGTTGCCAAAATAATCACTGCATGGGACAAACAGTCAAACATACTTTAAATTCACCTCATCTATCATCGTGAGCCGTCACATTCATCCATAGATCCTAAACTTCAGTAAAATCTAAGTGGTGTGGTCTACATGAGTCTTAGAATGTCCTAAGTTTTTGGAATCCACCATTCCATTGTTTCCCATGTGAGATGAGTAGATTGGATGGCATAAACACCCCAAGGTAGATCCCACAAGTACTTTGGAAAATCTTAATGTTCGGACTCTCCATCTCTAGTTGTTTCCCATGGTGTACCCACCGGAGCATTGAATGAGCCCGATTTTTGTGCCCTGGTCCAATTACAAGTAGTGCACCTGATGGATGGGGTGGATGTCATCAACTTAAAGCTATCCACCCACATCAGCAAAAGTACAGCCTCATGTCCGTACTAAAGTATCCCAAGCCCTTTTCTTTTACTATTTACTTTATAATATAATAAGATATGCATGACAACTTAGGGAAAGCAACAGGACGTTTCTTTTTAAACCCAACACAAGAAATTAAGGGCCTATTTGTTAAATCTGAAATCCGGAATCTGAATTTGAAAAACTAGTATCGAATCTAGAACAACTTGTTTGTTAACTAATGTCAGAAAAATGTTTGAAATATGTTAATTTGACACATTTACCCTTGTAAAACGGTCATGATTGAATCCTTACCATTAAAATCTTCATGGATTTGATCGAAATGTTTATTTGACCACACAAGTATCATCTTAATCCAAAGCTTTTTGTAAATCACGTGAAAATTTTAATAGTCATTTACCACTTTTTCTTGTACTATTGTTAATCTCTGATTTGGATCTACTTCATTTTTTGTATCATGCCCAAGAATGAACTTTCAATAACAATGGATAACATGAATGTAGTCACATACATCACGGTGGGCCTCACAGTCAGGGGTCCCACCCACCTCGGTGGATCTGGATTGCACACTAACGATGCTAGTAGCCATTAGCTATTGGACGGTATTGTATAGCCCCCATCATAATGTATGTGTTTCATCCATGCCTTCCATCCATTTTTCCAAATCATTTTAGGGAATGATCCCAAAAATGAGGATGATCCAAATCTCATGTGGCCTAGAACTTTCTTGGCCCATTAATGGTCACTCACTACTATTTTATATGGTAAGGCCCACTTGATAATTGGATTTGCTTCATTTTTTATATAATGCCCTAAAATGATTTGAAAAAAAAAAAAAAAAAAGGATGGATAGTGGATATATAATACATACATTAAGGTGGGCCCCACAGTTAGGGCCAAGGTCAGTGGAGTGCGGCACGCTACGCAATTCGCTTCCCCCATCATAACGTGTGTGTTCTATACATGCCATCCATCCATTTTCCAAATCATTTAGGGAATGATCCTAAAATGAGGATGATCCAAGTCTCATGTGGCCTAGAACTTTCGTGGTTGATTAATGGTCACTCATCAATGTTTCTTATGGTATGGCCCACTTGATAATTGGATTTGCTTTAGTTTTGTGTTTTCTCTTTATACAGGTTTGTGTGACCTTATGAAGAGGTTAGATGACAAATAAACTTCACAATGGAGAAGCTTTTACGATAGTCGTTCCATTCCCACTTCCTTTTATGGTGTGGTCGACTTGAGCTTTGGATGTGCCTCATTTTTTGAGATCATGCTCTAGGACGATATAGAAAAGTTAATGGGTAGTGTGGATCTAACATATAAATCATAGTAGGCCTAGAGAAGTGCCACACGTTAAAAGTTGGGTTATGTATTATGCAAAGGAGAAAGCGCATGGAAATTTTGGATTTTAAAAAAAGAATCCGCGGAGCGCATTCTGGATTCAACATTAAGCTAGACCTCTATTGTTGAAAAATTTTTGCAAAAATTACAGAGCACTTTCCATGTTCTGTGTTAACAAATAACACTAAATGCCAAGTGCTTTTCGGATTCCGCATTAAGTAAAAAATTTCAGCATTAACAAACATGCCCTAAGTAAAACTGATCACATACAGACTACTGTAACACAACTTATCCTACCGTACAATCTTTCCATCCAACATGCCACTTGTGTAGAACATCATACTATGAAATGATAGGCCCCACCGCACTTCTTAAAAATTAGGCCGATCCATTCAATAGGTGGGCCATTCCCGTAATTTGAGTAAGATCATCTTTTGTCCATTGATTCTAATGTGACCCATCTGATGAGCTAAACGACATGACTTTTATTCTAGGTGGTCTTCATTGTGGGGCCCCACATTTCATGGTTTGAGCTAAACATGCTTTGAGCTCTCTCCAAGAGAGTTTAGTTCATAGATTCTTCTACACCATTACATTTAGGTGTGTGCCTTACTCTATTTTGCATCACAATCCCTTTATCTTTACAAATTGGTTGAATTCCTTTCAAGTGACTTGACCTCCATTGTCTATCCTTAGAACCTTCATGTGACGCCCCGGGTTTTCGAAACCTGAGTGTGTGTGTGTTGTGTGTATATGTGTGTATATATATATATGTATATATATATGTATATGTATGTATATATATGTATATTATATATATATATATATATATTCTTTTCTTTCTTTTTCAGAGTGAGCATTTAGGCGAAATAGGAACAAATCAAGCATAAAGAAAATTTGCATATACATTCAAAATATATGAGCGGTTGCCCAAATGTCGTATACAAACCAATGTCTTTATGTTAACAATTACAAGAAATACACAATTTAACATGTGAGAAATAATGAGATGCATATAAACTTGAGTTGTAAGATCGTACAACTTCTCTTGCCAGATACAGCCATGCATCTCTGACAATTGTATCCTACTCCTCATCAATCTGAACATGAATATCATTTAAGTCACCTGCACTACTTATACTGTTATATATTCGATGAATGAGTGACCAGCTCAGTGTGAATTCCCCTCAAGATTACACACCGCCGCATTAGTCAAGTATAGTTTAAAGAAATAAGGCATCCAAAATAATACATGATGCAATCTTTTTTAAATGCGTGAATGCACATCAACCTAGGGATGCCCATCTAGTCGGACTTGGGCTCTTCACCCATGCATATGGCCGGTCACCAGTGAAGCACATCATGTGCGTACATCACGTACAAGCATAATAACCAATCCATTGTACACCACGTACGTGGGTAGATAGTCGATGGTCTGGGAGCTAGCGAAGCCTAAGGACACCTGCTATAACATCCAGAATTAGCCACCTATCATTACCCGTATGCTATAAATGCATGATTAGCCAAACCGTTATTATTCCGATTACAACCAACCAATTTAAGAAAGCTCAAAGGTCACTACGGGGGGCTCAACACCAACGTAAGCCGACAGCTCGGCATAGGTCTCATACCACCATCCCTGGCTCATAAGACTCCAACATTGGGATGTTTAATGATAACTTCCTCGACTAATGGCCAATCATAGTGCCATAAGTGGATCTTACCATCACATAGATATACAAAAATAATTTATCAAGGCCACTTGGGCAAATATCAAATGAAAGCCACATAGGGCAAATACCATATCGAAGCCGCAAATGACGAATATTATATCAAAGCCACAGAGGGCACAAGGGTCCGCAAGATGGTAAGTCCACAACAACTTAGGTAAAATGACCACTAGGTCGGGGGCCCATTATAGTCACAATCAGTCAAGTTACATCCCAAGTTTGGATGCACATTTATAAGTGGGGTTTTCCACTGATAAATGTACCAGTTTAAGTTCCATAAGCAATTCACAAGCATAAGAAGGCATAGAAGTGCAACATACATATGTTTATACAAGATAAATGTCAAGCATATAAGTTAGAAGTCAAATCCAACAACTAGCACAAGTAATAATCAAATAGAGATAACAATTATCAACTGAAATTAAAATAGGAACTATCACTTAAACTAATAGGAAAGTGGAAAGATCAATGAGAAGAAATCATCAACTTATGTTTTGAACCGTCTGTATCATCGCTAGGAAATGCGTGCGCCCATAAAGTCTTCTTGAGATGGACTTGACTTAATTCACTCCCATCTTAATTAAGGTGAAACAAAAAAAAATAATGTAATATTAGGCTACATCTTAAGTGAGGTAGGGAAATTAATTAGCTAACCAAAGTTCTAATTAGAACTCTAATGCAAAGTTTGAGAGAAAACGCACCTAGTCAATTCAGCTTAAATCAACTCAATTTGACATCCAAGTTAACTCAACCCAACATAACCACGAGCCCTACTCTCTCCCACTCTCTTTCTCCTAAACTCTCTCAACACAACTGCAACCAGCAACTAACTGGAAACAACTGACTCAAAGAATCGATGAGTCAAGGCCTGGCTGACTCAGTAGTGAGTCACACTCCCAACTCGAACTCGACGTGTCGAGTCTAGTTGACTTAACTCTCACCATCCTTCCCTTTTCTCCTTCCACCTTCTCTCTTTCTCTCTCCTCTTCTTCTCTCCTTGTTGGAACTCTAGCTACCTTAGAACAGGCTTAAGCCTAACCCGACCCAACTGGACTCGGTTCCAGACGAGTTGACTTGGCTTCATCTCTCCCTCTCCTTTCTCTTCCTCTCTCTTCTTTCTCTTCTCCTGTTGGACCAGGCGGTATCTCGACGAAGCCAGGCCCACACCCAGCTCAGTCTGGACTTGGTCCAGAAGCGACAACCATCGCCTTGGCAGCGAGTCGACTCAACAACAACCCATGAGTTGGTAACTTGGTTAGGCAGAGTCGATGTTGCACACTCACACACTCCCTGTCCTATCTCCTTCTTCCCATCACTCTCTCCTTCCCTACTCCCTTTCTCTTCCTTTCCCCCTTTTATCACTCTTTCTAGACGAGCAGAGACCTAGCGACGACTAGCTGGTCTCGGAGTCCAGTCAACTTGGGACTCGACGGACTCGAGTTCAGCTCAATAGCAGAGGACAATGGACTACCAGAGTTCAGCCATCTGCCCCTCAATCTTTTCTCCTGATGACACATCTGGATGAGGCTGGATCCAACCAGGAATGAGTCAGGACTCACCCAGCCCAGACTGAACTCGGTCTAGAATCGGCGTGGCCCGACCTGGTGCAGCACTAGATAGACTACAGCGACCTCTCTTTCTCCCTTCTTATTCTCGTATCTTCTCTCTTGTTTTCTCTCTTTCTTTCTCTCTGTTTTTCTCTCCTTCTTACTCCCTCTAGCTCGGCCCGAGTTGAATTTTAACTCAGATGGGGTCTTGCGTGGTGCGGAACCACAACCCGCCCGATTCTCACTCGCTCTTTCCTCTCCTATTTTTTTCTCCCTCTCTCTCTCTTCCCTATTTTTTCTCTTTCCTTTCCTGGATATTTGGTGAGGAAATAGGGTCCTATTTATAGATTTAGAGCTAGGTTTAGGTTTACATCCAATGACCGATTTTTCGCGTTGCAACGACTTGGATGGGTCGGTTATTCCGCTGCATGGTGTTGATCCGACACGTGGGATGTATTCCCACAGCCATGGCCCACCGAACAAACCTCATTTATAAGAAAGCAAGGCCCACTTCGTCACGATGGGTTTCACAGCTGGACGGAGAAGATGACATGGCTGCCCATGGTAATTTTCGATCAAGGGTCTTATCTGATGATCTGGTGCTTCTAGATGGACCAGATGAGACCATTGATCAGTGTGGGGTCCACTTTCCTTGTCCTATTTCATCCGAGTGTAGAAACTCACGAAATATTCGGTCGCAGCTTCTCTTCTCGTGTGGAGGGAGATTTTCTCAGGGACGAAGGCTAGGGTCGTTGCTGGCCTAGCGTGGATGGTTAGGATGGTCGGGTGAAACCTCCTCGACAATCCAGATCGCACCAGCATGCAGTCCCCAAAGAGGAAACACCCGACCAACTTTTCCTCCTTCAGCGGCGTGTCTACCCATTTTCAACGTGAGGCGTAGGGCTGAGATGATTCACTGGATGAAGGGTTGTGGTTGAAAGGAGGTGACGGGCGCGGATCGCTAATGTGGCAACGAAACCTACTTTATGTTTTCGGAAGAAATCCAATGCACGCACCTTTGTTTGGGCTCCCATTTGTGCGCATGCACGTATGCATGAACTCATACAGACGACATGGATTTTCTTGGATGGGGACGCTCTATCAGATGAAGGGTTTAGATCAGATCAAGGTGGCCCACATTAATCACAATGGGTTGGTTTTGAAGGGGCTAGAAACAAAATTCTGTTGCACACCAACCCCTTACAATCGACGTTGTGTACACATACGGGGCCACTAGCATGGTAAACTCATTAGGGTTGGGTCGAAACTAAGGGCCACTCCTGATGGACGGTTCAAACCCTCCGATCGTAATTGAATAGAGGGCCCATCGTCACCATAGCGATAGTTGTGCGTGCAAACACCCATTGGGCAGGGAAAAAATGAAAGAGAGAGAGAATCCCTCCGTTCACAGGAAGTTATGAGTCAGCACCCGGTTTGACCGTGCTAACGGTCCAATGCACCACAGGTGCACCTCCCTTGATGTACACACGCACTACTGTGGGGTCCATCGTGATGTTTGTTGGAAATCTACTCCGTCCATTCGATTTAAATAGTCCCCATAGGGCATTAGACTAAAGGTTTGGTAGATTCACTGCTTAGGTGGGCCATACTTGATGGTTTCATGTTTAAATAGTGGTTCGTGGGACCCACAGACGTATTTTAGTAAATCCGATCCGCCCATTCGTTTAGGAAGGGAGGTTAGGGCAGGAGATCAGATGTGTGGCTGATCAAAGGTTCAGGTGGGCCATACTTTTAGGTCTTGGCATTTGATTTTGGGTTCTTGTTGGTCCAATGATCAAATTGCATTCAAATTTGACCACCAATGGCTACTAGAGTTTCTCGCCTAATCTAGATGGGTTCTTGAGAGTTATTTTTCATAATCAGGTGGTCAAATTCTGCGATCAGGTGATGATTGGATCAGCAGGGCGTGGTGGACACGATGAACGGTGGATCTCGTGATCCGAGGTTCTAAATCTAAGATGGTCGGTTAGATTTGTTTATGAATGAAATCGAAGTCCTAAGAATAGGCTTTTCTAATGATGTAATGGTCCCTCTTGAGAAATATTGGATGAGTAGCTTAGTATGTAGATGGGAACTACTTTCAACAGTCAGATTTAGACTGAAAGCACATGAATGTTTGCTTAAGCTGGTCTGTATCCATACTAAGTTAGGTTACATGGTAACACCCGAGTACTTAAAAGTGCAGAGTGTTACACTTCAGTTGCTGACATGTCTGCTTTTCAACTGCTACCTTCCACACCTTGGATGTGGCAAATACATGGGATTTATTATTCAGAAAATAAATCCACACATTCCTGGATTAGTAATCAATGAATGAGATAAAAAAAAATGATGGCCGTATAGCGATAATAACAAGTGACATGCCCCATACATCTGAATGCACACACTTAAGCACTCCTTTATATACATGCTTTACAATCTTAAAAGTTAGCCGAGATTGTTTATCATATATACCATGCTCACATATATGAAAATCAATGTTTTTACCACAAACGTGCCGATGTGACCCAGATGAGCATATCACAAATGCGCCAATGTGGACTACACTCATGTGGCCCATACAACAGAAATGAAGCTCGCTCATGTGTCCCAGACGAGTATACCACAAACGTGCCGATGTGGACTTTTCTATAGATGCAGGTCTACCAGATACGATATTCTCGACCAACTTGTAAAGATCGATGTTTCATTGCGCTTTCGTCACTATGAATACCCCTTTAAAAATTTTAAAGACCCGATCAAAATCAGTAAACTTGCACCCAAGTGCCTCTAGTGCTGCAAGAGAAATAAGATTTTTCCTGAGGTCAGGAACGTGTTTCACATCTGTCAGGATACACCGCCCCATCGAACATCGTAATGTACACTGAACCAATACCAACTACCTTACGGGCAATGTCATTAACCGTAGAAACCTGTACACCATTGTTCTTGCTGTAACTGGTGAACCAATCTCTTTGAGAAGTCATGTGGTGTGAGGCTTTCGAATCCAAAATCCAGTCATTAATTAGGTAACCAGATTTGAATGCGGTCAAGACATCACTAGCATCCACCTCTTCGCTACATTATGCTGTATGGCCTCCTTTGTCACATTATCAGACTTTTCTCCCTTTTGAGCTTTAAGATTTCAACAATCCTTCTTCATGTACCTTGTCATTCCATAATTTTAACACTTCATTTTTTACATTTCCTTTCAATTTTGATTTAGATCGAGAATTCTCTTTCTTATATTCAGAATTCCTTCATGTTGAGATGTGGAGTCACATCTAAGCGGCGCCACTCGACCAGTCGAGTGGACTGCTCGACTGGTCGAGGGGCTCACTCGACCGGTCGTGGACTGTCTCGACTCGTTTTCCAGCGAGTTAGGGTTTTAGATTTTCGAGGGGCTCGACCAGTCGTGGGATGTGCTCGACTGGTCGAGGACTCTGCACGACCAGTCAAGCTTATGCAGATTTGAGTCCGGATTTAATACGGACTGCGAAAATTTGAGTCAGTTTTCGCAGAGGTGCGAAAGGGAAGTTTCCTAAACTATAAATAGGGGGTCCCTAGGGCTTTTCTAGGTATCGTGAGAGTTATTCCAAGGTGTAGGCAAAGGTTTTTCTCTATACTTCCAAGGGAGAGGTTAGTATATTGATTTGTAATCTTCATTTTTCTTCATAGTGGAAGTTTGTATCTGTGGTTTTTTACCCTTGTTTGGGGTTTTTCCACGTATATCTTGTCTTGTGGTTTGTTTGCAATGCTTTGATTCTTTTCTAGTTAATATTTCTTCTTGTTTATCGTTTGTGGGTGAGACAGGAGATTGGATCTCGGTTCACTATGTTGTTGGTGTGCTACACAACAACTGGTATAAAAGCTATTAGTTTAGTTATATTGAGAACGATGACAGAAGAAGGGAAGACTAGAATTGAGAAGTTTGATAGTTCAAACTTTACCTTATGGAAGATGTAGATGGAGGATTATCTGTATCAGAAGGACCTCTATACTCCTCTAGGAGGAAAAGAGAAGAAACCAGAAAAGATGACAGATGATGAATAGTTTTTACTGGATCGAAAGGCTTTAGGAACGATCCGACTCTCTTTGTCTAAGAGCGTCGCCTTCAATATATCCAAGGTGAAAACTACCAAAGAATTAATGGAAGCCCTAGCCACCATGTATGAAAAACTCTCAGCGTCCAACAAGGTTCATCTTATGAAACAACTATTCAACATGAAGATTTCAGATGGAGGGAGCGTGGCTGAACATCTAAACGAGTTCAATACAGTCATGAGCCAGTTGGAATTCGTTGGCATTATTTTTGAGGATGAGGTCAGGGAGTTATTGATCTTGTCCAGTTTGCCAAATAGTTAGGATGGTTTAGTGATTGCTGTGAGCAATTCTTCAGGGTCGACAAAGCTGAAATTTGATGATGTGGCCGGTCTGATTCTCAACGAAGAATTTAGAAAAAGGCATCAGGAGTTTCAGGAGATTTAGGGAATGCTCTAAATGTTTAAGGAAGAGGAAGATCACTGAACAAAGGAGGCAACAAACATAGACGTTCTAAGTCGAGGAAGAAGTCCAAGGGAGCGAAAGACAAAGATGGTTATTGGCATTGAGGCAAGAAGGGGCACATGAAACATGATTACATGACGTTTAAGAAACAAGAAAGAAGCTCTCAAGGCGGGAAGGATTCAGTGAATCTATCTAAGGAGAGTGACACAGAGCCGTTGATCTTGTCTCTTGATGCGAGGAATGAGTTTGGGTCATAAACTCTGGTGCTTCATTTCATGCCACTTCATGTAAGGAAGTTCTGCGTAATTATGTATCAGGTGACTTCGGGAGAGTCTACCTGGGTGATTACGAGCCGTGCGATATTGTTGGAAAGGGAGACGTTCATGTAAATCAGAAAGATGGAACGACTTTGAAATTGAAGGATGTCAGACATGTACGAGTTTGAAATGGAACCTGATCTCGGTGGGGTAGTTGGCCGATACCGGTTATGTAACGACATTCATCAGTGATTCCTGGAAGATAACAAAAGGTGCCTTGGTGATATCTCGAGGCAAGCAGAAAGGTACTTTGTATGTGACTTCAGGATCGTATAGTTCACTCGTAGTCACATCAACTGGAGGGAATGGGAAGTTATGGCATCAGAGGTTGGGACATATGAGTGAGAATGGGATGAAAGTGCTATTGTCAAAAGGGAAGCTACCAGGGCTGAAGTCTATTGACTTGGAATTCTGCGAGGACTGCGTGTATGACAAGCAGAAGATGGTAAGTTTCAAAAAAACGGGACGCACTCCAAAAACACATCTGTTGGAGCTTGTACACACTGATGTGTAGGGATCGACACAGGTATCATCTCTTGGTGGCTCACATTATTTTGTTTCTTTTATTGATGATGCTAGTAGAAAATTAAAATATAAATCTGACGTATTTGATGTATTTAAGAAGTAGAAAGTAATGGTAGAAAATGAGACAGGTAAAATAGTAAAATGTCTCAGATCTGATAATGGGGGAGAGTACTGTGATAAAAGGTTTGAGGAGTATTGTGCAATAAATGGAATCAAATATCAGAAAATGATTCCAAGGACACCGCAACAGAATGGTGTAGTTGAGCGCATTAACAGGACCATCATTGAGCGCGCTAGGAGCACGAGGTTACATGCAGGGTTGCCCAAGACATTTTAGACAGATGTTGTGAATACTGCCGCATATCTCAGTAATAAAAGTTCCTCAACACCATTGAATGGTAGGCTACCAGAAGAAACGTGGACTGGGAAAGGGTTGCAGAACACAGAAATAAATTGGATACGAAGTCCAGGAGGTGCACGTTTATAGGCTACGGGTAGCATGATTTTGGCTACAGGTTTTGGAATACAGAAAACAGAAAAATCATAAGAAGCAAAGATGTAGTCTTCAATAAAAAAGTGATGCGTAAGGACAGTGTGCAGGAAAATAAGGCCGAGGAGAAAGAATTCGTAGAGTTGGAAGAGTTACCCGATACAGGTGTTACAGTGCCACAGGATGATCATGTACAAAAGCATTATAAGGCAGAACCACAGACACCGGTTGTGAGAAGGTTTACTGGGGAGAGGAGACCCATGGTCCGATACTCACCCTCCTTACATTATCTACTACTGATAGATAATGGTGAACCAGAATGTGTTGAAGATGCATTACAGTCAGATACACGGGTTAAGTGGGAGTGGGCCATGGATGATGAGATGGACTCTCTTGAGTCTAATCATACATGGGACCTAGTCACTCTACCTAAGGGTAAGAAAGCTCTTCATAACAAGTGGGTTTACAGATTGAAGGAGGAACACGATGGTTCGAAACGGTACAAGGTTAGATTGGTTGTGAAAGGATTTCAACAAAAGACAAGTATCGATTTCACTGAAATATTTTCACTTGTAGTGAAAATGTCTACGATTCACATGGTCTTGAGTATAGTGGCTACAAAGGATTTACATCTAGAGTAGGTAGATGTTAAGACAACCTTTCTTCATGGGGACCTTGAAGAAGAGATATATATGCATCAGCCGATAGGATACATGACACCAGGAAAGGAGAACAAAGTGTGTAGACTGAAGAAGAGTCTATATGGCCTGAAACAGGTCTCGAGGTAGTGGTACAAGAAGTTTGACAGTTTCATGTCGAGAAACGATTTTAGGAGATGTCATGCAGACCACTGTTGCTATTTGAAGAAGTTTGATACGTCATATATCATCCTTCTTCTGTACGTTGATGATATGCTTGTGGCCAGTTCAAGCACGAAGGACATCTTAGATCTCAAAAGACAACTGTCTAGAGAATTTGTCATGAAGGATTTAGGAGTTGCAAAATAAATCTTAGGCATGAGGATAAAGCGTGACAGGAAAAACAAGAAATTAATCTTCTCACAAGTAAAGTACATAGCTAAGGTACTTGATCGATTTAATATGGGAGGTGCTAAGCCGGTTAGCACTCCATTAACCAACTACTTTAAGCTATCTAAGGAGTAAGGGGCAAAGACGCAGGAGGAATGGGACTACATGGCTAAAGTCCCATACGCGTCAGCTATTGGGAGTCTCATGTATGCTATGGTGAGCACGAGGCCAGACATTGCCCAAGCAGTGGGAGTTGTTAGCAGGTTCATGAACAACCCTGGGAAGGAACATTGGGAAGCTGTGAAGTGCATTCTTAGATACCTGGTAGATACTAAGGATGTAGGGTTGTGCTATGTTGGGTTAAAAATTAAGTTACAAGGCTACGTAGATTCAGATTTGGCAGGAGATATCGACAACAGAAGAAGCACTACAGGTTATGTCTTTACTCTGGGTAGTTCTGCAGTCAGTTGGGTCTCTCAGTTACAAAAGATAATATCTATCAGTACGATGGAAGCAGAATATGTTGCAGCTACAGAAGCGTGCAAGGAGATGGTGTGGATGCAAGGTTTCATGGAAGAGTTGGGTAACAAGCAAGCAATTGCAAGCTGTACAGTGACAGTCAAAGTGCAATACACTTGGCTAAGAATTCAGCCTTTCATTCAAGGACTAAGCATATTACCATCAGATATCACTTCATACGTTCGTTACTGGAAGATGGATCGATTATTTTGGAGAAGATTCATACAAGTGAGAATCCTGCGGATATGCTGACCAAAGCGGTCACATGGGAGAAGCTGAAGATCTGTTCAGCTTTGATTGGTCTTTAGGCTTAAAGACGAGGAGGTGGTGCACTCCGGATGAAGAAGACAAAGGTTTATGGCGATGTGTCTCCAAGTGGGAGATTATTGAGATGTGGAGTCACATTTGAGCAGCGCCACTCGACCAGTCGAGGGGCCCACTCGACCGGTCGTGGACTGGCTTGACTCGTTTTCCAGTGAGTTGGGGTTTTGGATTTCCATGGTGCTCGACCAGTTGTGGGATGTGCTCAACCGGTCGAGGACTCTGCACGACCAGTCGAGCTTACGCAGATTTGAGTCCGTATTTGATATGGATTGTGGAAATTTGAGTCAGTTTTCGCAGATGTGCGAAAGGAGAGTTGCCTAAACTATAAATAGGGGTCCCTAGGGTTTTTTAAGGTATCATGAGAGTTATTCCAAGGTGTGGGCAAAGGGTTTTCTCTGTGCTTCCATGGGAGAGGTTAGTATATTGCCTTGTAATCTTCGTTTTTCTTCATAGTGGAAGTTTGCATCCGTGGTTTTTTACCCTTGTTTGGGGTTTTTCCATGTATATCTTGTCTTGTGGTTTGTTTAGAATGCTTTAATTCTTTTTTAGTTTATATTTCTTCTTGTTTATCTTTTGTGGGAGAGACAGGAGATTGGATCTCGGTTCATTGCATTGTTGGCGTGTTGCGCAACACTTCCCCTGGCAAGCAACGCATCTGTAAAGGTACCCTCGCTACTATACTTCTTTCTCAATTGTTTCTCATGAAGGGTTGAGATGATAATTTCAACATTGATTGTATCCTTACTGTGGATCAGAGTGTTTACGAGATTCTCATTAGACAATGGAAGTGAATTCAACAAAATTAAGGCTTGATCTTCATCTCCGATCTTAACCTTCGCATTCGTCAGTTTATAAAACAATTCAATGAACATGCTCATGTGTTCGTTGATATCAGATCCATCTATCATCTTAAGATTGTAGAATTGTTTCTTAAGATACAAATGATTGTCTAGAGATTTCTTCATGTACAAATTGTCAAGTTTCGTCTATACCCCTGCGATGTTCTTTTGATTTAGGACATTATAGAGAATGTTGTCTATTAAACAGAATTGAATCGAGGTTGTAACCTTCTTAATAAGTTCATCACACTCTTCATTAGTTATAGATTCAGGATGTTTTGCCTTACCAATGAGAGCATGTTGCAATCCTTGTTGAATTAAAATACCTCTCATCTTCACATTTCATAGTTCAAAATTATTTTTACCAATGAACTTTTCAATTTTATACTTCAAGTTAGATCCTTTCATCGACATGTTTTAGTTATTATAAATCAAAACCCCCAATGTTAGCTTTGATACCACTTGTCGGGTGTTATGCAAAAACAAACCAGAATTCAATCAAAAAAAGCGAAATCAAACGCAAGCAAAACACACAGAGAACACGCGAGTTTTACATGAAAAAAACCCTTAGGAGAAAAATCACGGCACAAAGCGACAAACAATCCACTATGAAATCGATATTACACGAGATGAATGAACTTACCGATTCATACAGCCCCAAAAACCTCATTGAAATCCCTATCTTTACTCGTGAACCCTTAGGAATATCTTAGAAAATCCTGACATTTTCATAATCCCGATTACACCTGATATATATACTACCACAACCAGAATATAAAATAAATCGAGTACTTATACAGTTTCGTGGGCTCCTTCGATGGCATCGACAGCCATCAAATACATCGAAGCCACATTCAAATCTATCGAGTAACATATCTAAAACTGTCCCGCAATCAATTAGAAATTTTCTAAATTTTCTTGATACTATCAAGTGGGTTGCCAATGACATCGACATACCCTATTACATAAAGATTTAAGACATGTGATAAAAAGGGTCACATCAGAGAAATAATGAAAAATTTGCCCAAACTCTTAAGTTCATATGGGGCAATAAATTTGCCTAAAACTTGTAAATTCATATGGTATGGTCCACCTATGTTTTCGAGTAATTTTTTAAGAGAACCTTCTTTTTGGTGAGAAAAGTCGCTTAAATGTATTCCATAGCTTTTAAACCATGGCGGGCCACACGTAAAATTATTGATGGGTATCCCATTCCCATTCTCCCTTACACCGTGTATTCGTTGCGCTGTGTCTTAATTAGGTTTTAGACAGGTTTAACATCTTTCTAAGGTATCATAACTAAGTTTTGGACATGGTCCACATTTTTCTAACGTGAAAATGACGTATGACACGTATCGACACTTATGGACCACATGTAACTCATGCGTGTTCTCTACGGAGGTGCATAGTTATTTGTAGGGACAACAACATCATTGTCAAGCTACCGTGGTTCCTCTTTTTTGAAAAAAAAAGCTACCGTGGTTCTTATTTTTACCATGGACTCAGCTAGCTTAGACATGTGTAGGTACGCCCGGGGCTGACTTGCCTAATTAATCACTACATGGGACAAACATGCTTTAAATTCACTTCATCTGTCATCGTTTCTCGTCACACTCCTCGATGGATACTTAACTTCAGTAAAATCCAAGTGGTGTGGCCTACACGAGTCTTAAAATGTCCTAAGCTTTTGGAATTCATTATTCATGTATTTTCCCATGTGAGAAGAGTGGATTGGATGGCATAAACACCCACGATAGATCCCACAAATAATATGGAAAATCTTGATTGTCCGACTCTCCATCTTAACTGTTTCCATGGTGTAGCCACCTGAGCATTGAATAATCCTAATTTTTGTGCCTTAGTCTAATTACAAGTGATGCACCTGATGGATGGAGTGGATGTCATCCACGTAAAGCTATCCACCCACGTCAGCAAAAGTAAAGCCTCGTGTCCGTACTAAAGTCTTACAGGAATTTTTGTTTTACCTTTTACTTTACTTTATAACAAGATAAGATATGCATGACAGCTTGAGGGAAAGCAACAGGACGTCTTTTGCAACCCAACACAAGAAATTAAGTAGAACTGATCACATACAGACCACTGTACCACAACTTGTCCTACCATACAATCTTTCCACCCAACATGCCACTTGTTTAGAACATCATACCATGAAAATGGTAGGACCCACCTCAGTTCTAAAAAAAATTAGACTGATCCATTCAATAGGTGGGCCATTCCCGTAATTTGAGTGAAACCATTTTTGTCCATTGATTCTAATGTGACCCGTCTGATGAGCTAAACGGCTTGATTTTTTTTACTCCAGTGATCTTTATTGTGGGGTCCCACATTTCATGGTACTGATTTCTAATCAAAAGTGGAATGTTGAAAAGAAAGATGGTATGATAACACAAATTGCGGTGCAGTTGGGATGTATGTGATAGTACTACGTCAAAGTAATAACGTTCAATGAAGAGGTTCGGTACCTATCACACGCCCACAGGAATTACTAATATATAATAATAATAATAATAATAAAAGACAGGGAAAAGAGAAAAGCTAAAGGCCCATCAAAAGGAACATCTGCAAATGATTATAAAATGGGCCTAGTGGGCCCAGCCCAATTTAGGCTGGAGTTGGTATGAAGCTAGCAGCCCATATGAGTTGGCTCAGACATGTATTTGATGCAACTCGGTCCAGTCAGGTGCGATTGTATGAGTCGACTCGGCGATGGTCGAGTCAGATCCAATTCGGCACCACGGGTCGGTAGTAAAAACTGAAAGTAGGCCTAACTCGGATGAGTCGCGAGCTGGGACGAGTCGGCAGGTGATGCCCATTTACACCCTTGGGTCCAGGGAATCAATGGACATGGCTGCATTTATCTTGGCTCATATTTCAAATTCATTCTTGGGCCTTCCTTATTCAAGATATTGATTTTTCTTAGACCTGACTCAGTCCATGGACAGCCCTTGGCTAGGATTCTTATAAAATCACTAAAATATCCCAGTCTCTCCATAGAAAGTGAGTTTTTTGTACTTACAATAATTCTCCCTTATTACATTTCAACATGCTCTACCGTATCATTTCTCACATGCAGCCCAATTTCGTTCCATGATTTGAATATCTGAACCATTGATAAGATGGGCCTCACAGTGGATAGATAGCCCATGCATGATGTAGAGCGGGTCGCGCACAGTTTTATGGCCAAGATGGATCAGAAAAGGCCCGGTCGACAACAGAAGTGATCCGGACCGTCGGACCTTAGATCGGGCGTATCTCGCAATCCGGAATGAGTTACCTGACGTAAAATATATGATTTTGGGGTAGAACGAGCTACTTTAGCCAACCAACCCCGTTACGCCTGGTTGCGACACCCGGAATTACGAAAAACTCCTGAATCGACGGTCATTTCCCTGCTTTAATTTCATTTTTACTATAAATAGTAAGTTTTAGTTTGATTATAACTCTTCATCCGTCGGGCTTTAAGAGTTGCGCCCAACGTGAAAAGAGCTTAGAATAATTAGGAGAACGATTTGGTGAAGCCAAATAGGACACTTACTATTTTTGACTGAAAACCTTGCGCACTAGTAGACATCATGACTGTCTATAAATAGTAAGTTTACTATTTATAGTAAGTCGCAGATTCTAGGAGTTTTAGTTGTAGTTTGATTCTGATTTCTTTCCCATTGCTTGATACCCTTGTTTAAAGGGTTGTGAACTCGTTTTTAGTGATTAGTTAATCAAGTTCGAATTTATTAGAATTTATTTCTATTTCCTGCTTTCTTTCCTGTGAGGAGTCCAGAGAAGCTCCGTGGATTCAAAGTAGTTATCCTCATCACGTTCATCCTTGCGTCAATGTAACATGAATTTTTGTATTTCAATAAATATGGTAGATTGACAGTGATGGGTTGATAATACAACGGTTTACGTTTGAACCGTAATAAGCCAAACAACCAATCAGACTAATTTATATGGAATCTTATAAGCAGTTTTAAGAAGAGAAAAATGTGATTTTTTTATTAAGTGCTTTTAGACACCACTAGCTGCTCTCAGATTAGTAATTAATCCATGCTTTGATAAATCATTTACCATATGTGGTACCATTTTTTGGTACGTATAAGTGGGGGGCCATGGTTCATTCATTCAAACCATTGATACAGTGGGCCCATACATCAAGAACCCTCAGATGAGATAAGTCCTACAGAATCCTAAGAGGAGATGAGTCCTATAGCTTAAGCAACGGCCAAGAAAGAGATGGTGATGAAAAAACATTGTAATGGGTCACATTCAATCAAGAAAAGAAAGATAAACGTTCCTCAGACAGGATCCTTCAATGCAGGGACTTACGGTGGATGGCCATCTATGGTGGGTCCTACCATTCTAAGTGGTATTGATCATCAAACCATGGGCCTCACTTGCACGAAATGGAAACGTAAACTGATTGATTTTTCTTCCGCTGTCCCTTTTTTGCATTTTCTTTGGGTTAGGTATGCTTAGCTGGAACCCATGTATAAATTCAAATCTACTCGCATATGCCACTATCACAGCCCATGTGCTAGATCCTGGCCGTCCCTTAGGTGGTCCATACAATGTATGCATTGCAGCCAAAATGTTGGGCAATCTGGCCATGGTGCACTTGCCTGATTTTTGGGCCACATACATATGCACTGGAGCAAGCGAGCTGAATAGAGAGGACCTCACACGAGCACCACATTGCCACCTGTGGGAGAGTAGGATCTCTTAAAAGATAGAGAGAGAGAGAGAGAGAGAGAGAGAGAGAGAGAGAGCCGCCTCGATATATGACTTTGAAATAGAGGCAATGGGCTATAATTTCCAGACTTTGGAAGGAGAATATCGAAACCAAGAAAGACTTTTCGGTGTGAATTATTGAATCATAACAGAGAACCTATATTACTTTATTACGTGCTTAGCTTGCAGCCCATGCATGTTTGTTATGTACCAATTTAAAAGAAACATTGGTACTCTGGAGGAGTATGATGTTTGGTATGCGGGCACTTTAAAATAATTACTTAGAAATTATGCAAATAATTAATTCAAACTAAACCGTTCAAATAATGGGTCCCAATTTAGATAGATCATCAATGAAAAGTTATGCTTATTTCATCATCTGATTATCAAGTAATCTTGTTCCTGAAAATTACCCTCATTTCATTATCTTATTATCAACTATTATTCCTGTTTCCAGAGAGAAGTGCCCATGAATGAGAGATCAGGAACTTACAACTAATCTGATTTTGAAAATCACCCTGGGTTCCACAATTTATTCGGTTTGATGTGAAGTAATGTACGAGATGTGTACAATTTCTGAGTGCATGTGCATCAAGTGTCATACATTTTCGGAGTATCAAATAGCTCTTTACTATTAAAAAAACAAAAAACCCTAGTCAAATCGTTCTAAGATCTCAAGCATGTTCATTTTCTCCCTTGTCTTCTAAATCGGCTATTTTCATATTTGAGAAGCACTTGTGTCCATCCGATTGGACCATAATTTATGGTCCACCTAGCAAATAACTTCTAACTTTTCATGTATGTGCAAAATCCAACCGTCCAATATCTTGGCCCAATCAATAGTATTCAATTTTACAAAAATGAACCACATCCACTCATCAAGCAGGCCACACTTGTATCTTATTATTTAACAATTGGTAAGAATTGTTTTCCATTGTGTGGTCTACCTAATGAGAAGATGAGGCTAATATTTTCACAAGACTAATCTCGGGGTAGGGAAAACCTATTGAAAGGGTTGGATTTTGAAAAAAAAAAAAAAAACATGATATCTTGGAAGTTATTCAAGGAGGCCGTAAACCGTGTTCCAACCAGTGACTTGAAGCCTTCTCCTAATGTATATTTTTTTTACCATGTTTTGCAAAGTGAATGGTTAGGTGAATAACAAGCTATATAAAGGGGTGGGAAGGAGCTGCTTAAGAGCACATTACAAACCCAAATCCCAGTAGTGAAGATGGGTAGCATAGGAGAGAAGGGGGCCTTAAAGGCCTCCTTCATCGCCACTCTTTTAGTGGCACTGATCTCTCTCACATTGCCTCTAGAAACCAGTGCAAACTACCACTACTCATCTCCACCACCACCACCTAAGAAATATTTTCCTCCTCCCTACGTCTACAAGTCACCACCACCTCCTCCACCAGTCCACAAGTCCCCACCTCCACCTACACCACACTACAAATACACATCCCCACCACCACCACCGCCTCACAAGGAGCTGCCTCCTTACAAATACAAGTCCCCACCCCCACCATCCCCACCTTACAAGTACAAGTCTCCACCACCACCACCCTACAAATACAAGTCCCCACCGCCGCCACCACCCGTATACAAATATAAGTCTCCTCCACCACCACCTTACAAATACAAGTCACCTCCCCCACCCCCATACAAGTACAAGTCCCCACCACCACCACCATATAAATACAAGTCACCACCACCACCACCACCCGTGTATAAATACAAGTCTCCTCCTCCACCACCACCACACCACAAAGAGGCTCCACCATATAAGTACAAGTCCCCACCTCCACCATCACCACCCTACAAGTACAAGTCCCCACCGCCACCGCCCTACAAGTACAAGTCGCCACCACCACCACCCTACAAGTACAAGTCGCCACCCCCACCACCCTACAAGTACGAGTCGCCACCGCCACCACCCTACAAGTACAAGTCTCCACCGCCACCACCGTACAAGTACAAGTCCCCACCGCCACCACCCTATAAGTACAAGTCCCCACCGCCACCACCGTACAAGTACAAGTCCCCACCGCCACCACCGTACAAGTACAAATCCCCACCGCCACCACCCTACAAGTACAAGTCCCCACCGCCACCACCCTACAAGTACAAGTCTCCTCCACCACCACCTTACAAGTACAAGTCCCCACCGCCACCACCTTACAAGTACAAGTCTCCTCCACCACCACCACCGGTGTATAAGTACAAGTCCCCACCACCACCACCACCACACCACAAAGTGCATCCACCCTATAAGTACAAGTCTCCACCACCACCACCCCCAGTATACAAATATAAGTCCCCACCTCCACCACCCTACAAGTACAAGTCCCCTCCTCCACCACCTCCAGTGTACAAATACAAGTCCCCGCCACCACCCCCTCCCCACAAAATCCATCCCCCATATAAGTACAAGTCACCTCCTCCACCACCTCCAGTGTACAAATACAAGTCCCCACCACCACCCCCTCCCCACAAAATTCATCCACCTCCCTACGTGTACACTTCACCTCCTCCTCCTCATCACTATTAGGCGAAGTATTCCAAAGAAAATATTTTGTAAGTTCCACATTTTAGTTTTGGTGTGTCTGGTTACACCAAACATCATGATATTGAGAATATTATACTACCTATCATAGTTCAAATTCGAGTCGACTTCCAGTTTTTTGAACTTCAATGCTACCACAAACTAACAATCTTGTTTTCTTGCCTTTTTTTTTTTTTTTTTTTTTTTATTCTTTTTCTTTTTCTTGCAGGAAGAAAATATATTTCTTGAGAAGTAGACATATTAAGATGGTGAAAAGCTGAATAAAAGGAGAGAGTTGCTGATAATTGTCTGAGACAGGAAAGGCGATTCTCTGTGTGATGTCTTTTAGTTGTTTTTGTCATAACGAGGGAAAGAGAAACTGCTTTCTCTCATAGAATTTCTGGAATCCTATGAGTGTATTTTCTTGTTGTTGGACGACCAACATAAATATATATATGAAAATTTCCAGCTTTGAAGGGATGTTTTATTTAAAATAATGGATCAACTGGTCATATGGTTACGCACATTTCCTGCATTATAATACATGCATTCTTAAAATAAAAAATCTCTTTGAAATTATGACTTGAAAACATGGACATGGTTTGGATAGAGACCCATGTGCAATGGAAATATATATATATATATATATATATATATATAAAATAAAAAATCAACGAAAAAACATCATTCTTAAATGGTGGTGACTCATTTAGTGGACACGTACATCAATATAGACTCTAACAGTTACGCTTATTAGGTCATCAAATGAACGGGTGAAGAGAACTTGGTTAGTGGTCCAGATTGGATTGCTGGCATCGAATGGTTCAGATCATCTTATCTATGTGATCCATCCACAATGAATTGTGGGCCAGGATTTGAACTTGATTTGTATGCAATGTGCCGAATGGATTAGTCAACATGCATACATTACAATGATTGGCATGCTTTTGTAATCGAGGGTTTATACACGGTAGCCTTCCACCGGACGCGGCTTTCCTGCGCTGGAAACCTAGACGGGGCCAAGGTGATGTTTGTAAGAAATCCACCCCTTCCATCCGTTTTTTATATCATTTCAGGACATGACTCAAAAAATGAGCCGGATCAAATACTCAGGTGCGATGAAAACGTAAGGATTGAATGTCTATAGTTGAAATATTAATGGGGCGCATAAGTTTTTGAATCAGGATAATATTTAGGTTTTGAGTTCATCGCAGTAGGAATGATGTTATTAATGGTATGGACAGCATATAAACATTACTGGCAACCCCAGGAAGGTTTCAACGGTAGAAATTTCCCTACCCACCTTTTCTTTAGTGCAGCCCACTTGAGCCTTGGATCCTTCTTGTTTTTTGTCTACAATTTTAAAATGATCTCAAAAAATGAATGAACAGGTAGATTTCTTACCAACATCACGGTTGTTCCCATCTAGGTTTCCAGCGCTGCAACTTCTGCGTCCGCTTCCACCACCGCGGATTGATTGCATCCTTAAAATAATATAAACTGTTCATGCATGTTCTCGTTGCTACCGTTCAGAAGCTATGATCTTATAATCAAATTCATTGATGATCTGACATTTGAATCTTTGAGCCATAAATATCATCTTCTTGCACAATCTTCGGTTCAAGAAATGATTCTTATGATGGCCCAGATAGCAGAAGTCCAGAGCATGAACGGTTCAGATCATCATTTAAGATGGGTGGAAACCTGCCACCGTACCATACTCGAAACGAAAATAATCAATGGTCCAGATCGGATGAGCATCCATAAATCTCAGGTTTAGATTTGTCTATCGGTTAGACCACCGTTTGGATGGTATGATTTGAACTATACTTCTCCAAGCGCGAATATGATCCCCCTTTCGCTCCAGAGTATCAGTTATTTTTTATTTTTTATGAAACAATTAGATGAACGGACGGGTCCGTACGATGCCTTTTTGGTTTTCGCTGGCCGGAAACTTAGTTCGCAAAAAGCAACATTTTAGGCTTCGGAAGCTGTATTTTGACCAAAATACCGATGACTGTTAGGGTAAGAGGTGTATTTTGATCTTTTTAGGTTCATCCGTATAACCCTAGGTCTAGTTTCGCAATTAAAATTTCTTTGCAGCTAATGGAATTGCTGGCTGAAACCAGAGGTCTGTACGCCTCAAGAACCCTTTTTTTTTTTTTTATTCCTGAAAGTGGAGTAGAAAAAGTGGGTTACGTCACCAAAGACAGAAAAAGTGGTTACCTGCAGCTTCTCTGGAACTGTTGTTCTGATAATTTATAGCAAAAATATCTGCGCGTGGGGCCCACCTTGGTTTTGTTTTTAGCATCGAACCCGTCCAGAAAGGTCAGACGGCCATGAAAAGTCGACCTCCCAAAAATAAATTCAATATAATTATTATATGAGCCATGATGTGAATTTAGAAATTTTGAGTTGTTTCCTTAGATATGGCCCACCTATTAATTAAGTTGGCATGATTTCTAGGGGTTGAATTTCATGGTAGTAGTTTGATTATTTCGACTGGTTGGATGCCATACAAAAGCAACTGTGTGCCACGCATGCAGCTAGTTGCATGGAATTCTCATATACAGCACCGACGGAGCCTCCTTTATTTTATTATTTATTTATTTTTCATTTCTTACTGTCTTTATGTATTGAGACCGGAATCTTCCTGACAGCAATGTGTACTGCATCCAAGCTCTCTCAGGCCCACCTTATCTTATGTATCATCCGTGCCGTCCATCATGTGTTAGCCCTCACGTACAAATTTAGGTGCACCCCAACATGGGAAACAACGTGAAATCATACATAAATTGCACCTGATGAACGGATGAGATGGAATATACGCGCCATGGTGGGCCCAAAACAAAAACCTATACTAGGTCTTCCCTTCCTATTATATATTCCATGTGGTGTGGCTCACGTGAGTTGTAAATATGGAGTGACTTTTTTTCACCTGGGCCAAAATCTAGTGGGACACCTGATGGACGGAGTAGATTTCACAAGCAACAATGGCCCCACACTGGTCAACGGTTGTAACCATTGTATAAATAAAAAAAAGGGTGCGGAGGATACACGTCCTAGACATGCACGCGGATTGCGTCCTACCCCCGCCCGGAGGGATTACCGTCCGGACAGGGCTCTGTGGGGCCCACAGGGATGTAAGTGTTTTATCCAAGCCGTTAATTGCTTTTATCAGATCATTTTAAAGTACAAGCCAAACACTGAGCAAGGCACAGTGCTTAAGTGGACCACAAATTGGAGATTTAATGTCCACCATTGAAAAATTCTTGGGAGCTGGAGAAGTTTCGGATCAAGCTAATATTTGCTTTTTCACTTCATCCACGTCTACATGACCTTATTAATAGGTTGGATGATAAAAAAAAAACATCACGTGACCCTTAGAAAGGTTTCAACGATGGGTGTCATTATCACTGCAGCTTCCTCCAGTGTGGCCCACTGGAGGTGTTTACCTGCTTTAATTTTACATAAGCATCTTAAAATGATCTGAGAAAATCGATGAACGGTGTGGATAAAACACTTACATCATGGTGGGCCCCACAGAGCCCTACCCGGACGGATTACGGTCCGGGCGGGGGTAGGACGCAATCCACGTCCTCCTAGACATAAAGACTGATTATACACGTGGGTTTCGATTGTACCGACATTGGATGCGGAATGCCTGCGACGGTACGGTAGGTGGGGCCCACCGTGATGCTTGAGAGAAATCAACCGGACCAAAAAATGACACAGATACAAAACTTAAGTGGGCCGCGTGCATGATAAAAGGAAAAGTGAGGATGAACGTCGACTATTCACATTTGTCTGTGGACCAGTCAACTACATGACTTGTTCTACGCACCGAGCTCTTTATTAGCCCACTATGTTCTAGATGTGAAATCTACTCCGTCCATCAAATGCACTCCTAGATGATAGGATCAACGGCGAAAATTAGTCCCACAACTCAAGCCAGCCACACCACAAGAACAATGAGAATGAGGTGCCAACATGAGCTTATAGTTTGGACAACCAATGATGTGCATCTTTCATGAAACTCATTCATTACACTCAAATACATTCTAGTATGGAGGGATCAAAAGAATATGAACAGTAAATTAATTATAACTTTTGATTCAGGTATTGTTACGGGTGCATAACCTATTAATCTTTACTATAATGGGTCATTCGAGATGAACTGACCCACATGGTGGGTTGCATCTATTCGTTTAGCCAGAAACACATGCTTTCAGCTCAAAAATGAAATTTTAAGGAAAAATTTATTATTTTTAGTAATTCTAATTTTTTAATAATTTCTTAATTTTAGATTTTTAAAATTTCTTATTTTTTTTAAAATAACCTGTAATCATAATAGGACTCTTCTGATAAAAGTTTATTTGAAATTTTTATTTTTAGAAATTATGTTTTAAAAGAGTTTTACTGAAATTAAGATTTTTATTAGAGTTAGAATTTCGTTATTTTTGGTAATTACCAATTTTGGTTTAGTTTTTCTTTATTATTGGTATAACAGGGACACATATATATTAGACAATCATCAATCAATTTATTTTTAAATTTAGTAAAATTTATTTTTATCTTTCTATTTTTTCCTTGTGGATTCAATTTTTTTTTTTTAAAAAGATTCCAAAGAATCTCAATGGATTCGGAGTAGTTATACACGAGGAAGACAATTGTCGACCTCATCATGCCCATTCCTGCGTCAAAAACCAAGTTAGACCTATCATAAAATCTTTGACGTTTTAAGCATGTATGACATTAGACTCCCACTCCTCAAGTACAAAACAACCTTCCTTTGAATCTTTGGCCCCTCCTATTTACGTTTTTGGGCTAAGACAGTCCAATCAAAGATTGAGTAAAACAACATTAGTCTTTCTTGCTCCTGCTTGTGGGGGTTGTCAGTCGACCTATATATTATTCCAACCTATATATTATTCCCTTTTATTAGAATCTAGAATAGTTAAATGAGGATTTACTGCACATGACTTTTCTATCAATCTCATCTTTTGTACGTGCTATGAACATAAGAGTCATCACCTTCCTTATGGATGAACTGGATTCACATATACAATATGGTTGTCTCATACCGCTATAGAACAAGTGTTGCAGATGACTCTAGCTTTTATTAATATTATTATTATTTTAGCTTCCCACTATTGATGGGATATGTTCCTAAAAATCCCCTTATTAAGGGAATCTTAGCTCGCTTGGCTCTTTAGATACATCTTGGGACAATGGCTCTTATTTTCGGTTGTTTGTCCTATTTCCAACAAATCGTCATTATATATATATATATACACACACACACACACACCACACACACACACACACACACACGAGAATAGCTTTGAACAATCATACCCTTGAAATTGGTTTTAAAGAAGAGTTAAAACTTTAATTGAAGGATATAAGAAGAAATTTTGTTAAAAGAAAAGAATATTTAGGTCATTTGATCACGTTGTTGCATGCGGCCGACCGTCTCTGGAAAGAATATTTAAGTTAGCTTTATTTTTATAAAGTAAACAAGCTTTAATGCTCTGGCGGAGTGCAATGGTTGATACGCAGCCTCAAGAAATTGTACAAGCAGAAGATGAAGAACTCAGAAAAAATCGTATGAGTTATTGGTTTTTATTCAGATGAATATTAAATATAATTATATGGTAATTTGAATTTCTTCAAGTGTCTGATGGGTGGATAATTAATGACCACCAAATGAAAACATTCATTGATCCAAATTCAACATGTTTATTAATCAGATATTACGAATGTTAAATCAATTCGAATTTTGGAATATAGCCTATCTAATGCTATTATGACAACTTAAACGGTTGGATTGAGCTAACTGAGTATCAAAAAACTTCTTCTCTGCCCCTTTCTCATGAAAACTACTTCAGATTTTTCAAATGCACCTGCCATACTCAATAATTCAACTAATGGCTTTTGGTAGCCAAGTTGACTCACCTCGCTGGCCGAGTTTACTCAACGTAATTAGTAGATGAGTTGGCAGTGTGCAGGTGTTGGCCAGACCGAATCCCAAGAAGCATATTCCAGGATTTCATGGCTAATACAACATCAGATGGACATGGTTAGACATTGTAGACCCAAGACGGGTCTGCATCAAGGCAAGATCCCATCAATTCATTACTATAAACAAAAGGAAATAATATTAATAATAATCCTGCTTTGTGTTTAGAAAAGAGGATTTCCCTTTCTTTTCATTTGCTACCTGTCCTTACGAGAGGAATACTAGTTATAGTTATAGTGCTCCTAGCTGCAGTAAGGACAGGGATTTCTTGTGAAGCTAGGTGGGGATCACAGTAATGTTTGTAATAAATTCATCTCATCCTCTTTCTTCTTTCTTTCTTTCGTTTTATTTTTTTTATTTTTATTTTTTATTTTTTTTATTTTAGGACATGAGAATAAAAATAGAGATAAGGTAGATCTAAAACTTAAATGGCCACACGAGAGGAAACAATTAATGGGAATTAAGCAACCACAGTGAAACATTCATATGGCCACGGAAGTTTAGCTTTAAAGCTAAAATTTTTGCTTTTTAAAAAAAAAAAAAAAATTTATTTATGATCTTTCAATTCGATATAAATGTCTTTATAAACCGTATGAATGGCATGTAAAAATCAAGGTTGACCTCAGGAAAGATCCAAATGGTAGGTTTTTTTTTTCCCACATTTCCCTTTCTTTTGTGCGCTCCTTGACTTTTGGATTTGCTTTATTATTTTTTATTTTTTTTCTTCATTTCCTAAAATGAGTAGGTAAAATAGATGAATAGAATAGATTTATCACAAATATCACAGTGGACCCTCTTAGCTTTCTAGCACAGGAACTTCTTGGAAAAAGCCTTTCTCAAAAAATCCATGTCCCAGTATGCCAAAGAGAGTTCAATCCATTGATCTAGATTATTCATAAAGTCATTGGCACATTTCACATGCTACCATGCAAACATTATTCTAGCAATCCAAAAAATATATTAACAATTTGGCTAATGGCTTTTAATATAGATGGTCAAGATTGTTTACCCAAAAAATTGGACCATTGGTTTGTTATGGCCTAATATGGACTGATTATAAAGAATCACTTTCGTTAGAAGAAATAGACGGTTAAGATTGACTGATTGGGCTGTCCAAGTGAACCACTACAACTAGTTGCACTGTAACTTACATGTTCTAAGAGCACTGGAGAATTTATCATTAAATACTGAGATGGGTCATGATAGAATTATATTTAGCCATTGGATCAGTGACCACAGATACTGATAAACCAAAAAAAAAATAATTGAGAAAAAGAGGTAATAATTAAGACCAAATCCAAGATAAATTAATGGGAATTTTACAAAATACTATCTTATGAAAATGATATTCAGACATCAGTACTTATTTAAATTAACTTTTCATTAAGCTACTTTATTAACTAAGTTAATTATTATTACTGTAACTTCATTGGTTTTCTCAAAATTCGAACGGATTGAATGTGCTTTTTCATAAATGACAAAATTCCCAGGAAACGATCGAGTGGTCGCTGCTAATAAAGGGAGAGAAAGAGACCGAGACCGAGACCGAGACCTAACACGGACCATGATTTAGACACGAGTCTCTGCTCATGGTAATCGGGTTTGAGTTTTAGAGAAGGGAGGACCATGGTTCCATAATCCAGTCCGTTGGTCTGTTGAATCCAGCCCAGGATGGATCATGCGCCCAGATTGGGAGATTCTAAGTACCATTCCTCGTAACATTTAATTAGTTAAATATGGGACACCGCTGTATATATCTTCTAACCGTGTATCTAGAGGCTAGAGATGAAATGATCAAGATGGACTTGTTCATCTCCACTATTGTTACTTATGAGAGCAATCAGAATAGGTTACGTGTGAAATGTACGAAATTGGCATGATGTCTTTGAACATTTGAAAAAGATTTCTTGGTAATAATAGTTAAAACGTATTAAATAATATTGTTACATTATTATTTAAGCCATCGGTGGAAGAGCAATTATGAATGAGCAATTACAGGACAGATTTTAGAAGAAGAAACATGAAGCTAAAAAAATATAGAGCGGTTATAGTAATTGTCAAAACATGGGGAGGATCCGGATGACCCAATCAATTTACATTCCATAATATAACCCTTTACCTTTCTCATCATGACCCAATCAATTTACATTCCATAATATAACCTTTTACCTTTTTCATCAAGCAAATTACATTTCTTAAAGTTATATATATATATATATACACACACACACACACACACACACACACTTTTAGCCTGTTATTTACATTCCGTAGTGTAATCTGTATGGTTCATACGAATATATTCGCATCCCACTGTATGGTTGACGAGTCACCTTCATTTTAGAGAAATTTGGGACTGTGGACCCCACCTTTTATCCAGTTGTTTTTATAAAACAATACAAACTTTGTTTGGGAACTTAGACCTGCTCGTACGGACAACGAATTTGAGGACGAAAATACCCCTCCTTTCACGGAAACGGATTGGGTACTCCCCCTGCCACCAGCCAATGGTGGATGGTCGGTGGTCTGTAGGCCTCACCATGATGTATGCTTTTCATCCATGCCGTCCATATATTTTTCCACATCATTTTATGATATGAGACGGAAAATGAGGTATATCCAAATCTCAAGTGTACCACATTATAGGAAACAGTGTTGAATGAGCGTCAACCATTGGAAAACTTTAGGGGGGCCATTGTGATGTTTGTGAGAAATCCTCCCCGTCTAAGTTCATTCATAGGGTCACAAAGACCTGGATGAAGAGGAAAAATAAATTTCATAATGATCCAAAACTTCTGTAACCCCTAAAAGGGTTTCAATGCTAGACGTTCAATTCCCCACTGCCTTTTACAGTGTGGTCCACTTGATAGTTAGATCTATCTTATTTTTCCTCTCAAGCCTTAATATGAGCTCGCCAAATATATGGACGGTTTGGATATAATACAGACCGATGGGACCCACAAAAGCAACATAGTAAAAAAAAAAAAAAAAAAAAAAAAACAGACTGCCGCGGCACTGTTGCCTGCGTAGCGTGCTACGGTTATGGCTACGGTTACAATCCGTAGCCATAGTGTATGCAAGATTTTTAGGCAAACTCATTGGATAGTTCTGGACTTTTTCGATAATATCAAAAGATCTTCGATATATTGAAGTTACGGTTATCACTATGGTTATAATCCGTAGCTATAGGGTCCCACTGACCCTAACTCAATGGCTAATTTATTTATTTATTTATTTATTTATTTTGTTGTAATCCCCACGGCATTTTGTGGGTCCCATTATGAGGTATGTGTTATATCCAAACCGTCCATCTATATGATGAGCTCGTATTAAGGCTTGAGACGAAAAATAAGACAGATCTAGCTATCAAGTGGACCACACTGTAAAAGGCAATGGAGGATTGAACGTCTACTATTAAAACCCTTTTAGGGGTCATATAAGTTTTGAATCATTATGAAATTTGCTTTTCCTCTTCATCCAAGTCTTTGTGACCTTATGAATAGATTGGATGGAAAATATATGTTATGGTGGGCCCTACGAAATTTTTAATGGTGAAAATCAATTTTCCCACTGCTCTTTGTGGTGTGGTCCAGTTGATCTTTGGATATGATTCTTTTTTTTTTTAATGCTCCTAAATGATCTCGAAATATGGATGAACGTTGTGGATATAATAAATACATAATTGTGGGGCCCATGTAACTTTGATCTCCTTTGATCGGGGCGAACATGAAAATTGAGTAGGGCAAATTAGAAATTCAGCGGGGCAAACTAGAAATTGAGTGGGGCAAACTGAAAATTGAGCGGGGTAAACATGAAATTGAGCGGGGCAAATTAGAAATTGAGCGAGGCAAACTAAAAATTGAATGGGGCAAACATGAAATTGAGCGGGGCAAACTGAAAATTGAGCGGGGCAAACTAGAAATTGAGCGGGGCAAACTGAAAATTGAGCGGGGCAAACTAGAAATTGAGCGGGGCAAACATGAAATTGAGTGGGGCAAATTAGAAATTGAGCAGGGCAAACATGAAATTGAGCAGGACAAGCTGAAAATTGAGCGGGACAAACTAGAAATTGAGCGGGGCAAACTGAAAATTGAGCGGGGCAAACATGAAATTGAGCGGGGCAAACTGAAAATTGAGCGGGGCAAACATGAAATTCAGCTGGGCCAACGAGAAATTCAGCTGGGCAAACTAGAAATTCAGCGGGGCAAACATGAAATTCAGCGGGGCAAACTAGAAATTCATCAGGGCAAACATGAATTTCAGTGGGGCAAACATGCAATTGAGCGGGGCAAACACGAAATTCAGCGGGGCAAACTAGAAATTCAGCGGGGCAAACAAGAAATTGAGCCGGGCAAACTAGAAATTCTACGGGCCAAACATGAAATTGAGCGGGGCAAACATGAGGTCTATGTTAGGGACCGAATGCATTTTATATAGGGGAGTGGCTATGAGAGAGTTCTGTGAGTCTTATCACGGGGTATATGTTATATCCAGATTGTACATCCATTTGGGGAGCTTGTCTTAAGGCTTGAGATGAAAAATAAGACAGATCTAACTATCAAGTGGACCACACTGCAAAAACCAGTAGAGTATTGAACGTCTACCATTGAAACCCTTTTTGGGCTCACAGAAGTTTTGGATCAATATGAAATTTGTTTTTACTCTTCATTCAGGTGTTTGTGACCTTATGAAAAGATTGGATGTAAAATAAACATTACGGTGGGCCCTACAAATTGTTTAACGATGAAAATCATTATTGCTGCTACTATTTATGGTGTGGTCCAGATGATCTTTGGATATGATTCAGTTTTTTGGATAATACTCTAAAATAATCTAGATATAATAAATACATCACTGTGTGGCTATGTAACTTTGATCTCATTTGAACCGTTAGTACAACTTGGAGATCGAATAGCGTCAGTGCTCCTCTTCCAACGACACGTACCTACAGCAGTTGTACACCAGCCAATCAGCTTCCCTCTCTGGCACAACACGCGATCATTTGAGGCGCTGACATGTTAAGAAAGTCTAACAGTGGATTAGGTACTGCCCTGCCAGTTCTGAGCTCCAGACAGACTAGTGCTCCTAGGCCTAACATGTTTATTTGTCATCTAACTGGTTCATAAGGTCTCTTAAACATTAATGAAGGAAAAACACAAATATATTTTGTTTCACACCGTTTGCCCCACTCAATTTCATGTTTGCCCCGCTCAATTTCATGTTTGCTCCGCTGAATTTCTAGTTTGCCCAGCTCAATTTCATGTTTGCCTTGCTCAATTTCGTGTTTGCCCCGCTCAATTTCATGTTTGTCCCACAAAAATTCATGTTTGCCCCGTTGAATTTCATGTTTGCCCCGCTGAATTTCATATTTACCCTGCTCAATTTCATGTTTGCCCCGTTGAATTTCTAGTTTACCTCACTGAATTTCGTGTTTGCCCCGATCAATTTCGTCTAAGTTCATTCATAGGGTCACAAAGACCTGGATGAAGAGGAAAAACAAATTTCATAATGATCCAAAACTTCTGTAACCCCTAGAAGGGTTTCAATGCTAGACGTTCAATTCCCCACTGCCTTTTACAGTGTGGTCCACTTGATAGTTAGATCTATCTTATTTTTCCTCTCAAGCCTTAATATGAGCTCGCCAAATATATGGACGGTTTGGATATAATACAAACCTCATGATGAGACCCACAAAAGCAACACAGCAAAAAAAAATAAAAATCACAGACTACGGCGACACTGCCGCCTGCGCAGTCTGCTACAGTTATAGCTACGGTTATAATCCGTAGCGATAGTGTATGCAGGATTTTTAGGCAAACTCGCTGGATAGTTCTGGACTTTTTCGATAATATCGAAAGATCTTCGATATATTGAAGCTACAATTATCGCTACGGTTATAATCCATAGCTATAGGGTCCCACTGACCCTAACTCAATGACTGTTTTTTTTTTTTTTTCGTTGTAATCCCCACGGCATTTTGTGGGTCCCATTATAAGCACTACCAAAAAAATGACCAAAGGCTACGGACTATAGTGGTCTATGGCTACGGATTTAATCCGTAGCTAAAGCTTACATAATCCGTAGCTAAAACTTACATAATCCGTAGCTAAAACATACCTCCCAATAGGACTTTATTAGAGACTGACGATGGTTAAGGGGCTCCATGGGGCCCATTGCAATATTTTTTTTAAAATCTAATCGGTTCATCAATTTTGAAATATTATTTCAGTGCATGAGCCCAATAATTAGAAAGATCAAAAGTCTAAGTGGACCACACCATAAGAAAGAATGAAAAAATAAATTTATATCGCTAATATGTGGTGTGGTCCACCTAAATCTTAGATCTGACTCATTTTTTGGATAAATCCTAAAAATGAGCCGTTAAAATGAATCGACGGAGTGGATAATTAACATACACAACGGTGGGCCCCATAAGTCCTAAAATAAATTTTCTCTAAAATCCCGTCCGCGCACCCTATTTCACGGAAGGAAATCCTCTCTCTCTCTCTCTCTCTCTCTCTCTCTCTCTCTCTCTCCTCCTCGCCGCCGCAACTCACCTCCCTCGCCCTCCTCTCTCTCTCTCTCTCTCTCTCTTCTCTCTCAGCCCTCTCTCGATCTCTCACGCTGCCTCACCCTCTCTCTATCTCTCAGCCCCATTTCCCTCTCTGTTTCCCAACCTCTCTGTCTCTCTCGCTAGGGTTTTCAAAACCCCCTTTCGCTGCAAGAAGGAGAAGGATAAGGAGAAGAAGAGCAGCCTTGTGCGGAGCAGGATCCTCGCAAATTCCATTATCGATCTGGTCTCTGACGACGATTGGAAGTAGAATGGAAGGGTTTGGTGCAGAGCAGCCTTGTGCGGAGCAGGATCCTTGCGCAGGTAAGTCTTCTGACGACGATTGGACCCTGGTTCACCGCTAGAAACTCACCTCTCTTCTTCTCTTTTCATTGCAAACATCCCATTTCTCACTGCAACAATAGACATTAGGGCAAGATTCGAGAGGTTTGGGGAGATCTCGGATGTTTATACGCCTATGCTCCCTAATGGATCCAGAAATAGAGGCTATGGGTTTGTTAGATTCAAGAACCCTCAGAACGCGAGCAGGGCCATGGCCAGCCTTCATGCGAAATTACATTGACTAGTCATCTTTGGTTGCTAGATTATTGGATTTTTCATTTTCCATCAATTTTAGAATTGTTGAAAATCTTGCAATTGAAATTCAGGCTTTTGTCGATTTTCCATTTACTGGATTATGTTTAGTTCTTCTTCACTTACATTGACTAGTCATCTTTTTTTTTTTTTTTTGATGGGATTTCAAGTGTATGGTGAGTATGTTAACCCCATCTATGCAATCATTGAAGGTAGCTTTAGGATTGAGAATTTAATGTCAGATATTGTGTAGTTTGATTCCCTGGTTTACTTTTCCAATTGATGTTGTTAATGTGGATGTAATTGAATATGATTGATTTCATGCCTCATAGAGAGTGGCATAAACTGGTGTACATGATCTCTTATTAGTGTTGTCCATGGCTGCCTGACCTTTGTGGCTGAGGATGGTTGTCAATTCCTTATGTTTACTGAAAGAGGATCAATCGTCTTTTGAACAATTGGTATAGGTACTGTTTTCATGACTCCCAAGTCATAAGCAGATCCCATATAATTCCATTGAAGGATATCTGGAGTGGATTTGGCGTGAAATGGAAGATAGAAACTGCATTACATAGCCTTCTATTTTGTGCATTTTTCTATTATAAATTGCTTCTCAAATAATTTATGACATTTGATTTGGGAGGGAGTATGTGCTTCTGATGTAGAGCTGGTCACGGACAGTTTCATGGCCAAGATGGATTAGAAAAGGCCCGGTCGGCGACAAAAGTGATCCAGACCATCAGACCTTAAATCGGGCGTATCTCACAATTCGGAATGAGTTAGCTGATGTAAAATATATGATTTTGGGGTAGAACGAGCTACTTTAGCCAACCAACCAGCTATGTTGGGCTGCGACTCTCGGAATTGTGAAAAACCCCTGGATCGACAATCGTTTCCCTGTTTTAATTTCATTTACTATAAATAGTAAGTTTTAGTTTGATTATAACTCTTCATCCGTCGGGCTTTAGGAGTTGTGTCCAACGTGAAAAGAGCTTAGAATAATTAGGAGAACGGTTTGGTGAAGCCAAATAGGACACTTACTATTTTTGGCCGAAAACCTTGCGCACTAGTAGACATCACGACCGTCTATAAATAGTAAGTTTACTATTTATAGTAAGTCGCGATTTCTAGGAGTTTTAGTTGTAGTTTGATTCTGATTTCTTTCCCATTGCTTGGTACCCCTATTTAAAGGGTTGTGAACTCATTTTTATGGATTCATTAATCAATTTCGAATTTATTAGAATTTATTTCTATTTTATGTTTTCTTTCCTAGTGGATTCGAGAAGTCTCTGTGAGGAGTCCAGAGAAGTTCTGTGGATTCGGAATACTTATCCTCTTGAGGAAGATGGTGCTCGACCTCACGTCCTCCCCTGCGTCAGCTTCCCACTTAAAATTTTAAGGCATTCAAACATACCTCAACTTCGACTAGATATATGCAACTAGGTGAAGCTCTTCACGTAGTTAAGACTTTATGATTAGAACTCCCATGTTTCAGGTTCTATGTCAAAAATAATATTCATTGGCAGGTTTCATTGATTGACAACCTTTAGCGGTGGCCTGTATGGGATATGGTTTCTATTGCAATGTCCTCATGATTTCACAAGGTGGCCTATTTTAATGGGAAGTGAGGGCTGTTTTACATTATTGAGGCGGATGGTTCATAATGTGTGTTTCATTTAATTTTAATTGGAAAATGAGATCTACCAAATGGATGGAAATGAATATTTGAAAGAAATATTTGCTTGCATACTTTGTTAGAGTATGCTTGCTTGCATACTTTGCTCTCATCTTTCCAAAAAGAAGAAGCATACTTTGTTAGTCTCTTTTTTTTCCCCTTATATCATGCAGCATATCTTTTGTTTCTTATGGAGTAAGGTATTGGAAATATACATACAAAATGTATTTTCTTTTCTAAGATTTTTCGACAAAGAATATTTATTCTAATGAAATAAAGAATGCTACTGTATTCAGGAGACTGCAAGATTCAATAAATTACCAAGCTCTTAGTGATTTTCAATTATGAGCAATCAAAAAGTTTGGAGTTGTACTTTTCACAATTATTTTCAAACACTAAATAAGTTTCTTCATTGCATTCTATTCCCTAAACGTTCATATGTTTTGGTACACCCATCTGTTTAGGAATCAGAACTCTGTCCAGACACCATCTATTTAGGAAACAAACAGATTGTTCGAAGTTTCATTCTTGCTCTAGTTACTATCTTGTACCCTATAAAGGCATTCAGTTATCCTCCTGTTTTTGTAACTCCTGTAATTTTTAAATCCACCCGAGTAATTACGACAGCTAGTCCCCAGCATGGTAAAGGAGGTCGATGTCAGGTGGGTTGCCGATTTTGAACTTCCTTAGGCAATCGTGAGAATTCCTGTTTAAACAGGAACTTGTAAAGCTGGCTCAGATAGCTGGAACAAGGCTATGATTAATATTTTCTTTCAATTTTATTGGCATTCAGGCTTCTTTATTTTTTCTTATTTTTATTTCTCCACTTGTTAGAAAATGGGAGGAGAGGCGATTGCACATATGGTTGCGGGTTCTTCTCATCATTCTTCAGTTGAAATTGAATGTTTGAATTCATTCAGGGTAATTTCTTGTTCTTATCATTCTAGTTTTCTGGTCTTTCACAAGATCATCTTATTTTTTGGAGGTTGCATAAAATGACCATTTTCGAATTGTGAAATTGTTTCAGGCATCAGAAAAATCTGTGAAGGCCCGAAAATGTGTCAAACCCCACTTCAAAACAGTTAAAACTGTGAGTTACTGCTACAGATTCTCCAACTCATGATATGTTTGCATTTCATTGTCCAATAGCCTGTTTGCATGTGTTATAACCACTTTCAATCCTCTTTAATATCTGGCTTGGTTAATGCATTCATTCAATGTTCGCTTGATTAGTAGATAATGTTGGTATGGTTTTGTTGAAATTTACTTCTTTTACTCATAATGCAAAATACTTCAGCTTATTTGGTGCTTTCAAGCTCGATGTAATGTAAAATGATTGTTGAAGTTCTTGATACAAGACCATTTGCTGTTTTGGTATATTGCCTAGTTTATGAAAAACTTCCATTTTCAGGTCTTAGAATCAGCTTTCAACCGTAAACTTGTGGAAACATTCTCTATGAGATATACAAGCACTAAAGAGGCAACATATGATCCCAGAGAATACTCTAGCTGTAGGGAAACAATATGTAGTTTGTTGCTTTCCAATATAGTGGCCTTTAATTGTAATGACACGGTAATCCCACTATAAATTCAGACCGGTTTGGCACCCAAGAATCCAATAACTGTTTGCATTCCAAACAGAGTGGATCAAACGTCATCAGATAGCTTGATCAGTTCAGGTTATAAGGCATGGCTAAAGGGTTTAGGTTGTACTAGTTGTTGGAATCTGAACTATGGTGTGATGATTCCATCTATATCAGCAGTCATCCATGCATCAAACAATTGAATGTTCCCATTTCCAGTCATAGAGTCGATACTTGTTATCCATGATACACTCTTAGTTGATTGGAAACAAAGATGAAGGGAGAGAAGATGAGATGAGTCTTTGACAGTCTATCAGATAAAGAATAGCAGCACTAGCAGTCTATCAGATAAAGAATAGTCTTTGAGTCCTGATATCGAGTTGGGAGCAAAAATTGAATTTGTAGTCCGAAGAAACTCTTCTTTTTCAATCGGGCAGATGATGTGTCTAGCAGTCCTACATGATCATCAGTGGGTCAGCAATGACAACCTCTGGTTGGGGTACACTTGTTTGTTGAATTAGCACCATTGGATGTTTTTCATTTTTAATTGTCCAATTGATGTCCACCAAATCAGAAATATGATATTGTCAATTCAGATGCACTTTCGATGGCAAGGGTGGATAATCCTGATGGTAAATTTGATGTGTTAGCTTAAGAACAACAGTTTTCTATATTTCAAATCTTTCGTTCTTGGTATGTCATTACTTTATTTTGAATTCTTGTATGACTTGATGTTGAAGTTTCATTTGCTCCATGCAATAATATTTCTGGTGCAATTGGAAATCTGAAATGCCTACTCTCCATGTACGTGTCTTCTATGTCTCAATTTTGTTTCTAACATTTATATATAAAGTCATTGTTTTCTCTAATGTCAGCAGATGGGTGATTTTGTTGTCACTTACAGATTCTTCGGTGTTTATTTTTGTCGCTAACATTTTATGAGTGGGTTTGTTAGTGTTGTCCTTAGGATTGGTCTTTCAATGACATCTATGGGGATATACCATTTTCAATTTCAAAGTTGAAAAAGTTGAAATTCATGTAAGTCGCATTCTTCTAGTGTGTTTTACTTGCATGGGAAACCATTGTTTCTGTAGAAATTTTCATTTTGATTTACGTTTGTTACCATCCTGCAGATATCCATTCTTTTCCATATTCTGTTTGCTATCCACTTGAAGTGTTTGTCAAAATAATAATATTTTAAGTTGCTTGAAGCATCTTAATGTATTCAAGAAAATCATGATGGGTGATGGTTTGGAATTATGGGACCATCTAAAAGCTAATGCAAGTTTGGCATTATTTTAATGCCTTTCTAAAAAGCTTCCACATGATTCTAGTTTTGGTAGTTTCATGTTCTAGCTATTACAATTTTTTTAATTTCAACTATATAGGTTTCTCTGCCGTTACAAGGAAAATGGCTCATTTGTCTTTATATTTTGGCAGGTAAGCTTCAATAATGGCCACCATGACTTTTCCTCTAGTTTCACCACTACACTGTTAATGGTTTTCCAACAGTTCTCTATGATTATATTTACTTTAGGTATCACAAGAATTATAGTTTGCTGTTTAGGTCTTCAATTGTGGATTTACTGTAATAGCTTTATTGGTATAGTTGCTAGCTTCCTACAATTTGCTTTTGAACTTGCTATTATAGATTAATGGAGCATGACTTACTCTTTTCTTTTTCTTTTTTATTTCACTATGCTTGTCTTTTCAAGTGCTTACTCATTTGTTAAATTTGTGTTTGGACTAGAGATGCTAAGATGATTTGCAGATAGATTGAAGAGACAAGAGATGCCAAGTGTTTCAGGGGCCATCTGCACTTTTGAAGCATACAATGAAAGGTAAGGAAAACCCTCGAGTTTCCTTCTTTGAATCATGAAAAGGTATTTGTGCTGAATCTCATGCATTGGCAATATTAGGCATGCTCATGAGCAGGACATGCATAATTTCGTAAAAATTGATGGAGTAGACCCGGATGTGCGTCGGAGCTATTCGGATGTTGAGCGGGGGTCCCTGGAAGGTGGAAACCGCTGTTATAACCATGATGAAACTGTTCATTTTCTATGGACAGCATTGGAGTGGCCTGGCCATTTGGACAGGCCGTGTTTATGTATTTGCTCAAAATTAATGGAGTAGACCCGGATGTGCGTCGGAGCTATCCGGATGAGCGAGGGTCCCTAGAAGGTGGGAACCGCTGTTATGACCATGATGAAGTTATCCATTTCCTATGGACAGCATTGGAGGAGCCTAGCCATTTGGACAAACCATGTTTATATATTTACTTAAAATTAATGGAGTAGACCAAGATGTGTGTCGGAGCTATCTGGATGAGCGGGGGTCCCTGGAAGGTGGGAACCGCTGTTGTGACCATGATGAAGGTGTTCATTTCCTATGGACAGTATTGGAGGGGCCTGGCCATTTGGACAGGCCATTTTTATATCTATGTTTGCAGGTACCACACCCTTAACCTAAACCTATAACTTAAACCTATTCTCAATTCCCTAAAGCTATAACCTATAACCTATAACTTAAACCTAACCCTAAACCAAAACCTATAACCCAAACCTTAACCTAAACATAAACCTAAACCTAAACCTATAACCTATACGTATAACCTTAACCTATAACCTATACTTATAACCTTAACCTAAATCTATTATCAAATCCTATACCTATAACCTATAACCTAAACCTAATCCTATAACCTAAATTCAAATCCCTAAACCTTAACCTATAACCTAACCTAAACCTATACTTATAACCTAAAACTATTCCCAAATCCCAAAACCTATAACCTAAACTTAACCTATCCCTAAACCTATAACCTAAACTCAATTTCCTAAAGCTAAACCTACACCTAATCCTAATCTCAACTCCCTAACCTAAACCTAAACCTAAACTTGAAAACCCAAACTTAAACCCAATCCCGAACATGAACCCGATTTCCTAAACCTAAACCCGAACCCATTCTCAAATCCGAAAACCTATAACCTAAACCTAAACCTTAACCTTAACCTAAACCTATAACCTATAACCTAAACCAAAACCTATAACCTAAACCATAACCTAGACCTAAACCTAAACCTATAACCTAAACTCAAATCCCTAAACCTTAACCTATAACCTAACCTAAACCTATACTTTTAACCTAAAACTATTCTCAAATTCCAAAACCTATAACCTAAACCTAACCTTTCCCTAAACCTATAACCTAAATTCAATTCCCTAAAGCTAAACCTACACCTAATCCTAATCTCAACTCCCTAACCTAAACCTAAACCTAAACTTGAAAACCCAATCCCGAACATGAACCCGATTTCCAAAACCTAAACCCGAACCCATTCTCAAATCCAAAAACCTATAACCTAAACCTAAACCTATAACCTATAACCTAAACCAAAACCTATAACCTAAACCATAACCTAGACCTAAACCTAAACCTATAACCTAAACTCAAATCCCTAAACCTTAACCTATAACCTAACCTAAACCTATACTTATAACCTAAAACTATTCCCAAATCCCAAAACCTATAACCTAAACCTAACCTTTCCCTAAACCTATAACCTAAACTCAATTCCCTAAAGCTAAACCTACACCTAATCCTAATCTCAACTCCCTAACCTAAACCTAAACCTAAATTTGAAAATGAAAACTTAAACCCAATCCCGAACATGAACCCGATTTCCTAAACCTAAACCATAACCCATTCTCAAATCCAAAAATCTATAACCTAAACCTAAACCAAAACCATAACCTATAACCTAAACCCGAACCCATTCTCAAATCTCAAAACCTATAACATAAACCAAAACCAAAACCTATAACCTAAACCTGAACCCATTCTCAAATCCAAAAACCTATAACCTAAACCTAAACCTTAACCAAAACCTATAACCAAAACCAAAACCTATAACCTAAACCTGAACCATTCTCAAATCCCAAAACCTATAACCTAAACCAAAACCCAAACCTATAACCTAAACCCAAACCCATTCTCAAATCCCAAAACCTATAACCCAAACCTAAACCTAAACTTAACCAAAACCTATAACCTAAACCAAAACCAAAACCTATAACCTAAACCCAAACCCATTCTCAAATCCCAAAACCTATAACCTAAACTAAAACCAAAACCTATAACCTAAACCTGAACCCATTCTCAAATCCCAAAACCTATAACCTAAACCAAAACCCAAACCTATAACCTAAACCCGAACCCTTTCTCAAATCCCAAAACCTATAACCTAAACCTAAACCTAAACCTTAACCTAAACCTATAACCTATAACCTAAACCAAAACCTATAACATATAACCAAAA
This sequence comes from Magnolia officinalis, assembly GCA_021015155.1. Taxonomy (NCBI): domain Eukaryota; kingdom Viridiplantae; phylum Streptophyta; class Magnoliopsida; order Magnoliales; family Magnoliaceae; genus Magnolia; species Magnolia officinalis. The sequence continues at coordinate 2,142,355 of JAJHSJ010000016.1, read as the reverse complement.
CCAAAACCAAAACCTATAACCTAAACCCGAACCCATTCTCAAATCCCAAAACCTATAACCTAAACCAAAACCAAAACCAAAACCTATAACCTAAACCCGAACCCATTCTCAAATCCCAAAACCTATAACCTAAACCTAAACCTAAACCTTAACCTAAACCTATAACCTATAACCTAAACCAAAACCTATAACTTATAACCAAAACCAAAACCTATAACCTAAACCCGAACCCATTCTCAAATCCCAAAACCTAAACCTTAACCTAAACCTATAACCTATAACCAAAACCAAAACCTATAACTTATGACCAAAATCAAAACCTATAACCTAAACCCGAACTCATTCTCAAATCCCAAAACCTATAACTTATAACCAAAACCAAAACCTATAACCTAAACCCGAACCCATTCTCAAATCCCAAAACCTATAACCTAAACCAAAACCTATAACCTAAACCAAAACCTATAACCTAAATCTGAACCCATTCTCAAATCTCAAAACCTATAACCTAAACCAAAACCAAAACCTATGACCTAAACCCGAACCCATTCTCAAATCCAAAAGCCTATAACCTAAACCTAAACCTTAACCATAACCTATAACCAAAACCAAAACCTATAACCTAAACCCGAACCCATTCTCAAATCCCAAAACCTATAATCTAAACCAAAATCAAAACCTATAACCTAAACCCGAACCCATTCTCAAATCCAAAAACCTATAACCATTAACCTAAATCAAAACCTATAACCTAAACCAAAACTAAAGCCTATAACTTAAACCCGAACCCATTCTCAAATCCCAAAACCTAAACCTAAACCTAAACCTATAACCTAAACCAAAACCTATACCCTAAACCAAAACCAAAACCTATAACCTAAACCGGAACCCATTCTCAAATCCAAAAACCTAAACCTAAACCTTAACCTAAACCTATAACCTATAACCTATAACCTAATCCAAAACCAAAACCTATAACCTAAAACCGAACCCATTCTCAAATCCAAAAACCTAAACCTAAACCTATAACCTGCAACCTAAACCAAAATCTATAACCTAAACCTGAACCCATTCTCAAATCCCATAACCTATAATTTAAACCTTAACCAAAACCTATAACCTATAACCTATAACCTAAACCAAAACCAAAACCTATAACCTAAACCTTAACCTAAACCTATAACCTATAATCTAAACCAAAACCAAAACCAAAACCTATAACCTAAACCCGAACCGATTCTCAAATCCCAAAACCTATAACCTAAATCAAAACTAAAACCTATAACCTAAACCCGAACCCATTCTCAAATCCAAAAACCTATAACCTTAACCAAACCTATAACCTATAACCTAAACCAAAACCAAAACCTATAACCTAAACCCGAACCCATTCTCAAATCCCAAAACCTATAACCAAAACCAAAACCAAAACCTATAACCTAAACCCAAACCCATTCTCAAATCCAAAAACCTATAACCTAAACCTAAACCTTAACCTAAACATATAACCTATAATCTAAATCAAACCTATAAGCTAAACCAAAACCAAAACCAAAACCTATAACCTAAACCCGAACTCATTCTCAAATCACAAAACTTATAACCTAAACATAAACCTTAACCTAAACCTATAACCTATAACCTAAATCAAAACCTATAACCTAAACCAAAACCAAAACCTATAACCTAAACCCGAACCCATTCTCAAATCCAAAAACCTATAATCTAAACTTAAACCTTTGCATAAACCTATAATGTATAACCTAAATAAAAATCTATAACCTAAACCTAAACCAAAACCTATAACCTAAACCCGAACCCATTCTCAAATCCAAAACCTATAACCTATAACTAAAACCAAAACCTATAACCTAAACCAAAACCAAAACCTATAACCTAAACCCAAACCCATTCTCAAATCTAAAAAACTATAACCTAAACCTAAACCTTAACCTAATCCTATAACCTAAAATCAAATCCCTAAACCTTAACCTATAACCTAACCTAAACCTATACTTATAACCTAAAACTATTCCCAAATCCCAAAACCTATAACCTAAACCTAACCTTTCCCTAAACCTATAACCTAAACTCAATTCCCTAAACCTAAACCTACACCTAATCCTAATCTCAACTCCCTAACCTAAACCTAAACCTAAACTTGAAAACCCAAACTTAAACCCAATCCCGAACCTGAACCCGATTTCTTAAACCTAAACCATAACCCATTCTCAATTCCCTAAAGTTATAACCTATAACCTATAACCTAAACCTAAACCTATAACCTTTCCCTAAACCTTTAACCTAAACCTAAACTTAAAACCTAAATGTATTTTCAAATCCTTAAACCCAAACCTACACTTAATCCTAATCTCAACTTGAAAACCCAAACCTAAATCCGATCCCGAATCCGAACCCGATTTCCTAAACCTAAACCTTAACCTATAATCAAGTTCCTAAAAGCTCTAACCTGTAACCTAAACCTAAACTTTAACCTAAACTTAAACTTATAACCTTAACCTAAACCAAAACCTATAACCTAAACCTTAACCTATAACCTATAACCTATAACCTAAACTTAATTATAACCTATAGCCTAACCTTAACCTAAACCAAAACCTATAATCATATGGTGAGACCATTTCTTTTGTGTCAATTTCATTCCTCTTTGAGTTTTTTTTTTAATTCATTAAGAAAAAAAATGGTTATACATGATGCATTTCTTTCACTTTGTCTTTCTTTCTCCAATGGACATTCTAATTTATGAATGACATGACTGTTTGTAGGATGATGGAATATACGAAGCTGTTGAAATTTCATGGTGAAGTCGAACACATTTCTCTAATAAAGCCAAAGATTTGTATTTTCAGCATTATTGTAATTGTAATTGTAATTGATTGAATGAAGGATTGTAATTGTAATTGATTGAATGAAGGATTGTAATTGATTGTAATGGAATGAATGAATGATTGTAATCGAATGAATGAATGATTGTACAGGTGGTAATTGAATGAACAAATGATTATATATAATTTTTTAATGTACAAAATAGCTACGGATATTGACCGTAGCCACTAATCTGACAGGTGTAGCCTTTATTAAAATTGGCATATTGCTACGGACTTTTAGCTACAAATAATATCCGTAGCTGTTTGAAGTTTTCACTACAGATATAATTGTTACGGATTATATCTGTAGCTGTTGGAACCTATAGCTATGGATTAAATCCGTAGCCATAGGTTTCAGACCTATTGTTACGGCACTTACGACTACGGTCTGCCACAGATTAGCTTTGGACTAAAACCATAGCCATACGTCTATGGCTACGGATTTTATCCGTAGCCTTAGGTTCCAGACCTATTGTTACGGCACCTACGACTACGGTCGTGCCACGGACTAGCTACGGACTAAAACCGTAGCCATAGGTCTATGGCTACAGGTTTTATCCTTAGCCTTTGCCTATTTTTTTGGTAGTGGAGGTATGTGTTATATCCAAACCGTCCATCTATATGACGAGCTCGTATTAAGGCTTGAGACGAAAAATAAGACAGATCTAGCTATCAAGTGGACCACACTATAAAAGGCAGTGGAGGATTGAACGTCTACTATTAAAACCCTTTTAGGGGTCATATAAGTTTTGGATCATTATGAAATTTGCTTTTCCTCTTCATCCAGGTCTTTGTGACCTTATGAATAGATTGGATGGAAAATATATGTTATGGTGGGCCCTACAAAATTTTTAATGGTGAAAATCAATTTTCCCGCTGCTCTTTGTGGTGTGGTCCAATTGTTCTTGGGATATGATTCTTTTTTTTTTTAATGCTCCCAAATGATTTCGAAATATGGATGAACATTGTGGATATAATAAATACATAATTGTGCGGCCCATGTAACTTTGATATCCTTTAATCGGGGTGAACATGAAAATTGAGCAGGGCAAATTAGAAATTCAACGGGGCAAATATGAAATTGAGCGAGGCAAACTAGAAATTGAGCGGGGCAAACTAAAAATTGAGCGGGGCAAACTAAAAATTGAACAGGTCAAACATGAAATTGAGTGGGGCAAACTGAAAATTGAGCGGGACAAACTAGAAATTGAGCGGGGCAAACATGAAATTGAGCAGGGCAAACATGAAATTGAGCGGGGCAAACTAGAAATTGAGTAGGGCAAACATGAAATTGAGCGAGACAAACTGAAAATTGAGCGGGGCAAACTAGAAATTGAGCGGGGCAAACTGAAAATTGAGCGAGGCAAATATGAAATTGAGTGGGGCAAACATGAAATTCAACGGGGCCAATGAGAAATTCAGCGAGGCAAACTAGAAATTGAGCGGGGCAAATATGAAATTGAGCGGGGCAAACTAGAAATTCAGCGGGGCAAACATGAATTTCAATGGGGCAAATATGAAATTGAGCGGGGCAAACATGAAATTCAGCAGGGCAAACTAGAAATTCTGCAGCACAAACATTAAATTGAACGGGACAAACTAGAAATTGAGCGGGGTAAATTAGAAATTCTGTGGGGCAAATATGAAATTGAGCGGGGCAAACATGAGGTCTGTGTTAGGGACCGAATGCATTTTATATAGGGGAGTAGCTATGAGAGAGAGTTCTATGAGTCTTATCACGGGGTATATGTTATATCCAGATTGTACATCCATTTGGGGAGCTTGTCTTAAGGCTTGAGATGAAAAATAAGACAGATCTAACTATCAAATGGACCACACTGCAAAAACCAGTAGAGTACTGAACGTCTACCATTGAAACCCTTTTTGGGCTCACCGAAGTTTTGGATCAATATGAAATTTGTTTTTACTCTTCATTCAGGTGTTTGTGACCTTATGAAAAGATTAGATGTAAAATAAACATTACGGTGGGCCCTACAAATTGTTTAACACCGAAAATCATTATTGCCGCTACTATTTATGGTGTGGTCCAGATGATCTTTGGATATGATTCAGTTTTTTGGATAATGCTCTAAAATAATCTAGATATAATAAATACATCACTGTGTGGCTATGTAACTTTGATCTCATTTGAACCGTTCGTACAACTTGGAGATCGAGGAGCGTCAGTGCTCCTCTTCCAACGACACGTACCTACAGTAGTTGTATACCAGCCAATCAGCTTCCCTCTCCGGCACAACACGTGATCATTTGAGGCGCTGACATGTTAAGAAAGTCTAACGGTGGATTAGGTACTGCCCTACCAGTTCTGAGCTCCAGACAGCCTAGTGCTCCTAGGCCTAACATGTTTATTTGTCATCTAACTGGTTCATAAGGTCTCTTAAACATTAATGAAGGGAAAACACAAATATATTTTATTTCCCACAGTTTGTCCCGCTCAATTTCATGTTTGCCCCGCTCAATTTCATATTTGCTCTGCTCAATTTCTAGTTTGCCCCGCTCAATTTCATGTTTGCCCTACTCGATTCCATGTTTGTCCTACTGAAATTCATGTTTGCCCTGCTAAATTTCTAGTTTGTTCCGCTGAATTTCTAGTTTGCCCCGCTGAATTTCTAGTTTGCCCCGCTCAATTTCATGTTTGTCCAGCTCAATTTCTAGTTTGCCTCGCTGAATTTCGTGTTTGCCCCGCTCAATTTCATGTTTGCCCCACTGAAATTCATATTTGCCCCGCTCAATTTCTAGTTTGCCCCGCTCAATTTCATGTTTGCCCCGCTCAATTTCATTTTTGCCCCGCTCAATTTCCAGTTTGATCGCGAAGTGATTGAAATTGGCCACGAAGTGAATGAAATGGATTTTCGACCATTGACTTGATGGAATCTTGGAAAATAACTAGGTTTGTTGGCTAAATTAGATTCTCCTACCCCAAAATCATATGTGGTACGTTAAGTAAATTATTCGAGTTTAGGAGATATGTTTGTTGAATAAATAAACAAAGAAATAAATTAAAAGAGAGAGGAAAAAAAAATATATGCTTATAAATACATATTTATATAAATATGTATTAGAGAAAAATGTAGGTAGAATAAAGTTCTTCATGTAAAATAAATAAAAAAAAAAAAAACGGACTACAGTTATGGCTACGGTTATAATCCGTAACCATAGGTAAAACTGTAGGATTTTTTAGGCAAACTCGCTGGACAGTTCGGGACCTTTTTCGTTATATCGAAAAAGTAAGGGTTATGTCTATGGCTACGGTTATAATCCGTAGCTATAGTTTCCTGGTTTTTTTTTTATTATTATTTTTTTTGCTGTTGTAATCCCCACCACCTTTTGTGGGTCCCATCATGAGGTCTGTGTTATATCCAAACCATCCATCTATTTGGCGAGCTCATATTAAGTTTGCGACATAAAATAAGACAGATCTAACTATCAAGAGGCAGTGGGGAATTGAACGTCTACCATTGAAACCCTTTTAGGGGTTACAGAAGTTTTGGATCATTATGAAAATTTCTTTTCCAATTCATCCAAGCCTTTGTGACCTTATGAATAGATTCGATGGAAAATAAATGTTATGGTGGGCTCTACAAAATTTTTAACGGTGAAAATCAGTTTTCCTACTGATCTTTATGGTGTGGTCCAGTTGATTTTTGGATATGATTTTTTTTTTTGGATAATGCTCCGAAATGATCTCGAAATATGGATAAACGTTGTGGATATAAAAAATACATAGCTGTGGGGCCATGTAACTTTGATCTCCTTTGAGCGGTTCGTACAACTCTCGGGCGTCAGCGCTCGTCTTCGGAAGGAAGGAAGGGGTATTTTGGTCCTCAAATTTGATGTCCGTACAAGCAGGTCTAAGTTCTCAAACAAAGTTTGTTTTGTTTCATAAAAACAGCTGGATAAAAGGTGAGGTCCACAGTCCCAAATTTCTCTTCATTTTACTTGAATGCCACGTGTATGGTAGATTAGTCACCATACGTCCAGTGACCACTGAAATGAAACAAGCATGATAGGGGTGGGGCTAACGAATATATTAAAAGATATCCGCACATCTACTTCAAGACAAATCTCAATAAAAGTGCAGTACTATGGTGACTTGATTTGTGAACAGATGCACCTCATCCACAGGCTGCCTACACGTGCGTTAATCCAGACAGTCCAAACTGTAACCATGAATGAGTATAGAGTGGACAAACTTTCATGGGTCTTCCTGTAACTCTCGTGGGAAAGATACAAGCTGTCCCTGCAGAGTCCCTTGTCTAAATTAACAATTCCAGGTGCTAAATATAAATCATAAAATCTAATTAACAGATTTGTATAGATTTACAATCTAATATTCTTCTTCAAGTTGGGGAGTGAGTATTGAAAACGCCGAATTTATAGCTCAATCTTCGAAATATTTCCTTACATAGCAGTTTGGTAAATAAGTCGGTGAGTTGAAGTCACTATTAATTAAACATAAGAAGGCTGAATTAACTTTGATTAAATGTTTTCACGAAAGAGGTGACAATAAGCTTAATATGTTTTGTATATTCATGAAAGACTGGAATGGTGGCAATGTAAAAGGTGGCTTGATCGTTGCAAAATATGAGAGTTGGCTGAATATTTCAAACATGAACATCATTGACGCAGGGATGAACATGATGAGGTCGAGCACCGTCTTCTTCATGGAGTTTTTTTGGACTCCTCACAGGGAATCCTCGAATCCACGAGGGAAGAAATTAGAAAATAATTTCTAATAATTTCAAAAATAAATTGATAGATAATAAAAACGAGTTTACAATCCTTTAAATTGTAATATCAAACTTAGGAAGAAGTTTCAAAATCAAAATCTAACTCAAACCCCATAAAATCGTGACTTACTATAAATAGTAAACTTATTATTTATAGATGGTCATGATTTCTACTAGACTTTATGGTTTTCGGCCAAAAATAGTAAGTGCCCGATTCGGCCTAACCATGATAATCTCCTAATTTTTCTAAGCCCTTTTCATGTTGAGCACGATTCTTAAAACTTAATGGATTAAAAGATTTGATCGAACTAAAACTTATTATAAATAGTAAAACATAAATAAAATGGATTTTTAACCATCGATACGATGGAATCTCGCAAACTTGGCATTGGCAACCCAGTGTAACAAGGTTGGTTGGCTAAAGCAACTTCTCCTACCCTAAAATCATATATGGTATGTTGAATAACTCATTCTGGTTTGTGAGATATGTCTGTTTTAAGGTTCTGACGGTCCGGATCACTTCTTCCTCCTATTGGGTCTTCTCTAGTCCATCTTGGTTATGAAATTGTCTGCGACCCACTCTACATCAGTCCCTTCCACTTCAAAAGAACTCGTCCTCGAGTTCTTGTCCCGTTTCAGTTCATGATACTCGGTCAGGTCTGTGACGTTGAAAGTACGAGAGATCTCTAGATTATCCAGAAGATCAAGAATGCAAGCGTTGTCATTGATCTTTCGGAGGATTGACACTGGTCCAATATTCTTGTTCTTCAACTTGTTGTAAGTCTCAGTCAAAAATCTCTCCTTACGTAGATGGACCATAACTTGGTCGCCCACCTCGAACACCTTTTGTCACCGATGTTTGTCGGTTTGGTCCTTGTACTTGTCGTTCGAGGTATGCAACTGGGCTTGCACCTCCGCATGAATGCCCACGATTCGGTCCATCGTATGTTCTGCGGCGATACTCATGCCTGGGAGCTTCGGCAAAGGGACCAAGTCAAGTGTGTGGTGAGGCACTCTACCATAAACAATCTGGAATGGGGACTTCCCTATCGAGTTGTTCACCATGTTGTTGAATGCAAACTCTGCTTGAGACAAGATTAAATCCCACTACTTCAATTTTTCACCTAAAATACATCAAAAGTGGTTTTCGAACGTATGATTCACAACTTCAGTTTTCTCATTGGTCAATGGGTGGTAAGCACTGCTGAACTGAATTCGTGTACTAAACCGATTCCACAAAGTTCTCCAGAAGTGGCTAATGAACTTCGTATCACGATAAAAAATAATAGTCTTAGAAACCTCGTGTATCCGCACGACATCTCTGAATAATAGATTTGCCATGTGTATTGCATTGAGGGTCTTCTTGCATAATATAAAGTGTGTCATCTTTGAGAAACGGTCTACTACCACAAACACCGAATCTATGCCACATTGTGTTCGTGGGAGACCTAGCATGAAGTTCATAAATAAGTCCACCCAAGGGCCGTCAGGTACAAGTAACGGGGTATAGAGACCTGTATTATGAGACTGTCACTTGGAGGTCTAACAAACATAACAGCGCTGCAACGCTCTACCCATGTCATGTACTAACTGCGGCCAATAGTACCGTTCCTCAACAATAGCTTACGTCTTGTCCCACCCAAGGTGTCTACCAAGGCCACCTCCATGTAGGTCTTAGATAATCTACTCCCTAAGTAAGCTTTTGGGGATGCCCAGTTGATTCTCTTTGAAAATGAAACCGTCTTCCATGTGTAGTTCAATGGGGTGACCTTCTTGGCATCTAATTCATGTGTCATTGAAGTTATCGGCGGTGGCATATATGTCTTTGAGGCGCTCGAACCCGACAACCTTATTGCTCATGGTGACTAACAAAGTTGTATGTCGGCTAAGTGCATCAACTACTTTGTTCTATTGCCCAAACTTATGTTTTACTACAAACGTGAATTCCTGTAAGAATGAAATCCACCTAACATCACGATACACGTTAGTTTGTCTATAATGAATTTGAGAGCATAATGGTCTGTGTAAAGAATTAACTCCCTTTGAATTAAGTAATGTCACCAATGTCGCAGTGCCTAGACCACTGCATACAATTCGAGCTCATAAGTTGACCACTTTTTGTGTGCATCACTAAGCTTTTCACTGTAAAAGGCTACCAGCCTGACTTCTTGAGATAAAAATCTCTCAATTTCGACATATGAAGCATTACATTCGACTTCAAATAGTTTGTCGAAATTGGGAAGTACAAGAATCGGGGTTGTGGACAATCTTTGCTTAATTTCAGCAAAGCTCCTATCGGCTTTGTCAGTCTACTGAAATTGCACATTCTTCATGCAATCTGTAATTAGTGACACAATGGTACTAAAATTCTTCACGAATCGACAATAAAATGTTGTCAATCTGTGAAAACTTCATACTTCGTAAATGTTTGTTGGAAATGGCCATTCCCTGATGGCTCTTACATTTTCGTCGTCCACCTGGATACTTGTGGATGTCACGACAAAGCCTAAAAACAACAGACTATTGGTCAAAAAGTTGCATTCTTTTAAATTGAGATACAACTTGTTTTCAGTGAGTACTTGAAGGACCTGCTTGAGGTATTCCATATGGCTTGCTTTGTCCTGACTATATATCAAAATGTCATTGAAGTGGACCACAACGAACCGCTCAATAAATGACTTCATAACTTGGTTCATCAACCTCATGAATGTGTTAGGCGCATTCAAAAGATCGAAGGGCATGACTATCCATTCATATAACCCTTCCTTGGTTTTATAAGTCGCCTTCCACTCATCACCCGGCCGTATTCGAATTTGATGGTAGTCACTCCTTAAATCCAATTTAGAAAATAATTTCGCACCCTCAAGCATGTCCAACATATCGTCCAATCATGGTATGGGAATTCTGTATTTTATGGTAATCTTGATGATCACCAGGCTGTCGACACACATTCGCCAACTCCCATCTTTCTTAGGATTTAATAGAGCCGGTGTGGCTCATGAGTTCATGTTTTCTTGAATAAAACCCTTACGGATCAATTCCTCCACTTTCCCTTACAGAATATCTTACTCCTTTGGACTCATCTGATAATGAGGACAAATGAGTAAGTTGGACCCAGGGATAAGGTCGACATGGTGCTGAATATCTTACATATGAGGCAATCCATCGGGAAGGTCATTAGGCCAAATTTCTTTGAATTCATGCAGCAAGGGTTTTAGTTTATCAGGGATGATGATGGGCTAGAGTTCCTCCCACTTTACAATTTATTCATATGCTTGTCCTGTTTCTTTGGATTCCTCCACAAAGTCCCATATGGTTAAGAGAAAATGGTCATCCACTTTAGAAGTTTCAAGTGGCTCCTCTGAATCCATAGGGGCTAGTATGATTTTTCGGTCGTCCTTGACGAAAATGTACACATTATCTCGCCCTTTATGAGTGGTGTCACGATCAAATTTTCATGGTTGACCGAGTAGGATGTGACATGTCTCCATGTCAACAACATCGTATACTACTTAGTCTTTATAATGTTTGCTAATTGAAAAAGATATAGTGCACTGTTCAGTTACATTCGTCTCACTGACTTTCTAAATCCAACCGATCATGTATGGGGAGAGGTGACACTCTGTTTTTAGTTGCAATTTCTCCACCATGACCGTGGAGACGATGTTTTCGCTGCTCCCATTGTTGATGATCACATGACAGACTTTTCGATTCACCATATGCCTAATTCAGAAGATGTTATGTCGTTGTGAGTGTACCTCTTTCCTTGGTGCATACAAAAGTCACCTCACGACAAGCGAGTAGGATGTGACATGTCTCCGTGTCAACAACATCGTATACTACTTAGTCTTTATAATGTTTGCTAATTGAAAAAGATATAGTGCACTGTTCAGTTACATTCGTCTCACTGACTTTCTAAATCCAACCGATCATGTATGGGGAGAGGTGACACTCTGTTTTTAGTTGCAATTTCTCCACCATGACCGTGGAAACGATGTTTTCGCTGCTCCCACTGTTGATGATCACATGACAGACTTTTCGATTCACCATATGCCTAATTCAGAAGATGTTATGTCGTTGTGAGTGTACCTCTTTCCTTGGTGCATACAAAAGTCACCTCACGACAAGCGACTCACCATGATCCCGCGTAACCCAATGATCAAATCTGCTTTAACTCGACTTCATCAAATCTGCTTAACAATTGTATCACCAAAAGATGATATGACTATAAGGATGTACATGTACAATTAAACAAACCAATGATCTGGTTTATCACTAATAAAGATTCGCCCATAACCAACACCTTTTTAGCTCCTATATCGGTCAACAACTCTAAACTGATTATCAAGGCTTTGTATTCGACCTGATTATTAGTGCAATCGAACTTGAGCTGGAATGAAAATTCTTATTTTTTTTTACTAGCTGAATCAATCAGAATAGTCCCTACTCCTAACTCTTTGTCGGTCCTTGAACCATCAAATATTAGTCTACAAGATGATTGATAAACCACATACAAGTCTAATGCCTCTAAATGAAGTTAACTCTCTATATCTGAAGGATGTTCGGCCAAAAAATCTACTATGGCATGTCCTTTCACAACACTTTATGGCACATAGACTAAGTCAAACTCGGATAATGCGATAATCCATTTGCCAATTCGGTCATTCAGAATCGAGTGATTTAACACTTATTTTATTAAATCAGTTACTCCAATTACATTACTATTTCGACCAACAAATAATGTGGTAATTTTGTAGCCGTGAAGTACAATGATAGACATAATTTTTCCATGAGAGAATATCGTCTCTCAGTATCTAACATCATTCGACTAAGATAACAAACAACATGCACTTTTCGGTCATCGTCATCTTGTGCTAACAAAACTCCAACTGAATCTTTAGAAGCTACAATATACAACTTGAGTGGTCGACCCTTTACTGGTGGCATCAACATTGGCGACTTGGATAAATATTATTTAATGCCATCGAAAGTCATCTAATGTTTCGTCTCTCATCTGAACTCATCTCCTTGTTTAAACTTCAACAAAGGTGAAAACACATTAATTTTTTTGGTGCAGTTGGAAATAAATCAACGCATAAAGTTAACCTTATCTAGAAACTATTGTAACTCGATTTTGTTTTTCGGTGGCCAATCTTCTATTATTAATCATGTTCTATGTGATCGATCTCGATTCCTCTCTACTATACTATAAAGCCCAAAAATTTTCCAGTCAATACACTAAAAGTGCATTTAAGGATTCATTTTTAACTTTTGAATCCTCGTTCTCTATAATGATTTTTTTAAATGGTCAAGATGTTTGTTTAAGTTGGTTGATTTGACCACTACGTCATCGATATAAATTTTCATGAATCAACCAATTATATCATGGAAAATGGGATTTATAGCTCTTTGATAAGTAACTCATGCATTCTTAAGCTCGAACGGCGTCACCAACCCAACGAAACATACGTAAAGGACTCAAACATTTGAAGGTTGTCTTTGGGACATCTTCAACTGCAATGTTTATTTGATTATATCCTGAATGGTCATTCATGAATGATAGCAATTGATGTTGATGTAGAGCGGGTCGCGGACAGTTTGATGGCCAAGATGGATTAGAAAAGGCCCGGTCGATGATATAAGTGATTCGGACCATCGAACTTAGATTGGGCGTATCTCGCAATCCGGAATGAGTTACCTGACGTAAAATATATGATTTTGGGGTAGAACGACCAACTTTAGCCAACCAACCCAGCTATGCTGGGTTGTGATGCCCGAAATTGTGAAAAATCGCTAGATCGACGGTCAGTTCCTTTAATTTCATTTTTACTATAAATAATAAGTTTTAGTTTGATTATAACTCTTCATCCGTCGGGCTTTAGGAGTTGCGCTCAGCATGAAAAGAGCTTAGAATAATTAGGAGAACGGTTTGGTGAAGCCAAATAGGACACTTACTATTTTCGGCCGAAAACCTTGTGCACTAGCAGACATCACGACCGTCTATAAATAGTAAGTTTACTATTTATAGTAAGTCGCGGATTCTAGGAGTTTTAGTTGTAGTTTGATTCTAATTTCTTTCTCATTGCTTGGTACCCCTATTTAAAGGGTTGTGAACTCATTTTTAGTGATTAATTAATCAAGTTTAAATTTATTAGAATTTATTTCTATTTCCTACCTTCTTTCCTCATGGATTCGAGAAGTCTCTGTGAGGAGTCCAAAGAAGCTCCATGGATTCGGAGTAGTTATCCTCATCACGTTCATCACTGCGTCAATTGGTATCAGAGCGAGGATTCTCCCCGGACCGATGGCAAACAATGAAGGTATGAATCAAAATCCTGTGGACGGTGATCCAAGATTCGTTATCTTTAGGAAAGAATTGAAGCTTTTTACCGGGAGAGTCAGTTGACCATGCAAGGGCTGTAGGCGACCCTCGACCGTCTTGCAGATGCGCTACTTCCACCCCGAGCCCTAGGCGGTACTCCACCACCTATGGTTGCTCCACCACCCATGGTTGCTGTACGACGCAACCCCGATTTTCGTAGAGCACTACCAGTGGCAAACCATAGAGATACACCAGATGATTCAAGTTCTAGCGACGAGGACCTTAATGAGGGTTTTGCCCGATGACTAATCCATGGAGGCAATCACCTAGATCGTGATGAAAGAGACATTGAGGTAAGGCTGAACTTCCTAGTTTTAATGGTTTATTACGTATAGAAGATTTCCTCGATTGGCTAGCCGAAGTAGAGAGATATTTTGATTACATGGATGTGTCAGATCATAAAAGGGTAAAATTGGTAGTGTTTAAGTTAAAATCTGGTGCTTCTGCATGGTGGGAACAATTACAACTCTCACGAGCCCGCCAGAACGAGGCGTCCATCTCATCATGGCCACGGATGAGATGTCTTCTTCGATCACGATTTCTCTCCAGTGACTATGAGCAGATATTATTCCAGCAATACCAAAATTACCGACAAGGAAACCAAACTGTCACAGATTACACTGAAGAATTCCAGCGGTTAGCCACACGAAATGATCTGTCATAATCTGAGTCACAAAGGTGGCACGATTTATATGTGGGTTGCGACCGACAATTCAGGACCGAGTTCAGATGTACCTAGTCGAGACCGTAGATGAAGCAGTTCAACTGGCGGGTAGGGCAGAAACACAACTTGCAAGAGTTCCTGATCGTCCCTATCCTTCAACTCGACCCCCCATTACGGGTTCAACACAGGATCTAGTGCTAGCATGAGGAAAAGATCCAGTAGGAGAACGTCCTCAACCTCCTACAACCGCAAACCGTGATGCGATGAGCGGCTCATCCATACCTCAACGTGTAGCACCCACAACAGCGAACCCGAGTAGGATTCCAAATTCTTATGCTCGGCCAAAGGTCGAACAATTGTTACCGCTGTGGCCAGCCAGGCCACTTATCAAACACCTGTCCTCAACGTCCCGCAGCACACTTGACTATAAACGAAGGGTGCACTGAAGATGAGGCCCTAGAAGAAGACCATGGCTATGACGAACATGAACAAACCACTGAAGAAATAGCAGGTGACGATGAAATGACGGGCGAGGACCATGATGAATTTCTAGTTGTGAGGCGATTACTGTACACCCCACGAAAGGAATTACATCCACAAGGACACAATATATTTCGTACTCGGTGCACTGTCAACGAAAAGGTCTGTGATGTGATCATAGACAGTGGTAGTAGCGATAACATCATCTCAAGAGTAATGGTGGACAAGTTGCAGCTACCAACGACGAAACATCCCTCCCCGTACTCAATTGGCTGGATAAAAAAGGTAAATGAGACCAAGGTAACTGAACAATGCACTATCTCATTTTCAATTGGTAAAAATTATAAGGATCAGATACTTTGTGACGTGGTCGACATGGAAGCTTGCCACAAGCTACTCGATCAACCCTGGCTGTCAGACCGTGATGAGACCCATCGGGGACGAGACAATGTCTACGTATTCGTCAAGTATAGTCGAAAAATAATCCTTGCTCCTATGGCACCAGAAAACCACCCTGAAGCTTCTAAAGTGGAGGGGAGTTTTCTCTTGACCATTCGGGATTTCATGGAGGAATCCAAGGAAACCGGCGAGGTGTACGCCGTAGTGGTGAAGGGCGAGAAAGAGAAACCTTCAAACATCCCTCCGAATTTAAGACTATTGCTAAACGAATTCAAAGAAGTCTGGCCTGAGGATTTACCTGATGGATTGCCCCCCATGAGGGACATCCAACATCACATACACCTCGTCCCTGGGGCTAGCCTGCCCAACCGCCCTCATTATCGGATGATTCCGAAGGAGTGTGAGATACTTTAGGGGCAAGTGGAGGAATTGATCCACAAGGGTCTCTTGAGAGAGAGCATGACGCATGTGTGTCGACAGCCGGGCAATCAACAAAATTACCATCAAATATCGGTTCCCAATACCACGGTTGGACGACATGCTCGATATGCTAGAAGGGGCCAAGGTGTTCTCTAAACTAGATCTAATGAGTCGGTACCATCAGATTCGTATCCGACCCGGTGATGAGTGAAAAACGGCATTCAAGAATGGTTGTATGAGTGGCTGGTCATGCCCTTCGGCCTATCGAACGCACCAAGTACTTTTATGCGTTTGATGAATCAAGTTCTAAAACTGTTCACTGGCCGATTTGTGGTAGTTTATTTTGATGACATATTGATATATAGCCAAGATGAGGTGGAGCACAGGAAACATCTCAGGCAGGTGCTGCAGGTCCTACAAATTAACAAGTTGTACCTCAACTTGAAGAAGTGTAGTTTTTTAACTGATAACCTGTTGTTTCTAGGATTTGTTGTAACGTCCACAGGCATTCGTGTGGACGATGAAAAGGTGCGAGCTATTAGGGAATGGCCGATCCCAACAAACATTCATGAGGTGAGGAGTTTTCACATGTTGACGACTTTCTATCGTCGATTTGTGTGAGATTTTAGCACCATAGTCACGCCTCTAACGGATTGCATGAAAAAAGGATCGTTCCAGTGGACCGATAAAGCTGACAAGAGCTTTCATGAGATCAAGCATCGTTTGTCTACAACACCGGTCTTGGTGCGTCCTAATTTCGACAAATTGTTTGAGGTTGAGTGTGACGCTTCATACGTCGGAATTGGGGGAGTATTATCATAAGAAGGTGGGCCGGTACCCTTCTACAGCGAGAAGCTCAGCGAAGCCCGAAAGAAGTGGTCGACTTATGAGCTTGAGTTGTACGCAGTTGTTCAGGCGCTGCGACATTGGCGACATTATCTGATTCAAAGAGAGTTTGTTCTGTACACTGACCATCAAGCATTAAAATTTATTAATAGTCAGACTAACGTGAATTGTGTGCATGCTAGATGGGTTGCGTTTTTACAGGAATTCACGTTCATTTTAAAGCATAAGTCAGGGCAGCAGAACAAGGTGGCTGATGCACTTAGCCGTCGTGCATTACTACTTGTTACGATGAGCAACAAGGTGGTCGGCTTCGATTGTCTCAAGGAGCTGTATGCCGAGGATGAGGACTTCAAAGATTCTTGGGTGAAGTGCCAAGAAGGTCACCCCAATGACCTTCATATACAAGACAATTTTCTCTTCAAAGGGAATCGATTGTGCATCCCCCCAAAGTTCTCTAAGGGAGCAGATTATTCAGGAGCTACAAGGAGGCGGCCTCGGTGGACACCTTGGGCGAGACAAGACTCGAGTTCTTGTGGAAGAGCGGTATTACTGGCCGCAATTAGTACGTGATGTGGAAAAATCCGTACAATATTGTTATGTTTGTCAAACCTCTAAGGGGTAATCTCAGAATACGGGCCTCTACACCCTGTTACCTGTGCCCGACGGTCCTTGGGAGGATTTATCAATGGACTTTGTGTTTGGTCTCCCACGAACACAACGCAGTATGGATTTAGTGTTCGTGGTGGTAGATCGTTTCTCCAAGATGACACATTTTATCCCATATAAGAAGACCCTCGTGCAACACACGTGGCGAATTTATTCTTCAGGGAGGTCATACGGCTACACGGGGTCCCCAAGACCATCACTTCTGATCGTGACACGAAGTTCATTAGCCACTTTTGGTGGACTTT
This sequence comes from Magnolia officinalis, assembly GCA_021015155.1. Classification (NCBI taxonomy): domain Eukaryota; kingdom Viridiplantae; phylum Streptophyta; class Magnoliopsida; order Magnoliales; family Magnoliaceae; genus Magnolia; species Magnolia officinalis. The sequence continues at coordinate 2,124,614 of JAJHSJ010000016.1, read as the reverse complement.
GTGGACTCAATTCGATACACGACTTCAATTCAGCAGTGCTTACCACCCACAAACCGATGGGCAGACCGAAGTTGTGAATCGCATGTTGGGAAACCTCCTTCGCTGTATTTCAGGAGAAAAACCGAAGAAGTGGGATTTGGCCTTGTCTCAAGCAGAGTTTACATTCAACAACATGATGAACCGCTCGATAGGAAAATCACCATTCCAGATTATCTATGGACGAGTGCCTCACCACACGCTTGACTTGGTCCCTCTGCCCAAGCACCCAGGCACGAGCATTGCAATAGAACATATGCCAGACAAGATCATGGGCATCCATGCGGAAGTGCAGACCAAGCTACATGCCTCGAACGAGAAGTACAAGGAACAAACGGACAAGCACCGATGACAAAAAGTGTTCGAAGTGGGCGACTGCGTTATGGTCTATCTGCGCAAAGAGAGATTTCCGACCGGGATGTACAACAAATTAAAAAATAAGAAGATTGGACCCATCTCAATCATTCGAAAGATCAATGACAACGCATATGTTGTTGATCTTCCAGATGACATGGCGATCTCACGGACTTTCAACGTCGCGGACCTGACCGAGTATCATGAACAAGCACAGGATGAGAACTCGAGGACGAGTTCTTTTGAAGTGGAGGGGACTGATGTAGAGTGGATCAGAAAAGGCCCGATCGACGACAGAAGTGATCCAGACCATCGGACCTTAGATTGGGCGTATCTCTCAATCCGGAATGAGTTACCTGACGTAAAATATATGATTTTGGGGTAGAACGACCTACTTTAGCCAAAGAATTGCAAAAAACCCCTGGATCGATGGTCGTTTCCCTACTTTAATTTCGTTTTTACTATAAATAGTAAGTTTTAGTTTGATTATAACTCTTCATCTGTCGGGTTTTAGGAGTTGTGCCCAACATGAAAAGAGCTTAGAATAATTAGGAGAACGGTTTGGTGAAGCCAAATAGGACACTTACTATTTTTGATTGAAAACCTTGCGCACTAGTAGACATCACGACCGTCTATAAATAGTAAGTTTACTGTTGATAGTAAGTCGCGGATTCTAGGAGTTTTAGTTGTAGTTTGATTCTGATTTCTTTCCCATTGCTTGGTACCCCTATTTAAAGGGTTGTGAACTCATTTTTAGTGATTAATTAATCAAGTTCGAATTTGTTAGAATTTATTTCTATTTCCTGCTTTCTTTCCTCGTGCATTCGAGAAGTCTCTGTGAGGAGTCCAGAGAAGCTCCGTGGATTCGTAGTAGTTATCCTCATCACGTTCATCCCTGCGTCAAATGTCTAGTAGCCCAATCAATCAATTGATCGACCATAGGCATAGGATATACATCCTTTAGTGTGGCTCAATTTAAATTTTGAAATCAATACATACTCTGAGCTTACCATTCTTTCTTATAATAGGGATGATGTTTGAAATCCACTTGGCTTATTTGATAGTTTAATGAAATCTTCTTTCAAAAGTTGTTATATTTCTTCTTTGATCTTTTATGTTACTTTGGTCGTCATCCACCTAGGAGGTTGTTTATGTGGTCGATATCCCTCCTTCATGGGTAACATGTGTTCAACCAGATGTTGGTCTAATCCAGGCAACTCATGATAATCCCAAGCAAATCAATCGACAAACTATTTAAGTTAGTTAATGAGTTCGTCCTGTGTTCAAGAATCTGGTAATCCATTAATGAAAATAGGTTTGGAATGTTGCTCGGTTCCTAAATTTGCCTCTACTAGTGGATCTTTAACCTGAGCTTGAGAATTCTCCAATTTCTCTGGAACTGATTTTAAATCCTTCATTTCAATACCATCTTTAATTTCTTGATTGATTGGTATGGCTATGTCAGCCATATAAAAAAGACATCCATTCTAATGATTTCGCAGACTCTCCTTGAGTTGCGCACTCTGGCCATAAACTCGGCCTTTACCAATGATCGGACCATCATGGGATTTCTTTAATTGTACACCTTATAGTCATACAAAAGGGAATTATATTCTTCCATAACTCTTCGCTTAGTCAAATCATGGTAGCAATGTCCAGTACGACATTATCAGGGTCAATCTGGCATCAATTCCAATTGGCATACCATTCTTGTCTCGGCCTATGAATCGTATCAGTCCGATCTCATCTCCATAGAAATAAGCCTCGATTGCATTAGACATGGCTAAGAATGGTTTATTATTAGCCAAAACTAATTCTACTATCCTGATTCCAAAAAAATCACAAATTGGTGCAGTGATGATGGAATACACGAGAACGAATGAATCCAATCTCGTCCAAGCAAAGCTTGTAATTTGATGAAGTATCGACCACAAAGAAAGCAAATAGTACCTTCTTAGTTCCCACCATTAATTCAACTGGTAAAACTCCATGCGTTTACGTTATTCCTCCAGCAAAATTACTCATAGTGACCCCGGTTGAGATAAGGTCATCTTGAGTCTTTCCCAGTTTATCCATCATTCTGGCTGGGAAAAGATTAACAGCAGTTCTGTTATTCACCAAAACACGAGTGGTCAGACACCCTTTCAGGTGAACGAAAATATACAACATCTTCAAGTGTTGGGTCATTGTGAGAGTCGGCCTTTCAATAATTATTTTCTCGGAAGGGAGCCCCGGTTCGACCATCACGGTTGACACCTTCTTGGCCTCCTCCTCATAATCAAAGGATCCATGTTGTATGATTATCGAAGAGCCTGACTCTTACACGTCTCTTTCCATCATGCTTGGTTGAGACGGTTTAGCCTGGAAACTTAATGTTAGTGTCAACACCATATTATAATCTAATGTAATTGGTGAAAACAAGCAAATTATACGACCAAATTCGAAAATTACCCCCCAAGTGTTGCGGAACTCAATTAATTATCTATTTAATGTGCAACATCATTGGTGGTTCTTTCATCCAGCTTAAAAGAGGATGATTCTAATGCTATTTTCTTAGCAAGCAATTCTTTAATCAGAAGATCATATGAAAACTCTTCATCACTTAAATACTCGGTCGATCCTTCCATGTTCATTCTTGCCTTATCGTAATTGTAATTCTAGACCGAGCCCTGCCCCACACACAATTCGTTTGTTTATTCCATATCCATTCCTTCCTTATCATGATTTTGGTTTTTTACTGAATCATGGATCATAAGAAGTTCAGTCATATTGGCTGATATCTGTCTTTCTCCTTTTGACTTTAAGATCACCATCTCTGGTAGAGTCGGTGGGTACATCTAAAGTTGATCCTAAACAACGGCTGATTACCTTCACTTTGCTGCTTGTTGCCTTTGCCAGTGTCACTTTTGAGTACGAGTCATCCCCTCTGGTATCGCTGGGAGTTTTGGATAACTCAGCCTTTCCCAAATGCCTTCTCAACCGGGCCGAGGTTTAACCATCCTTGGGTCATGAACAGATCCAGGATGATGGCTAATGTGTTTGTCTTTTTGCAAGTAAAAGGCATTTCATTCTTTACAGTTCTGATTGACCGATTGTCTTGATTGACATTTCAATCGATAGAATCTCTCATTTGATCGAGTCACCCTAGCACATTTTTCACAAAGGTGCTAATAATTTAAAATTATTGTGCCTGAGCATGCTTCAGTTTGGTCAGTCGCGGGCTCAGGCCTCACACTCCTCTTGCCATTTTCTCCTTTAGTTGTTCTAGCTACAATTTGAGATCGATCTTTTGTTGTTGTTGAACCAACCTTTGAGAATTAATGGTGGCCATATTAATCTCCATATTTGATGGAAACGAATTAGTATCAATTAACATTACTTCTTTTTCTTTCTCATGATTAATGATGACCACTGCAACATCATAATTACGATCATAATAATACATTCATGCTGACGAATTCTTTTGTCTCATTGACTCTTGAAGAAGGGGCTCATATCACGATACGTTCCTAGTCAAGTCATAAAGATCTGCGAATTTTGTTCCGATAAATTTCTTTTGAAGCTTGAAATCCAGTCCATTCTGAGCTAACTGGATAAATTTCTCTTCGGTCATGACTACCTTGCATTGGCTTTTCTCTCTCTTAAATCGAGCAATATAAATTTTCACTGATTCTCTTGGCAACTACTGAAAATAAATAAGATCGGCAATGAAAATTTCTTTGTCCTAATAAAAGAACCGAGCATGGAATTTCTCTTCTCTCTTGTCAATTTTATATAGAATTCGGTAGCAAATTGGAATACCAGGTAAAAGCTACCACAGTGAGTGGATGATCAAAAGTTGTAATTTATAATACTCATTATTAGTCAATTTTCCACACTGTATGGTAAACTGACCTATGTGTTCTACAGTCGATTGACCTGTATCACCTGTAAACAGCATAAAGTCAGGTCGGTAGATCCTCGGAAATAGATATTATCGATCGATCCAATCAAGATATGTCTTATGATAAATTGGGGTAATAGTTCGGTCGAGAACTTTGCCTACTACCTAAACCAGTTGAACAATTTAGTTACGCTCTTGGTATTGTTGTGCAACAAATGAGGGTACTTATAGACCATCATGATATTGTTCTTCATTATATGATTTATTTTTATGCAAAAGTTTCCCTCCAAGTATTCCTTGATTCCTGGCTTCATGGATTATATTCATATTCTTACGTTCATGTTGTCTAAAATCTACTAGTTGTGGCAAATTTTGCATGTTCAGGTGCTCGATTCCCAACAGAGCTTTCATCAGCCTGATGTTGGAGTGTAATAGGTGCTCTTTCAGCGAACAAAGTCATTAACCGATTCATGCTATCGGTATGGCCGACCATCCACCTATTAAAGGCCTTGGCTTTAACTCGGGCCAACTCTACAATATGTCAAGTCTCCATTTGTGTACCAACCATCCTGGCTGACATAATCTCAAGAGGTTCAACGCAATATGTATAACAGGCACCGGACTGGGCAGAGGATTACCTTGTTCAGGCACCTATTGCAATTCCTCGTGAGCAGAGGGTTCATTAGCTGCAACAGCAACTGTTGAAGTATTACAACCACCTCTTCGACTTATGATTCCAAGAAATTATTATACCGACAAGTATACTGGTGTCCCACCAGGCATGCCAAAAATGTTGTTTTTGTATGACTACTGCAAAATGAATATTAATGACTACCAAGTAGTTTCTCTTGTCCCAACGGGCATACTAAAAATATTGTTTTTGCACGACCAGCGTGAAATGAATATTGATGATAGCCAAGTGGTTTTTTTATCCCACCAAGCACGCAAAAAATATTGACACTTTGGTTTTCTTTCTATCACATGTAGTGTCCGTAGGCGTGCCAAAATCGATATAACGGTTCGATCCAAACCGATCAACTTCGACCCCAAGCGTCAAAATAAGCAGATACGTCCAATATGAATGTATGTGACTAGATTCTTAGAATATCGTTCACTTACTTAGCCACTTGCAGAATTTGATAATGATCAGGTGATAATCGAATGGTGGGATTCTTCTTCCGAAGATGGGATACTTTGTGGCTTTCCCAAAAAAGGACTTTCAAAATACCGGTGTAATCAAATAAAAGGAAAAACTCATAATCGATCACTAGGAGCAACTGCAAGACCGCATCTCTTAAAAGAAATGTGTGATATAGGATAAAGAGCAAATCCAGCGTATGAGCAGAGATTTAGATTACAACTAAACTTAACTAAGAATTACCACTACTAGATTATCGTTACTCCTAGGATAAGCTGAGATAAAAGATAAATTGATAGATTTGACTTGATTGGTCGTTGTGTTGTATTGGTTGTGTTCGTTGAATTTATTTGCTATTTATGAAGTTCTGTTGCAGCTTCTTTTTCTTTCTCATGATTAATGGTGACCACTGCAACATCATAATTATGATCATAATAATCTATTCCTGCTGACAAATTCTTTTGTCTCATTGACTCTTGAAGAAGGGGCTCATATCACGATACGTTCCTAGTCAAGTCATAAAGATCTGCAAATTTTGTCCCGATAAATTTCTTTTGAAGCTTGAAATCCAGTTCATTCTAAGCTAACTGGATAAATTTCTCTTCAGTCATGACTACCTTGCATTGGCTTTTTTCTCTCTTAAATCGAGCAATATAAATTTTTAACGATTCTCCTGGCAACTGCTGAAAATAAACAAGATCGGCCATGAAAATTTCTTTGTCCTTATAAAAGAACTGAGCATGAAATTTCTCTTCTATCTCTTGCTAATTTTATATAGAATTCGGTAGAAAATTTGAATACCAAGTAAAAGCTCCCACAGTGAGTGGATGAGCAAAAGTTGTAATTTATAATACTCATTATTAGTCAATTTTTCACACTGTATCGTAAACTGACCTATGTGTTCTATGGTCGATTGACCTGTATCACCTATAAACGGCAAAAAGTCAAGTCGGTAGATCCTCGGTAATAGATATTATCAATCGATCCAATCGGATATGGCGTATGATAAATTGGGGTAATAGTTCGGTCGAGAACTTGGCCTACTACTTCAAAAACCAGGTGAACAATTTGGTTACACTCAGTATTGTCGTGCAACAAATGAGGGTACTTCTAGACCATCCTGATATTGTTCTTCATTATATGATTGATTTTTAGGCAAAGGTTGCCCTCCAAGTATCCTTGATTCTTGGCTTCATGGATTATATTCATATTCTTACGTTCATGTTGTCTAAAATCTACCAGTGGTGGTGAATTTCACATTTCCTGAACAGGAACATGTTCAAAATGTCTAAAATCTACTAGTATCGATGAATTTCACACATCCAGAATTAGACCAGGAATAGGAATAGGTGGTGTATTTTACTTTAAAGGAAGGGTCTGTGGCACCGGCTGGACTAGTGGTACAGGTGCTCAGTTCCTAACAGAACTTTCATCAGCCTGATGTGGGAGTATAATAGGTGCTCTTTCAACGAACAAAGCCACTAACCGATTCATGCTCTCGATATGGTTGACCATTCACCTATTAAAGGCCCTGGCTTTAACTTGGGTCAACTCTGCAATATGTTAAATCCTCATTTGCATATCAATCATCCTAGCTGACATAATCTCAAGATGTACAACAGGCATCGGACTAGTCGGAGGATTACCTTGTTCAGGCACCTGTTGTAACTCCTCCTCATGAGCAGAGGGTTCATTAGCTGCAACAGCAGCTGTTGAAGTATTATACCACCTCTTCGACTTATGATTCCAAGAAATTATTGTACCAGCAAGTATATTGGTGTCCCACCGGGCATGCCAAAATTGTTGTTTTTGTATGACCAGTGCAAAATTAATATTAATGACAACCAAGTAGTTTTTCTTATCCCAACGAGCATACTAAAACTATTATTTTTGCACAACCAGTGTAAAATGAATATTGATGATAGCCAAATATTTTTTTTCTTGTCCCACCGGGCACGCAAAAAATATTAACACTTTAGTTTGCTTTCTGTCACTTGTAATGTCCGTGGGCATGCCAGAATCGATATAACAGTTTAATCTAAATCGATCAACTTCGACCCCAAGCGTCGAAATAAGGAAATACGTCCAATATGAACGTACGTGACCAGATTCTGAAAAGATCGTTCACTTACTCAGCCACTTGTAGAATTTGATAATGATCAGGTGATAATTGAAGGGTGGGATTCTTCTTCCGAAGATGAGTTACTTTGTGCCTTCCCCAAAAAATGACTTTCAGAATACCAGTGTAATCAAATAAAACGAAAAACTCATAAGTTGATCCCTAAGAGCAACTGTAAGACTGCATCTCTTAAAAGAAATGCGTGATATAGGATAAAGAGCAAATTCAGTGTATGAGCGTAGATTTAGATTACAACTAAACATTATAACTAAGAATTACCACTACTAGATTATCGTTATTCCTAGGATAGGCTGAGATAAAAGATAAATTGATAGATTTAATTTGGTTGGTTATTGTGTTGTATTACTTGTGTCCGTTGAATACCTTTGCTATTTATAGAGTTTTGTTGCAGCTTCTAGATCCTTCTTCCATTATTGTAACAGTTACAGCAGTCGAAAAATCTTTTTAGAATCTTCTCTCATCTAGATCCTTCTTTGGTTAAGTTTCTTTTCACGACAGTTCCTCTTCTGTCAACCAAGACTTTATCCCCCTCGGTCACCTTTATATTCGAACAAGTCGACCACATTTCTCTTTGCGTTCATAATTCGACCACAACATTCTATCAACCATCTCTTGATGTGATCAGTTATAATCCCTCAAAAACCACTCCAAGTATCTTGAAGATCTTCTCATCCACTTCATATTTCTCATGCAATACCACATGTCGCCTTCCTATTGGCTTCTTTAGAACGGCCAAAAATAAGGTACAACAAAAATAACACCGGTTGGTTATATGATAAGCTTTAGTGTGGACAACTATATCAAGAAAATTCTTCGACCCAATGATTATTCAAAGTTCATGGGGATAGCCCACATTGGAAAAAAGACAAATTAATGACCGAGACATTGAAATATTTCATCTTAGGAGATAATTTCTTTGGATTCACATTACCCATGGTGAGGCCAAGAAACCAACAGTTTGGATAATTAGAAAATGACCTAAATCTAAAGGCTAAAAGGCAGAACATAATGGCTAGGTTCCTCTCTCAAGCCGGTAGAGCTGCGTTGATTTAACACATTCTAGGCAGCATTCCAATACATATTATGGTTGCAACCCATATACCAGCACAGGTCCTCTCGGCTCTGGAGAGTCATTTTGCTTTGTTTTTTTGGGGCTGGTAGATGGTAGAAGGAAGCTTCATTGGAGAAGCTGGAAATATATGGCTCAACTCAAAGAGGAAGGTGGACTCAGTTTCAAAAGACTATCCGAGGTCCTACAGGCTTTCTGCCTAAAAACGGCATCGAATTTCAAGTTTTATGTGCAAGATAGACTGTGGCATGCATTTATGTTGGCTAAATATGATCTGGTTCAGGCTGTCTCAGGTTCAGGCCATTCGACTTCTATTTTTTCTCCGTTATGGAAGAAAATTCTTCAGCTACTTCCCCATCTGGAAGCCCAGGTGCATTGGAATATTGGCGCAGGTGATTGTAATCTGTGGAGCGCTAACTGGACCGGCCTAGGTCCTCTTCAGCTCGCCTCTGATGATCCAATTCCTACTTACTTGCTTTCAATGAAAGTGCGGCAGTTCATTAGAGCTTGTGGCCCTCTTCCACCATCAACAGTCTTCAGTTACCTCCTCCAAGATGTGATTAACTTCATATTTCTGGCAGGTTTTTGTTTGTCAGATGGTCCAGATAGTCCTCTCTGGCCTCATACATCGTCGGGTATTTTCTGTGAATTCGGCTTGGGCTAATTGTAGGACAATCCAGCCCCGTAAGAACTAGGCGAAGTGGGTGTGGCACGTTAAGATTCCCCCGAAGATCTCTCTATTCGTTTGGAAGATTATTCAAAAAGCAGTTTCAGTGGAAGAAGCGGTCCAATCGCGTGGTATTCGGTTGGCTTCAAAATGCGTATTTTGTGGCGTTAACTCATCTCAGGGCCATTCAGGTGAGTCGATCCAACACCTGGAAGGTGAACTTGCGGCTTCCTCATGGAATCATTTCGGCATTTTATTCAACATTAACGTGATGCCAGCCTCCTCAGTTGAATCCACGCCTTCGCAGTGGTGGATGGCACCAGCGAGCGGGCTCAAAAATCCCCTCATCCACAAGCTAGTCTCGTATTTCATTTTTTGGAAACTGTGGAAATTGAGAAACGCTACTATTTATGATGGCAAGTCTCCCTCTCCGTCAGCATTAATCACTTGAGTTTCATGGTGGATTTCCACCATTAAAGTCTCTAATAGAATGCCCATAGTGAGACCTTTTTCTTCCTAGAATTCTTCGTCGGTGACAGGCATATTAGATTTTATATCATCTCGCTAGCATCATGTAGTGAAATAGCTGAAACCTTTAAGGGATTGGGTCAAAATTAATGTGGATGAGTCCTCAAGAGGTAACCTCGGTTTATCTGGTGGCGGTGACGTCTGTAGGAGTGATAAGGGTGATTTTGTATTTGGTTTCTTGGCCGGTTACGAGGTCCTGTCCAACATTGGTGCCGAGATTAGAGCAATCCATGATGGTCTTTCCCTTTGTTTGTCTATGGGTTTTTCAAAAATTGTCGTCGAATCTGACTCACAGCTGGTGGTGAGGGTATTGAATGAAGGCGTCATCCTGGGTTGGAAATGGAGATATTGGCTCATCAAGATTGAAAATCTTCGCCATAGAGGTCAAGTGGATTTTCGCCACATTTTCAGAGAGGGTAACATTCTGATAGATTCTTTAGCTCGCTTGGGAAGCAAGTCTCAATCGACCTCTTTCTATGATCGTTTTGTTGTTCTTCCTCCCTAGGTTAGAGACCTCCTGTTTCTGGATAAGGTGGGTCTTGAGGCAATCAGGAACGCTTAGTTTTTCTGTGCTTTCTATTTTCAGTCTAGGTGATGATAGGCGTTCTCTAGGTCCTTTTTTTTCCTGGAGAAGCCCGAATGTAATTTGTTGTTACAATGATGAAATGAAACTTGGTTTTAAAAAATAATTTATTTTTTTTAAAAAAAAAGGCCCACTTGAAGAACCTGAACGTTTTGTGGACGACCCATCAGCTAATGAACGGCATTCCATTGGAGAGGACCACCTGAATCTGATCAGATGAAGTGCTCAGGAACCTAGATAGTGGTGATCCACCTGAAGTTCAACCATTTTGTAGGTTATTTACATGAGAAGCTCGGTGTAACGGAATGCACCAGATTAGTTTTCGCTTCATGACTCAAGAGGTAAAGCCATAACTAAGACACCCAAATCCTTAGCTCAACTACCAGACTGAGTGGAGACACCTCGTTTCAACACTTGAGGTCTTGGTATCGATCCCTAGTTGGGGTGGCTAACATGGAGTGTGTGCTGACATGGGTGTGTACTGACATGGGTGTGTACTAACAAGCTAACCCCTGAAAAAAAAAAAAAAAAAAAAAAAAAAAAAAAAAAAAGAGCCATGGCTAAGAGGCTTGGTAGGCTACACCCCTACTGTAACATCCCGAAAATCGGGGGTCGAGCATAACTCAACACCCGAGTTCCAGAACATCACTTATGCAACATAGATAATGATGATTAAATGTTGTCTGCATTAGTGTATTGAACATGAGTGAGATTAAGCAAAAACAGCATATCATACTCCAGAGACAGTTGAATTGCAAGTGGAAGACTGTGATAGATATATAAAATATATAAAAACTGTGGTGAGTCTCCAGAGTGTGATAACATTACCAGGTTAAATAATTACAAGTATAGTTCCAAAATATACCAAATGTGTAAGTGTAATGGCTTCTATCCCAAGTACCATAACCCCGTCAATACAATACCAGGTCTTCATAAACCTGACAGAGAACTACATGTAAGAGAACTCCTCCTCCACATCACAATAGTCCGGCTCTACTTCATAAGCATCGTCATCACCTGAAACTCAACAAATCTGGTTGGTGTGTATAACACCGCCCCGTAACGTGGGAGTGAGTGATCAACTTAGTGGAACAATAAAGCATAGGTTAACATGTTATCAATTCAGTCAAGCAGTAATGATAAAGCAGTAAAATCAAACACTCCTAACTACTCTTATTAATGCAAGTATGAATGCAGTCATGATGTATGCCCTCACCACACCCTCCCTCGTGCGACACCATCTTACGTTCGCGGCATGCTTTCATCCCTCAGTGCTCCACATCTTCCAGGCACATGCAATGCATGATGAGCATGATTACCGAGTATTTATTAGTCCATTTCAAACAGCAGGATTGGGAAACTAAGGTACCTCCCTTGTATCATTCCCAAACATGATCCATTCTAGGGTCGTCAGTCCTAGTTAATCTCAGACGATGGTGCGTTTTCTAGGTCACTGCAAAGGCTGTCAGGGCTGTTACGCACAAAGGTTACACCACTCCCCCATCACCTCTTTAACGATTCATCACTATACAGAAACAGGCCTAGTTCATACTCTATACACCGCGGCAAAACTGTAAGGCTCACCGCAATTTCAGAGTATGATCGAGGTCACTACAAAGGGTTGTCAGGGTTGTTACGCACAAAGGTTACACCGCTTCCCCATCACCTTATCAATGTAGGCCGATAGCACGAATATAGTGTGTCCCATACCACCATAATCGTCTCACGAGTTTGGTTGCTCACTGGTCACTACGGGGAGGCACGTGACCCCAGCGTAGGCCGACAGCTCGACCACGGTGTCCCATACCACCATTTCCGGCTCATGAGTCTTAGCGGATCGAGGTACCATGGTTAAAACGGATTTCACTGGTAAGTTTGGTACCCTAGGTTCAAGCATAGGCATCCAAACATGGTGAACATACATTAGACAGATTGGGTTATTTGACGAGCTCGGCTAGCTCGAGCGCACAACAAGTTAAACGATATGAAGCGCACAAGCACTTCGTGTGGCCAACCACTATCGCCAACCAAAGTACGACTCGGGTTCGTCGAACACACCTCACGTGGCAAATGAATCACAGCCACGAATTCAATTCTGGTACCGATTGTCTGGACTATAATCATAGCCCCAAACACAATCAATTGCAGATAGATAAAGCAGTAACGGATCAAAATTCAAATCATACAATCAAAGTCTGGTATTATCCGTTTAGGGCTGCCAGGGCTGTTGCACGGAATCGTTACACCACTCCCCCATCACCCATGACGGATCATACAACGTAAACATGAATTTAAACATATGCATTACATAGATAAAATCATACAATCAGTTGAGCATGTTATGAAGCACAACACAAGCATGAGTTTGTACATATTCAATTCCTAATCACACAGCTATCCAAGGAAATCATACACATAGTTAAAGGAGTTGAGAATCATATCTCAACACCCTTATACATTACAATTTACTAACTACTACTCATTCAGACATTTCAACAAACACTTTAGAATACATACATCAACATACATGACATATGTTGATCACATAGGCTTTAGGCCAAATCCTTTCACTAGGGAGTTGCCCCAATCATAACACGCGTACACCCACGAAGTCATGGATAGTAGGAATCCAAGTTCCATATTCATTTGAACATTTTCACAAATACTTGGGCTACACATTTCAACATATATAGCGTGTAGTGGCCGTGGCGTGATTCAGGGCAAATCCTTTTGTCAAAGGGGTATTGCCAATACAATAATCATATATCCATGACAATTAGTCATGGTGAGCACGAATGAGAATTCTATACTCATTCAGTCATATTCACAAACACTTAGAATACACCATTACAACATACATAGTGTATGTTAGCAAAACATGTATTAGGGCTATCCCTTTGCCAAGCAAGTATTTTATCCATATATAATATATTCATACAGCAAATAATCATGACAAACACATTCTTAAAATTTATACGTATACAGTACTTTCTAGAATACACTATTTCTACATACATAGTGTATATTAGCAAAACATGCATTAGGGCGAGTCCCTTCGCCAAACAAGTATTTTATTCATGTATAATATATTCATACAACAAATAATCATGTCAAACATATTTCTAAAATTTATACGTATACGGTACTTTCTACAAATACCTAGAGTATGTAGAATTCCATATTTTCATCTTTAATCGAAACGGAAAACAGACAGCACTTTGTACATGTGCAATTACATGCAGATCATGAATCTATCATTATCTGACATTAAAAGCGTTGAAAACCATAACCTATACACCTAAAGCCTACACCTTTTGTCGTAGAATCGTAACGAAGTCGACAGGTTTGCTAAGTTTCTGTATTCGGCAGTTTGGTAGCCTATAGAATGGAATAGGTTAGCTATTTCATAACCTACAACTATCAAAACTCCAAAACAGGTTAGGGTTAGGGTTTCTTACCTAGAAACGACGCCGGAATCGCCGAGAAAGTGATAAGAACGGAGCGGTTAAGCATGGATAGCAGCGGGGAAGAGTGGCAGAGAGATTTTTCCATTTCTCTCTCACTTTCTCTCTCTTTTCCTCTTCTCTCTCTAGGGTTTCTCTCAAATTCATCTGGCTGCAATGAGAGAGGGTTTAAGGTCCTTATATAGCCTAAAAACTCACCAAAATAGACTCTAGATCAAAGTATACTTAGGTTATAACCAAAGTGAGCTGGTTTCAGCTCAACGGAGGACTTCTGGCGGGCCTCCTTGAGCCAAAGGTCAGACTTAAGCTCACCGACACCGGATCTAGGTGGAGTTAAGTTTTCGTTTCGGTTGGGATTCCAGATCACGTGTGGCGGACCAGTTTCAGTTCAACGGTCAGTGGATCTCGATCGGAGATTCCGTGTACATGTAAATGTGTATGAAATTTCTCCTGATCCGAGGGTGTAATTTGGTCTGATTCTGACGGTCTGGTTGCTTAAAACTGATCCGCAAGCGAGAGGTGCCAGATTACTATTTGAGATATTTTATTTTGAATTAATTTCACATTTCTCACACTCCTCGCTCCGGACTCAAGCGAATTACACTGGGACACTATCTGGATTTGATTTCTGAGATGGTTGTCAAGCCCAGCAAGTCGGCCCTAATTCCTTAACTTTGTATTATTCGAACTCCCGATGTGCAGTCTAGACCTGATACGGAGTTTCGAGATGCTCCCGAGAGCAGACGGGTAATGAGATTGATCCTAGATTCTAGGGTACCCTAGCATCAATGATTCTACAAGTTTTGGGTCTTGCAGATCGTATTTAAAGTAATTGATGCTAATTTCATAGGTACTCTAGTTTCACACTAGCTAATCCTCGCCTAATTTCTAAAGGATTTAGTCCTGAGTGATTTCGGTCTGAGGTGGTACTTAGTCCTTTGTAGTTTGTATATAGAGTAATCCAAATTATACTACTTAGCTAGTTTAAAATAGTGTCTAGGATGAAAGTGCTTAGAAAAATTGAAAGAACAAGGTGGTGAAGGTTGGAATTTGTGAAAGAAATGGGTTCACAAGCGATTTTAGCCTTTGGGACTGAGTTTTGACAAGTTAATAAGGTGTTATGATCGACCCATTGCCAAAGGACATCTAATCCCAGGTTGGCAAAAATCTGGGATGTTATACCTATATACTCCAATAGGATAGATACATGGAGACCATATGATCCAAACCGTTTAGAAAATGGGCCTCACTGTTGATGGAAAATGCTTAATAAAGAAAACTTCACTTCAAATACTTCATCCTTTGATTATTTAGCTTCTTTCTATTGAATATGACAGTCTACTGACGTAGGGATGAACGTGATGAAGAGAACTACTCCGAATCCACGGAGCTTCTCTGGACTCCTCACAGATACTTCCCGAATCCACGAGGAAAGAAAGCAGAAAATAGAAATAAATTCTAAGAAATTTGAAATTGATTCGTTAATTACTAAAAACGAGTTCACAACCCTTTAAATAGGGGTACTAAGCAATGGGAAAGAAATCAGAATCAAACTACAACTAAAACTCCTAGAAATCGCGACTTACTATAAATAGTAAACTTACTATTTATAGACAGTCGTGATGTCTACTAGTGCGCAAGGTTTTCGGCCAAAAATAGTAAGTGACCTATTTGGCTTCACCAAACCGTTCTCCTAATTAATCTAAGCTCTTTTCATGTTGGGCGCAACTCCTAAAGCCCAACGGATGAAGAGTTATAATCAAACTAAAACTTACTATTTAAAGTAAAAACGAAATTAAAGTAGGGAAACGACCGTCGATCCAGGGGTTTTTCACAATTTTGGGCATCGCAACCCGACGTAGCGAGGTTGGTTGGTTAAAGTAGCTCGTTCTACCCCAAAATCATATATTTTACGTCAGGTAACTCATTCCGGATTGCGAGATACGCCCGATCTAATGTCCGACGGTCCGGATCACTTCTGTCGTCGATCGGGCCTTTTCTGATCCATCTTGGCTATGAAACTGTCCACGACCCACACTACATCAGTCCCCTCCACTTCAAAAGAACTCGTCCTCGAGTTCTCATCCTGTGCTGGTTCATGATACTCGGTCAGGTTCGCAACATTGAAAGTCCGTGAGATCGCCATGTCATCTGGAAGATCAACAACATAAGCGTTGTCATTGATCTTTCGAATGATTGGGACGAGTCCAATCTTCTTATTTTTCAACTTATTGTACGTCCTAGTCGGAAATCTCTCTTTGCGCAGATGGACCATAACGCGGTCGCCCACCTCGAACACTTTTTGTCATCGGTGCTTATCCGCTTGTTCCTTGTACTTCTCGTTCGAGGCATGTAGCTTGGTCTGCACTTTCGTATGGATGCCCATGATCTTGTCTGCCATATATTCTACTGCAATGTTCTTGCCTGGGTGCTTGGGCAGAGGGACCAAGTCAAGAGTGTGGCGAGGCACTCATCCATATATAATCTGGAACAGTGATTTCCCTGTTGAGCGGTTCACCATATTGTTAAATGCAAACTTTGCTTGACATAAAGCCAAATCCCACTGCTTCAGTTCTTCTCCTGAAATACAGCGAAGGAGGTTTTTCAACGTACGATTCACAACTTCAGTCTGCCCATCAATCAATGGGTGGTAAGCACTACTGAATTGAAGTTGTGTATCGAATCGAGTCGACAAAGTCTGCCAAAAGTGGCTAATGAAATTCGTGTCACGATCAGAAGTAATGGTCTTGGGGACCCCGTGTAGCCGTACGACCTCCCTGAAGAATACATTCGCCACGTGTGTTGCATCGAGGGTTTTCTTGCATGGGATAAAGTGTGTCATTTTGGAGAAATGATCTACCACCACGAACACCGAATTCATACCGCGTTGTGTTCGTAGGAGACAAAGCACGAAGTCTATTGATAAATCCTCCCAAAGACCGTCAGGCACAGGTAACGGGGTGTAGATGCCCGTATTTTGAGACTGCCCTTTGGAGGTCTAACAAACATGACAACGTTGTACAGCTTTTCTCATATCACGTACTAATTGCAGCCAGTAATACCGCTCTTCCACAAGAGCTCGCGTCTTGTCTCGCCCAAGGTGTCCACCGAGGCCACCTTCATGTAGCTCCTGAATAATCTGCTCCCTCAGAGAACTTTGGGGGATGCACAATCAATTTCCTTTGAAGAAAAAATCGTCTTGTGTATGAAGGTCACTGGGGTGACCTTCTTTGCACTTCACCCAAGAATCTTTGAAGTCTTCATCCTCGGCATACAGCTCCTTGAGACAATCGAAGCCGACCACCTTGTTGCTCATCATAACAAGTAGTGATGCACGACGGCTAAGTGCATCAGCCACCTTGTTCTGTTGCCCTGACTTGTGCTTCAGAACAAACGTAAATTCCTGTAAAAGCGTAACCCATCTAGCATGCACACGATTCACGTTAGTCTGACTATTAATAAACTTTAATGCTTGATGGTCAGTGTAAAGAACAAACTCTCTTTGAATCAGATAATGCCGCCAATGTCACAGCGCCTGAACAACTGCGTACAACTCGAGCTCATAGGTCAACCACTTCTTTCAATTTTCGCTGAGCTTCTCACTGTAGAAGGCTATCGGCCTGCCTTCTTGTGATAATACTCCCCAATTCCGACGTATGAAGCGTCACACTCAACCTTAAACAATTTGTCAAAATTAGGAAGTACCAAGACCGGTGTTGTAGACAAACGATGCTTGATCTCATGAAAGCTCTTGTTAGCTTTATCGGTCCACTGGAACGGTCCTTTTTTCATGCAATCTGTTATAGGCGCGACTACGGTGCTAAAATCTCGCACAAATCGACGATAGAAAGTCGCCAACCTGTGAAAACTCCTCACCTCATGAATGTTCGTCGGGATCGGTCATTCCCTAATAGCTCGCACCTTTTCATCGTCCACACGAATGCCTATGGACGTTACAACAAACCCTAGAAACAACAGGCTGTCGGTTAAAAAACTACACTTTTTCAAGTTGAGGTACAACTTGTTAATTTGTAGGACCTGTAGCACCTGCCTAAGATGTTTCCTGTATTCTGCCTCATCCTGGCTATATATCAATATTTCATCAAAATATACTACAACAAATCAGCCAGTAAACGATTTTAGCACTTGATTCATCAAACGCATAAAAGTACTTGGTGCGTTCGATAGGCCGAAGAGCATGACCAGCCACTCAAACAACCATTCTTTAGTCTTGAATGTCATTTTTCACTCATCACCGGGTCGGATACGAATCTGATGGTACCCGCTCCTTAGATTTAGTTTAGAGAACACCTTGGCCCCTTCTAGCATATCGAGCATGTCGTCCAACCGTGGTATTGGGAACCGATATTTTATGGTAATTTTGTTGATTGTCCGGCTGTCGACACACATGCGCCAGCTTCCATCTATTTTTGGCATTAATAATGCTGGTACGGCACATGGGATCATGCTCTCTCTCAAGAGACCCTTACGGATCAATTCCTCCACTTGCCCTTGAAGTATCTCACACTCCTTCGGACTCATCAGATAATGAGGGCGGTTGGACAGGCTAGCCTCATGGACGAGGTCTATGTAATGTTGGATGTCCCTCATGGGGGGCAATCCATCAGGTAAATCCTCAGGTCAGACTTCTTTGAATTCGTTTAGCAATAGTCTTAAACTTGGAGGGATGTTTGAGGGTTCCTCTTCCTCGCCGGTTTCTTTGGATTCCTCCATGAAATCCCGAATAGTCAAGATGGAACTCCCCTCCACTTTAGAAGCTTCAGGGTGGTTCTCTGGTACCATAGGGGCAAGGATTATTTTTTGACTA
The DNA here is from genome assembly GCA_021015155.1 of Magnolia officinalis. Classification (NCBI taxonomy): domain Eukaryota; kingdom Viridiplantae; phylum Streptophyta; class Magnoliopsida; order Magnoliales; family Magnoliaceae; genus Magnolia; species Magnolia officinalis. Next base: position 2,105,924 of record JAJHSJ010000016.1, on the reverse strand, counting down.
TACTTGACGAATACGTAGACGTTATCTCGTCCCGGATGAGTCGCATCATGGTCTGACTGTCAGGGTCGACTAAGTAGCATGTGGTAAGCGATCCTTATAATTTTTACCAATTGAAAATGAGATAGTGCATTGTTCAGTAACCTTGGTCTCATTCACCTTTTTTATATAGCCAATTGAGTACGGGGAAGGACGTTTCGTCGTTGGTAGCCGCAACTTGTCCACCATCACCCTTGAAATGATGTTCTCACTACTACCACTATCTATGATCACATCACTGACCTTTCCGTTGATAGTGCATGGAGTACGAAATATATTGTGTCGTTGTGGATGTAATTCCTTTTGTGGGGTATACAGTAATCGCCTCACAACTAGAAATTCTCCACGATCCTCGTCCGTCATTTCATCACCACCTGTTATTTCTTCAGTGGTTTGCTCATGTTCATCATAGCCATGGCCTACTTTTGCGGCCTCATCTTCAGTGCCCTCTTCGTTTATAGTCAAGTGTGCCGCGGGACGTTGAGGACAGGTGTTTGATAAGTGGCCTGGCTAGCCATAGCGGTAATAATTGTTTGACCTTGGCCGAGCATAAGGATTTGGAACCCTACTCGGGCCCACTGTTGTGGGTGCTGCACGTTGAGGTCTGGATGAGCCGCTCCCCGTATCACGGTTTACTGTTGTAAGAGGTTGAGGACGTTCTCCTACTGGATCTTTTCCTCATGCCAGCACTGGATCCTACACGGGACCCGTCATAGGGGGTTTAGTTGAAGGATATGGACAAGCAGGAGCTCTTGCAAGTTATGTTTCTGCCCTACCCGCCAATTGAACTGCTTCATCCACGGTCCCGACTGGGTACATCTGTACTCGGTCCTGAATTGTCGGCCACAACCCACCTATAAATCGTGCCACTTTCTGTGACTTAGATTCTGACAGATCGTTTCGTGTAGCCAACCGTTGGAATTCGTCAGTGTAATCTATGACGGTTCGATTTCCTTGTCGGCAATTTTGATATTGCTGGAATAGTATCTGCTCATAATCACTAGGGAGAAATCGTGATCGAAGAAGAAGTCTCATCCGTGGCCATGATGAGATGGACGCCTTGTTCTGGTGGGCTCGTAAGAGTTGTAATTGTTCCCACCATGCAGAAGCACCAGATTTTAATTTAAACATGTAGACACCCCACCCAGGCTGACCTCTTAAGAAGGCTAAGAACCAAGATCACACCTTGAATCAAACCCAAATCCCACCTTAAACCTAACCCTCACCCAAGAACCTTAAAAACCTCCAGACCAAGACCCGAAACCTTGATCCAAGTCGTTCAGCCCGCTCATGACCCCCGCCTATACCCTATACCTTGACCAGAACCTCTTTACCTAAGTCGAAACTCATCCGTCCGAACCAGAAGACCCCAAAAGGAAGTCACCGTGCGAACCCGCACGGTAGGCAAAGCCCGCATGCACAAAACCGACTCAAACGGACGCCGGGCGGTAGTCTGACTACCGCCAGCGGCAGTCGGTCTACCGCCAGCGGCACTCCGAGTACCGCCACATGCGGCCCGCGTGTGGACAGCTGTCCCAGCGTCCAAAAGTCAACTTTCCTTTGAATTTACTCCTCCAAGTCTCACTATTTACTGTTTTACCAGCCCCTTTAGCCAATGAGAGCACACCACATGGCGCCTCTCTCCTCTCCACCAATCACCATGTGCCACATCAGCATTTATCCTCCTCTTGTCCTCTATTTACCAAAAAACCATTAGAAAGGGCTATAAATAGCCCTCTCCGCTTTCATTTTCAAAAGGGAGCCACCAAGGGAGGGAGAGAGTGAGAGAGAAAGAAAGGGAGAGGAAGAGAGTGAGGGAAAGGGAAGGAGCTCCCAAACCCTCCAAATTCAGATTTTTTTCCAACCACCCCCTAACCCTCAACTCAACCCTTCCAACCCATAAGCCTAACCCAGGTTGATCATGGTTCAGTCTATGTCTTGGCCTACTCAAGAGTCAAGCCAAAGATCCATCACCCTACAAGCATTCATCATGACATCTACTCCCTTCTCAACCCCCCTGCTTCTCTAGATCTCTAGTGAACGTATGCTCAGTGACTTGCCGTGCATCGGATCCTGTCACATCAGAAATTTCTAGTGATCTAGTCCACTTTTCTTATCTCTTTGCATAAGCATCATCACATCCGCCCTCTAAACACATTGTCGGACGTATGCTCTGTGGCCTGCCGAAATCTCGGATCTTGTTACATCAGAAATCCACGTGTGACTAGTCTCATCATGAGCACAGCATCATCATCATCCTTTGAGATTATTTTACCACACTAAGTAGAGACCGTACATTTGTGTAGGCAGAGAGGGTGCCTAACACCTTCCCTCTTTGTAACCGAGGTCCCTTAATAACCCCCACCATCATCACCACAACACTTTTAACCAACGTGGGCGCCGATTTTCAGTGTCTACAAAAAGCTACCAATTTTACCCTTTTATGATCTGGCACGTCCATATAATCAAAATATCTCTCTACTTCGGCTAGCCAATCGAGGAAATCTTCTATACGTAATAAACCATTAAAACTAGGAAGTTCAGCCTTACCTCGATAGTCTCTTTCAGCATGATCTAGGTGATCGCCTCCATGGATTAGTCGTCGTGCAAAACCCTCATTAAGGTCCTCATCGCTAGAACTTGAATCATCTGGCGTAGCCCTACGGTTTGTCACTGTAGTGCTCTCCGAAAATCGGGGTTGTATCGTACAGCGACCACGGGTGGTGGAGCAACCATAGGTGGTAGAGCACCGCCTAGGGCTCGCGGCGGAAGTAGCGCATCTGCAAGACGATCGAGGGCCTGCAGTCCTTGCATGGTCAACTGACTCTCCCAGTGAAAAGCTTCCATTCTTTCCGAAAGATAACGAATCCCTGGATCACCGTGCACAAAATTTTGATTCATACCTTCATTGTTTGTCATCGGCCCGAGAGGAATCCTCCCTCTGATACCAATTGACGCAGGGATGAACGTGATGAAGATAACTACCCCGAATCCACGGAGCTTCTCTGGACTCCTCACAGAGACTTCTCGAATCCATGAGGAAAGAAAGCAGAAAATAGAAATAAATTCTAAGAAATTCGAAATTGATTCGTTAATTACTAAAAACGAGTTCACAACCCTTTAAATAGGGGTACTAAGCAATGGGAAAGAAATCAGAATCAAACTACAACTAAAACTCCTAGAAATCGCGACTTACTATTTATAGACGGTCGTGATGTCTACTAGTGCGCAAGGTTTTCGGCCAAAAATAGCGTCCTATTTGGCTTCACCAAACCATTCTCCTAATTAATCTAAGCTCTTTTCACGTTGGGCGCAACTCCTAAAGACCGATGGATGAAGAGTTATAATCAAACTAAAACTTACTATTTATAGTAAAAACGAAATTGAAGCAGGGAAACGACCGTCGATCCAGGGGTTTTTCGCAATTCCGGGCATTGCAACCCGACGTAGCGGGGTTGGTTGGATAAAGTAGCTCGTTCTACCCCAAAATCATATATTTTACGTCAGGTAACTCATTCCAGATTGCGAGATACGCCCGATCTAAAGGTCCGACGGTCCGGATCACTTCTATTGTCGACCGGGCCTTTTCTGATCCATCTTGGCTATGAAACTGTCCACGACCCGCTCTATATCATCTACATAACCGTTGCTTGGTGGGCCATTGATTCAAACGTTTAGGATTTTCCCTTCTTGAAGATTTTGAACTGACCACCGTTATCACTGTCTTTCATCACATCAACGGACGCGGATTGCCTGTGCCCGGGCACAGGAAGTTTGCTGCAGTTGGAAGCTGTGTGGGGCCTACAGAGATGCCCGTGACAAATCCACTCCGTCCATCAGTTTTGCAAGACCACAATAGGACAAAATATAAAAATCAGGTAGATCCAAAACTCGTATGGGCCACACCACACAAACAGTGGGAAATGAAACGTTCACCATCAAAACCTTCCTGGAGCCGATCATGACGTCTATATGCTATCCATTCCGTTCATAGGGTTACTACCACTCAAGTAAACTATAATCACAGATATCATCCTAATATAAAACTTCTGTGGTCCCCACAGTTTCCAATGGTGAGAGTTCAATCCCCACCGTTCATGTTGCGTGGTCCGCAGGAGTTCTGGAACTACCTGATTTTTAGTCTACTATCCTACTATCCTATTGTGGTCTTGCAAAACTGATGGACGGAGTGGATTTATCACGGCGCATCTCTGTAGCCCCACACAGCTTCCAACTACAGGAACTTCTTATGCCCGGGGACAGGCAATCAACGTCCCATGACTAGGATAGGTTTGGATGCATGTTATGAGATAACCACTAAGCGTGTGGTACCATATCATTTTCTACCATTTAATGTCGTCTACGGTGCTAGTGGACCACTTCCTTCGAAACCATTTATCTTATTTTTTAAAATTTTATAAGATACAAAAGCAAATGATTTATGTGATCAAAATTCAATATTTCATTAGGTGGCATCTATGACTGTAATGTGAACAGGCAGTGGAGAAATATATATATATATATATATATATATATATATATATATATATATATATATATATATATATATATATAAAAGCAACTGGTACATACATATAATTAATCAGCTTGGATTGATGGTACACCTTTTGTTTCACTTCTTGTTTTCTTTCCCTTAACGTTTGAATGAATCCAAAGTCATTGACTAGGTCTGGGACGAGGAAAAAAGAGAGAGAGAGAGAGAGAGAGATAATGTATGTGAGGAGCTGTTCATCTAGTGGGCCATGTCATGGATGGTATGTGATGAGAAAAAGAAAGATAGAGAGAGAATGTGTGTGAGGATCTGTTCATCTAGTGGGCCATGTCATGGATGGCTTATGTTTTAAAAAAATCTTTTCCTTGCACATGGTTGCATCTTTACTTGTTGGTCTTCGCATCACTTGTCTGGACTGTCGGCTCAACCTTATTGTGTAATAATTTTTTATTTTATTTATTTTTTTATTAGCTACTGTGCAAGACTCACAGCAATCGTATGGTCCTAGGTATCTGGGATTGGACCTATCTTGTAAGAACAATCATGTCCATTCATTCCTAGGTACCTGGGATTGGACCTATCTTGTATGAACAATCATGTACATCCATTTTTGGCTTGCAAATGACTAGATGGTTTGGATCATCTTATAACTATCAGTTTAAAAAAAAAAAAATAAGGCGCCTTGAGTGGACCAAATGCAGCCATGTGCATGCGAAGGTTCTCGTTCATGCACTTATTCCACTGTGTCATATATACGCAGGAGACAGTTTCTTCTCCACGTTTGTGGAATTAAGCCCAATCAGGATGAATGAACATCCAAAAAATCAGGCCATTGAAAAATTCAGGTGGGCCACATCACATGATTTTAAAAGTTTAAGTCATGATCTTACATTGTGTGGTCCACCTGTCTCTTGAATAATCATGATCTTTATCCTACAAAGATAACACGAGACATGTGGGTCGTATATGATGGACAGATGGATGTCAGGATCACATAAGGGGACCCTATGTATCAGCTCACCATGACCCATTTTTGTTTTCTACCGTTGGTTCGAAGACCATTGATCAGATGACTAGGTCACCCCAACCAATGCTTATTTCGAATCGTTTGCCATCCACTATTTGGGCAACAAGATGGACGGTTCCAGATGAAAAGTTAACAATGAAGGTCGGCTATCCAAGGATATGAACTGTCGTATTTCCAACGCTAGAAATACAGGAGGAGATAGCAGCCCAGGATTTTAAAATGGAAGGAATCTCTGTCCGTTCTACATCAACGCGTCATGTCTGATTTTCGCACGTGAAAATGTATGCTTCGGGAGCACCCAGAAGTGTACTCCACAATCCACAGCCCAGGACTAGACCCAATCCAGATCGTACTCTCGTTGCAGTGACGTCTTATATGCATGAACTTCTGTCATCTATTAATTTCAGATTCCTTTGTAGGCAAGTCGTGTGTGTCCAACCTCCGTTCAGACACTCGAAGCCTCAGTTCACACTTCACTGTTAGCCACCCCACTAGGGATTGATACCAAGACCTTATTGTTGAAATGAGGTATCTTTCACTCAATCTACCACTTGAGTTATGGATCAAGGTGTGAAAACTTTAGCTTATGTTAGGACATTATTCTAAAAATAAATTACATCTAAGAGCTTGTTTGATTTTTAAGAGCAGGTATAAATACCCTGGAAATGGATAATTATTACCGTTTCACCGGTTTGAATATTCATGAGAATTTATGTCATCGAAATCGGTTCAAAAGAAGTAGTTTAAATTTTTGGACCTCTCCTTAATGTATATGACATATCTGTTCCGTCCATCCATTTTACCACATCATTTTGAGACACGAGATTTTAAAAAAAATGAAGTAGATTCAATACTCAACTGGCCCATATCAAAAGAAACAGTGGCCCCAGGAAGTTTTTAACGGTAAGTATTTGATTCACAATTTTATGTGGCATTGTCCACTTGAGTTTTAGATATGCCTCATTTTTTGGCTAATATAAATTTATCTAACATAATGGATGAACGGTGTGGATATATGATATGCATCATGGTCGGACCCACAAATATTTTACGGCATTCCTCATTTTTACACCAAAAAAGTATAGGCAGTCAAATCAAGTATGGGGAAGAGTGCGGCAATTACTGAGGGAAATAATTATTACCATTTATGGAGAGCATTTCTCAGGGAATTGGAAAATCAAACACGCCCTAAAACTTAAATAAGCCACACAACAAAAAACAATAGAGATAAAAATACCAACTATGATATTTAAGTGCAAATCAATTTATTCATAAGGTCATTCTACCTAGAATGAAAGGAAAATATAAATATTAGCTTGATCCAAAAGTTTTGCACTCTCTTAAGAGTGGTAGGTGAGTATTCCATCGTACTATATCATGTAATATTGTTTATTTGATTTTTGAGCCCACGGCATTTTTTAGCATATGCCCTAACATGAGCCAGAGAAACTAATGGACATAAATGATTTCTCATGAACCATCCAACTATAGTAACTTCTTTAGAGTAGTGTATTCATCCACCCTAGCTTGCATGGGTTAGGAGCCAAAAATCAAATTCTTTGAACAACCACAGCCTCTTTTCTTTTTTTTTCTTTTTCTTTTTTCTTTTTGTTTTTAACACATGCACACACTCACACCATAGTGGGATTTCACCACCTATATATGAGTACACGAACCCTTGACCAGGTGTTGAAACTCCTAAGGGCGTATTTGGACGGGTCAATCCCATGGGATTGGATTGTATTAGGGTGGATGGCAAGTAATAATGGCTCTGTCAGTGGATTGGTGCCAATCCAATGGGATTTCTATATCCAGGGAACTCACCACCGAGTATGTTTGGCTCGCCTAGCCTATCCCGGGATTACACCGGCCAATCCTGGGATTGCTCCGTCTAACCAAACATGTCCCAGGCAAATTAGATGGGATTAGGAGGGATTGGGTGGGATTAGGAGGGATTGGGTGGATTTTCAAGGTAAATGATGGTGATGTCAGTGGATTGCCTGGCAATCCCATGGGATGCTATATCCAACTTTTGCCTGTTTGGCACGCCCAGCCAAATCCCGGGATTGCTCCTTCCAATCCACCCTAATACAATCCACCTTGCCTGGCCAAACAGGCCCTAAGAGTTCTACCACCACGGGAGCAAGAACAAGGACCCCAACAACCACAGCCTCTCATGCGCACACTTATTTTTCTAAAATGAGAACAACTAATCATTTCAATTTTTAACGGCCAAGAAAAGGGCCAGCCACTAAGAATCAGATAGACAGAAGCAATAAACAGGGGGGAATAATACAGCAAACGAGGCTATATATAGAGATATATTATATATATAATATATATATAATATATATAGAAATATATATATATATATATATATATATGTATTTATGGTACTATGATGTCGACCTCATGGAAACTTCCCATGAGGTCGAGATGTGTGGGCCCCACCGTGATGTGTGCCGAACATCAATGGTCACTTGTCTTTCACATGGCCTGACCTTGATCTGGCTAACTTTTTTTTTATTATTAGCTTGTTAGTGCTCCCACTGTCAGTTCATACTTCACTGTTAGCCACCCCCACCAGGAATCGATACCAACCCTTCAGTGTTGAAATGAGGTATCTTTCACTCAGTCTACCACTTGATCAGGCTAACCTTATTTCTCAGAACAGAGTGGCACAAGCTTGCCCACTAAATATAGGGAGTACAACTCAAGATCACCCCAAGACTACGTTTCTAATCCACCTCAGCTCCCGTGGTACTGTGATGACAACATGCATGAAATGTGAGGATAAAAGAATGCGATTCGGAAAAGCGGGATTGAAAGGGGGGAGAAGGACCTTCACCACAAAAAGACAACGTCATGGGTCCACCTCATCAATTATCATCATGATTTTTAAAATATTCCAATAATATGGTAAAAAATAAAATAAATAATATTACCATGAGATTTTTTTGAACATCATGTGGATTTTAAAATATATTGAAATTGTCAACATTTTAACTCAAAAAATAGTAAAAAGCCTTAAGCCCTATCCCAGAGATGCCTCGAAATGAGTTGATTTCATTTTTATTAATGGTAATTATGCAAGATTTCTAATACATACTTATTAATAATTAATATAAGATAAAATCATTATATATATGGGACATGAGGGTGACCTCGCGAGAGCTTTGTCTGAGGTTGAGTTTGTGGGCCCCACTGTAATCAATGGCCGACAACCACCCTATCAATCAGATGCACCCTTCCATGGTGGGTCATGAGCCTTAAAAATCATGCCAATCCATGACTTATGTGCACCACAACGTGGTCATAGTTGAGAGGGAATACCTACCCGTCGAAACCTTCTTGATCATTTATATGGCTCACTGAGTTGTAGTTCATACATTCAAACCATTCATTATGTGTATCTCACTTGGATGAGGGGTTACCCTGTGTTTCAGCTGCATCCAAAACTCAATGGCCCCAACAAGTGCTTTTAGATGTTTTGGGCATGCCTTCACATAGTTTCATATAGTGTGACCCACTTGACTTCCAAACACAGTTGATTTTTTAGATATCTCATAACCTAGAGCATACCTCCAAATGCACGGTGTGAATTGTTGGGGGATGCATGGAATCCTGGGTTAGAATCAAATAGTAAGAAATCAAATAAACCAAGCACACGGAGAACACAAGGTATTACGTGGAAAAACCATTGCAAAAAAAAAAACCACAGCATAAAGCTACAACGAATCTACTATGATAAATAATGTTATTGTTGTACCATATTTCTAACAATTCTGGAAAAGCCAATAAGAGAGTGACGTGTGGCATTGTATGAGCAATGGTAAATGGATAAAAAGATCCTTCAATTTTGAAGCGCTTTTTACGGGCTTACAACTGGTGTAAGTTTAGCTCTACATGTCACTGGATGATCGACAGAGTGTTGCAGTCGATATATAAGAAGCATGGTGGAGCTAAAAGATGACCGAGGGCAACCAATACAAAACCTTGACTAACAAAAAGTGTAGTTAGTTTGTCCCCAGCAGAGTCGCCATTCTGTAGACACCGGAGGGTAGATTTCCTAAGGGGACGGGAGATCAACTCTCGCTTTTCCACTAGTTATCTCACTCGAGGGATTTCGTTTAGGAGTAAAAAGGTGTTATATTTTACCGGAGTTGTCACTAACCAATTATTACAATTCTACAAACGGTTAGACCCCGTAAAAATGCTTAAGATTGAGAACCCAAAGGTCTTTAACCTTAAGATGACTCGTGAGTTTATATTCTAGAAATTTTGAGTAAGGGACCGCGGTTACCGAGAGGGAATGTGTTAGGAACCCACTATGCCCTTATGGACGTACGGTCTTAATTACTTCACAAGATCTAACTAATTTCTAAGAAATATAACTAGTTCTTGCATGAAGAAAATATAGTGTGATATATGGCAGTGGTGATTGATCGATCCAAAATTTTTATGGTCAAGATCTAACTATATCGACAAGCTGTAGAGCATACGTTCAAAACAATCAAGTGCAATGTGCAAAGTATGTATGTATGCAATGTTTGATATTATATGGATGCTTATGATAAAACGACGACCAAGCGGCTCAGGTTTCTAGTGGGCCTACTCTGATTATATCAGCAGGCCTCAAAGCATATGTCTGCTAGTCAGATACAATAAAATGATGGAATATAATATATATGTTAAAATGAGGGCTAACTGGCTAAGGTTTCTGGTGGGCAAGATCGGATTATATCGGCAAGCCTCAAAGCATACGCTTGCAAGTCAAGTGTGAGAAAACGATGAAATGCAATATGATGATGATGTATACAATGAGTAAGGAGATTGAGAAGGGAATGAATATTGTACGATTTTAATGCCCTGATTTGATGAAACTGATTGAAGCTTAAACGGTTGGATGAACAGTAATGTTGCAAGGTTAGATTGAGTGGCTCATATTTGAACTTAGGTGGCTCAAAAGGCTTGGACTTTGGCTAGGCCTGACTAGACTAGGGTTGGGCTCTCTCTCACTCTCACTCTCACTCTCACTCTTCTTAGTGAAGGGATGGCTTGGTGGCTAAGGCTAAGGGACCTCTGGATGAGAATGAATGCTTCCTGAATCTAATGTATGGGAGTGTGTCTAAAATGAGAAGAGGAGAGGGATATTTATAGCCTCCAACCCAGTTTTCTTATAATTCTCAATAATCATAGGGGAAAAAAGTGGTTAAAGGGCTGAGATTAGAGATTTTCACATGGCATCATCCAATGGGTTGGATGAGGTAGTAAAAGTTTAATTTCGGGTAAGGAGATGGGCATCAGAGCAAACACATTTCAACCACACACTTGGGGTTTGAAAAATGAGAGTTCCACATGCTTAAGGAATGTTGCCCCAAAGATGGGGAGTGCCACATGGCCTGCGTCAACTTGGCCATCGTCGGTCCCCTCTTGGACTCCATGCTTTGGCAGGCAACATCCTCCAAGTGTGTAAAGGCTCTACTGTGAAGATTGTAGCTTTGAGGTTTCATCCATTTATCTGATTGGGCTTGCTTTTGGGCTTAGGTTCGGGCCTGCTATTGGGCTCAACTAGGTGAGTTGACCGGGTTGTTGGGTTGAGTGGGCTAACTGGGTGAGTTGACTCGCTGAGCTGACTCAAGGCTCTAAGGTTTTAGGTTCCTAGGGTTTAGGGTTATGTTGATTGGGTTGACCAGGTTTACTAGGTTGAATAGACTGAGTTTAGGGTTTGGTTGTCCATCCATCAGTTCAAGCTCAATCAACTTATCAGCCTCAGGTGGGGTGTCTACCGTCTTAAACATTTATTGTACTCCAGTCATACAGAAAAGTAATATTTTTTTGGCACACACAATGAGACTAACAACTATCAAGCTATCATAAATATTTATTGCACATCGATCGTACAAAAAATCAGATATTTTTTTGGCACTCCCAATGGGACTACAAACTACTTGGTTGCCATAACATCTCGTTGACAAAAATATATTTGTCGGTGCATTAATCATTCGAAATCATGAGCCGAAAGAGTGGTCATAATATTTCAACAAACGTTGTTATGGCTAACGAGCCTCCTACTCACGAGGAAGAGGTGTAAGTCCAACAAGTGTCTGAGCAAGAAGATCCACCACCTAGTCTGGTGCTTATTCCTCTAAATTTAGACAAACCATCAACTTCTAGAGTTAAACCTCTTGAGATTTTGTTAGCAGGGATGGTTGGTATGAAAAGGGGGATTCGACACATCGCAGAATTATCACAAGTTCAGGCAAAATACTCGCGAATTTAGGGTGAGGCTTTCAATTAATAGGTGGATGGTCGGTCATACTGAAAGTATGAATTGGTTGGTGGCTTTGTTTGCTGAAAGAGCAGGCGTCGCACCTTAACAACAGGCTAATGCAAGTTCTGTTGGAAAGCGGTCACACTGAAAGCATGAACCGGAGGCTCCACCAACTCCCATGTCTCATTATTATGTAAGGTATCGATCTCGTCATGCATGACCATTATTCACTTCTTAGCATTAAAATCATCTAATGCTTCTTGAAAAGTAGACGAATCTTTCTCATCTATAATGAGGGTGAATGTAACATTCGAGTCATCCCTATATTTGACTAGCAATCTGCGATCTCTCGATAAATTCCTTCTAAGAGGTAGCTGCTTAAGCTCTACCTGTGTATCAACTTTTTCAGTCTCGACATCAATGACCGTTAATTTCTCCAGTTCCTTATGTTTGTCCTTACGAAATAAGAAATCTTCATCAAACCTAATATTTCAGCTAATTATGATTTTCTATGTGACTCGGTCGTATAACATGTACCCTTTCACACCATTACCATAGCTCAAAAAATACACTTCTTAGGCCTTTGATCTAGCTTATCTTTCTCAACTTACGGTACATAAAAGTAAGCATCACAACCAAATATACGCAACTATGAGTAGTCTACCTCATGGTTACTACACAATTCTTCAAGAATCTTGCAGTCTATCGGCATAGACGGGGACAAATTCACCAGGTAACAAGTCGTGTTAATGGCCCCTGTCCATAAATCATTACCCAATTCAGCATTACTCAACATGCTTCGGGCTCACTCTAAGAGAGTCCAATTCATCCATTCTTCTCAAGAGTGTGCCTCAATGTATTGCGCCTCACAATTTGCTCATCTTTGCAAAACTAATTGAATTCATTTGAAGTGAATTCGTCTCCATTATCTATAACATCCTCGATTTTCACTGTTTTGGATTTCCAAAAATCCTTAAAATTTTTTTTATTAACTTATAATATCACTTAACTGACCATTAGCATCCAACGTTAGGTTATACACGAGTGGTCCAGTCTGGTCACGATTAGACCATGTGCGAGCCGTCAAGCCAGGTAGCCCGATTACACTTCACAACAGCCCGTGTGAGCCGTCCAGTGACCGAGAAATGTCAGAAAAATCTAAAAATTTAGAAAATCATAGATCTCACTGGGCTTGTGGTCCATCGCAGACTGCGGACCCAGTGGACACGCAGAACTGGGATCTGGCACTAGCCGAATGCACCCCACCAATGTCAGAATTAGAATCTGGCACTTACAAATAAAACTGAGATACCAGGCCTTCAAGCCGTCGGATTTCTTTTAAATTTACGGTGAATGTTTAATGTATTTTTCTACACCCGCCTACAAACTCTGGGTCCCGATCGTGGCACGGTAACCGTTGATCACAAATCAGGCCCGTACGATCAAACCCCATATCCGATCGTTTTCAAATTTTGCATGGCCCTTCATCGGACCATGGAACACTTATCCTATAAGTTTCATGGCCAGAGGGCCGCCAATACTGCTCCAATCACCAGAATGGCCCCCTCAGGGCCACTTAAGGGTCGGAAACGCTTTCTCAGATCATATATCCGTTCATCCGTTCATCCTCAATTTTTGCATGGACCCTAGTCGGGCCATAAGGCACCTACACGCCAAATTTGGTGGCCAGTGGGATGTTGGGGCCACCCCAACACTAATAGGAGTCTCATAGGTCTATTTTGGAAATTGTGGAAGCTTATGGCCACTTGGCCCAACTCTAGGAAATAAAGCCCTAAACTCTCTCATAACCCCCCTCATTTCCTACAACCACCAAAGAGAAAAGAGAGAGCTAGAGAGCAAGGAGAGAAGGAAGTGTGAGTGAAGGAGATCCAAGGTAGACCCTAGATCGAGGTGGGGCCCAAGAGAATCGATCCTTTCAACGTCCTACCTCTCCTCAAGGGAGAACTCTTCGCCACCACCGCAACAACCGTCCATTGGTCGTCTAGGTAAGGTCCTTTCCCCTTTTCTTCTTGAAATCTATGTATTAAGGTGGGATTGGCTTAGAAAGCTAACATGTAAAAGCTTGATTTAGGGATTCCGATCGGTCGTCCCGAAAGCCCTCTTTCTTAGGACGTTTTTCGAATCGCCAACGATCCATAGGTGCGGACTATTGTTCTTAGGTGGCCTAGCACCAATTATATCATGAGTTTAATGATTTTGTTTGCTTGGGTGAAGCTTATGTAGAATCTAGAGAGACCTTAGGAATTGGGGTGCTTGTTTGAGATGTATGGAATTGTATGTTGCTTACCCTTTCTTATGATATTGTTGGTGCCTCACTTGTTTGAGATATTGTGGATGACTATATGCTCATGTGTTTCGTGATTTTCTCATATGTTGTTGCCTATGATGTGCTTGAGGTTTGTCCATGTGCATTGATTCCTTGAAATGTTGGAAGTGCTCAACTTCCTCACCAACCCACACACTCACATGCATCTTGCTCCTGATAACGTAGTATGCTTACTAGGAATATTTGACTCGCAGGCTGTGATATATGTGAACATGTCATTTTTATGCTAGTTAAAAATCTTGATGGTTGGCATGCTATGAATCAACATTGAACCCTCGGGTTGGTCGGAAATACGAGCAAAGACGGCAGTTCCATCGGTAGGACTATGCTCGGGCTAAACCCGTGAGTTTGGGCGGGTGTGTACGGGTGACAGTAGTTCGGCTACATGGGTCCCTTGTACCCGACGCCGCTCGTCGCATGCTCACCTGACTCATGCGGTCTAGCCTACCATCTGACCAACCTTATTTGTTAACCATGTTTGCTCACCTATTTATAGAACCTGGAACACTTTACAACCATTGTAGTCCATTGATAACTAGATTACAACTGGTCCACAGTCTGGTGAGCCGGACATGGTGGAATGGGACACTGTGTCCGAGCTGTCGGCCTACGCTGGGGTACCGCGCCTCTCCGTAGTGACCGCGAGCGACCCCTTTCTCTCGGCACTCCTCATGTGCTTGAAGTCAGGGATGAGGAACCCGACGGGATCACGGACCGCGGGGGTCTCGGCCTCACGCGTTAATGAGGCCCTTGGCTCGCAACCTTTAGGGCATTGATATGTGGGGTGTACCAGATTCTTAAACCTGCTGGATGAATGGACTTAACTAAGAACCCGGTTAATATTATCATTGCATTACACTAGTTAGGTTGGCGACTCGGCAGTCGAGGTCGCTCTAAGGGAGTGTTGACATACGCGATCGTTAGACGGAGTCGCTCGAGGGAGTGTTGTGGCGAGGGCATGCATCATTTCATCCATCATGCATGCACATTAATAAGATTAGTTTAGTGACTGTGAATTATTATTTTTCATTAAATCCGTAATATAACTGATGCTTATGATAACTTGAGACTAATAGTTCACACTGAGTTGATTACTCACTCCCACTCTGGGACAGTGTTTTAAAACACCAACCAGACTCTCTCATAGATGCAGGGGATGCAGAGTAGGTGGAGCATGGCGATGCTACTCTCGAGGAGGACGACGAGCTGTCCTACTTCCAGTTGATGGGCGGTTCTCCATCGGCTTAGGAGACTGGATTCTAGAGCGTTGAGTCGTGGGCTCAGCGCACCATTCTTATGGGCATATGATTTTCTTTGCAATTTTGTTGGGCTTTGCCTTGTGCAGCCCTTTTATATTCTTTTAAACCTGTATATATTATTTTCTTTCAGTTCAGTAGAGTAGTTGTGGATGTGCCTCATGTTTCAATTAATTCCATATTGCGCATTTAAACTTGATAAATCATAAAACCATAAAATTGATGATAAGTGACACTCGGGGACTTGGGAGTCTAGCGTATGCACGACCCCCAATTTTTCGGGGCGTTACATTATCAGTCCTTAATACATTCAATTTCTACCATGTCTGCCTTTTAACCATCGTCTTCCACACTTTAAATGTGGTGAAAACATCGGATTTATTTTTAAGGAAATAAACTCACACTTTCTTGGAGTAGTCATCGATGAATGAGACAAAATATGATGACCCCTAGCAGAAACAAAAAGTGATGGACCACATACATCTAAATGCATATACTTACGCACACCTTTACAAGCATGTTCTCTAGTCTTAAAAGTTAGCCTTAACTGTTTACTATACATACAATGCTTGCATATACTAAGTTTAATACTTTTAAAAATAGGAATCAAGCAATAATCAGAAAGTACCTTCATATCGCGGTCGCTCATGTGGCCTAAGCGCGCATGCCACAATCGTGCCAATGTGGATTCCGTTATACACATTGTAGCTCCACCCATTTCAGTATTTTCAATCAACATGTATAGATCATTGCTTCGCTACACTTTCATCATAAAAAGTGCCTCATTTCAATACTTTAAGAACCTTTTTATAACCGGTGAATTTACAACCAAGTGCATCAAGAGCCCTCAGAGATATCAAATACTTCCTGTAGTTCAGAACGTGTCAAACATCTGTCAGAAAACACTCCACCCCATCGAACATTCTGATGTGCACTGAACTGATTCCAACAACTTCACAGGCAATGTCATTGCCCATAAAAACTTGTCCACCATTATACTCGATTATGCGGTGAACAAATCCATGTGAGAAGTCAAGCGGTATTGTAACAGCCCGAATTTTTCCCAACCTGGGATTAGACGTCCTTAGGCAATGGGTCGCTCCTAACACCTTATTAACCTGGCAGAACTGAATCCCACAGTCTAAAATCGCTTCTGAACCCATTTCCTTCACAAATCCCACCCTTCACCACCTTGTTCTTTCAAATTTTCTAAGCACTTTCATCCTAGACACTATCTTAAACTAACTAAGTAGTATAACTTGGAATCACTTTATATACAAACTACAAAGGCTCAGGTACCACCTCAGATAGAATTACTCAGGACTAATCCTTTAGAAATTGGGCGAGGAATTAGCAGTGTTAAACTAGAGTACCTGTGAAATTTGCACTAACCACTTTAAATACGATCTGCAAGACCCAAACTTGCAGAATCATTGACGCTAGGTTACTTTAAAATCTAGGATCAATCTCATTACCCGGCTGCTCTCGGGAGCGCCGAAACTCAGTATCAGATTGGACCGCACGTCGGAAGTATATCTCAATCTTGGACCGCTAACACGTCCGGATGTCGATTAACGACGAAGTTAAGGAATAGGACCGCCTTGCTGGCTTGACAACCATCTCGGAAATCAAATCCAGACGGTCTCATGGTGTTCGCTTGAGTCCGGAGCGAGAGAGTGTGAAAACACTTGTTTTCTTTACAAAAATAAATATCTTGAATAGTAATCTGGCATGTGTTGCTTGCGGATCAGTTTTAAGCAACCAGACTGTCAAAATCAGACCAAATTACACCCTCGGATCAAGAGAAATTTCATACACATTTACATGTACTCGGAATCTTTGATCGAGATCCGCTGACCGTTGAACTGAAACTGGTCCGCCACGCGTGATCTGAGAACCCTACTGGAACGAAAACTTAATAGAACCTAGATCCATAGTTTGTGAGCTTAAGTCCGACCTTTGGCTTAAGGAGGCCCGCTAGAAGTCCTCCATGGAGCTGAAACAGGTCCACTTTGGTTATAACCTAAGTATACTTTGACCTGAAGTCTATTTCAGTGAATTTTTAGGCTATATAAGGACCCTAAACCCTCTCTCATTGCAGTCATACGAATTTGAGAGAAACCCTAGAGAGAGAAGAGAAAAAAGAGAGAGAAAGTGTGGGAGATGTGGGGGATCTCCTGATGTTCTTCCCTGCTGCTATCTATGCTCCACCGCATCATTCTAATCGCTTTCCCGACGATTCCTGCTCCGTTCTAGGTAAGAAAAGAAACCCAACCCAAACTGATTTGGGGTTTTGATAGTTGTAGGTATGAAATAGCTATCCTATTTCATTCTATAGGTTACCAAACTGTCGTATATGGAAGCTTAGCAACCTATTGAATTCGTTACAATTCTACGATAAAAGGTACGGACTTTAGGTGTATAGGTTATGGTTTTCAACACTTTCAATGTCAGATAATGATAGATTCATGATCTGCATGCAATTGCACATGTACAAAGTGCTGTCTGTTTTCCGTTTCAATTAAAGATGAAAAATATGGAATTCTACATACTCTAGGTATTTGTAGAAAGTACCGTATACATACAAATTTTGGAAATGTGTTTGACATGATTACTGGTTGTATGAATATATCATATGTGGATAAATTACTTGTTTGGCGAAAGGACTCGCCCTAATACATGTTTTGCTTATATACACTATGTATGTTGAAATTGTGTATTCTAGAAAGTATCGTATACGTATAAATTTTGGAGATGTATTTGCCATGATTATTTACTGTATGAATATATTATACATGGATAAAATACTTGCTTGGCGAAAGGATAGCCCTAATACATGTTTTGCTAACATACACCATGTATGTTGTAATAGTGTATTCTAAGTGTTTGTGAAAATGACTGAATGAGTATAGAATTCTCATTCGTGTTCGCCATGGCTAATTGTCATGGATATATGATTGTTGTATTGTCAATACCCCTTTGACGAAAGGATTTGCCCTGAATCACGCCACGGCCACTATACGCTATATATGTTGAAATGTGTAGCCCAAGTGTTTGTGAAAATGTTCAAATGAATATGGAACTTGGATTCCTACCTTCCATGACTATCCGTCATGGGTGTATGCATGTTATGATTGGGGCAACTCCCTAGTGAAAGGATTTGGCCTAATGCCTATGTGATCAACATATGTCATGTATGTTGATGTATGTATTTTAAAGTGTTTGTTGAAATGTTTGAATGAGTAGTAGTTAGCAAATTGTAATGTATAATGGTATTGAGATATGATTCTCAACTTCTTTTAACTATGTGTATGTTTTCCTTGGATAGTTATGTGATTAGGAATTGAATATGTACAAACTCATGCTTGTGTTGTGCTTCATAATATATATGCTTAACTGATTGTATGATTTTATCTATGCAATGCACATGTTTAAATTCATGTTTACATTGTATGATCCGTCATGGGTGATGGGGGAGTGGAGCAACGAGTGCGTGCAACAGCCCTGGCAGCCCTAAACGGATAATACTATACTTTGATTGTATGATTTGAATCTTGATCCATTACTGCTTTATCTATCTGCAATTGATTGTGTTTGGGGCTATGATTATAGTCCAGGCAATCGGTACCAGAATTGAATTCGTGGTTGTGATTCATTTGCCACGTGAAATGTGTTCGACGAACCCGAGTCGTACTTCGGTTGGCGATAGTGGTTGGCCATAGGAAGTGCTTATGCGCTCCATATCGTTTAACTTGTTGTGCGCTCGAGCTAGCCGAGCTCGTCGAGTAACCCGATCTGTCTAATGTATGTTCACCATGTTTGGTCGCTACTGCTTGAACCTAGGGTACCAAACTTACCAGTGAAATTTCTTTTAACCATGGTACCTCGATCCGCTAAGACTCATGAGTCGGGCATGGTGGTATGGGACACCGTGGTCGAGCTGTCGGCCTACGCTGAGGCCACGTGCCTCCCCGTAGTGACCAGTGAGCAACCAAACTCGTGAGCCGATTATGGTGGTATGAGACACTATATTCGTGTTGTCGGCCTACATTGATAAAGTGATGGGGGAGTGGTGCAACGAATGTGAGCAACAGCCCTGGCAGCCCTTTGTAGTGACCTCGAGCATACTCTGAATTGCGGTGAGGCGACGAGTTTTACCGCAGTGTATAGAGTATGAAACTAGGCCTGTTTCTGTATAGTGATGAATCGTTAAAAAGGTGATGGGGGAGTGGTGTAACCTTTGTGTGTAACAGCCCTGGCAGCCTTTGCAGTGACCTAGAAAATACACCATCGTTTGAGATTAACTAGGACTGATGACCCTAGAATGGATCATGTTTGGGAATGATACAAGGGAGGTACCTTAGTTTCCCAATCCTACTGTTTGAAATGGACTAATAAATACTCGGTAATCATGCTCATCATGCATTGCATGTGCCTGGAAGATGTGGAGCACTAAGGGATGAAAGCATGCAGCGAACGTAAGATGGTGTCGCACGAGGGAGGGTGTGGTGAGGGCATACATCATGTCATTTCATACTTGCATTAAATAAGAGTAGTTAGAATTGTTTGATTGTACTGCTTTATCATTACTGTTTGACTGAGTTGATAACATGTTAACCTATGCTTTATTGTTCCACTGAGTTGATCATTCACTCCCACGTTACTGGACGGTATTGTACACACCAACCAGATTTGTTGAGTTTCAGGTGATGGCGATGCTTTTGAAGCAGAGTCGGACTACTATGATGTGGAGGAGTTCTCCTACTTATAGCTCTATGACAGGTTTATGAAGACCTATTATTGTATTGATGGGGCTATAGTACTTGGGATAGAAGACATTACACTTACACATTTGGTATATTTTAGAAATGTACTTGAAATTTATTAACCTGGTAATGTTATCACACTATGGAGACTCACCACAGTTTTTATATATTTTATATATCTATCACAGTCTTCCGCTTGCAATTTAACTGTCTCTGGAGTATGATATTCTGTTTTGGGTTAATCTGACTCATGTTCAATGCACTAAAACAAACAACATTCAATCATCATTATCTATGTTGCATAAGTGATGTTCTGGAACTCGGGTGTTGAGTTATGCTCGACCCCTGATTTTTCGAGATGTTACAGGTATGAGGCCCACAAATCCAGAATCCATTCCTTACTAAAGTAACCAGATTTGAATGTGGTCAAGACATCACCACCATCCACTTCCTCATATGATTGCGTTTCGCTGGCCTCTTTTGGCGCATTCTTTGATTTTTCTCCATTTTAAGCCTTAAGGTTCCTGAAGTCCTTCATATGCATTATCATCCCACAATTCCAGTACTTCATATTACTATTCTCTTTTAATTTGGATCGTGATCAAGAATTGTTCCTCCTTTTCAGTATTCCTTCCATTGGCAACCAACAAATCCGTAGAGGTACCTTCATCATTGTCCTTCTTTCTCAATTGCTTCTCATGAAGGGCTAAGATGACAGTCTCAACATCGTTGGTATCCCTACCATGGATCAGCATGTCTACCAGATTCTCGAAATATGGTGGAAGCAAATCCAAAAGAATTAAAGCTTAATCTTACTCTTCGATCTTAACTTCCGCATTCGTCAATTAATGTAGCAATTCGGTAAAAGTGCTCAAGTGTTCATTAATGTCAGATCCCTCTGTCATATTAAGATTATAGAATTACTTCTTAAGATACAGATGGTTACCTAGGGATTTCTTTATGTATAAACTATCATGTTTTGTCCATACCCATATGGCAGTCTTTTGATCTAAGACATTATATAGGACGTTGTCCATTAGACACAATTATAACGAAATTGTAGCCCGCTCGTATAGTTCATCTCACTCTTCATCAATCATAGATGCAAAACTTTTCGCCTTGCCAAGGAGAGCGTTTCACAATCCTTACTAAACTAGGAGGCCTTTCATCTTAACCTTCCATAGTTCAAAGTTATTTCTCCCAGTAAACTTATTTGTTTCATACTAATTAGTATTAGATTACTTAGACGACATGCTTTCAAATTCAAAAAACTCAAAAGCTCAACGTTCACTCTAATACCACTTGTTCAAGGGGACACACGGAAGCAACCCTAAGTTAAAGTCAAACAATAAGAGATCAAATAAACCAAGCACACAGAAAACACAAGGTATTACGTAGAAAAATCTTCACAAGAAAAAATCACAGCACAAAGCGACAACGAATCCACTATGATAAACAATAATACAAGAGATGAAAGAATTTACCGATCCAAGTATTAACCCCGAAAATCACACAAAACCCTGGCTTTAATCTCTATTTTATCACAAAAGCCCTAGACATGTTTTCAATGACATAATCCCCAATTACAAACCCTTAAATAAAGTTAAAACTGCAATTCCGCAAAACTACATTAGAGCTTCAATCAGATCGAGTGTCATCGACGACCCATCGATGGGATCGAAGCCATCTTTGATCGAATCGATTTGGACCATAAAATTATCCAACGAGCAAAAGTTTAAAAAAATGGAGTTTATTAATGGGATCGAGTGGATTGTCAATGATATTGAGTAGACTGTCGATGACATCAACAGACCCAATTACAGAAAGATTGAAAACATCTGGCAACATGAATGTCCAACATAGGTCACAATTGGGCCCATGGTGGTCAATCTCATGAAAAGCTACCTAAAGTCGACCCCATTGGACCATTTCCCATATAAATGAATGCTCACCTGTGCACTAGTTCTCACGAGAACTTGTGAGAACTTTTTCGGAACTCATCTCACTTAATATGACTGCAAAATCTGAACCGTCCATGTGATGCAGCACCCCATGAAACCCTCAAGCCCCAACTTTCACCTTAGTTCAAGACTTTTATGGGCCGTGGCAAAAGGAAACAATTTCCTCTCTTGATTTGTCTCTCTTTTGCCAAAGTTCACCAAAGTTTTGTATTTGCGTGAAAGTTGGCCCTGGTGGGGATTTTATGAGGTGCTACGTCACATGAACTATTCAGATTTTGCGCTCATATAATAGGAAATGAGTTTTTAAAAGCTCTCTCTCTCTCTATATATATATATATATAACCCAAAGAGACTTAAAAAAGTTTATACAAATTGCGATAACGAGATTTGCCACCTTTCTCCCCGCAACATGCGGGGAGCATCGAAGTCAGAATTTAAATTTTATATAAGGATCGTGATCCAATTGGGGCCCCCCATGTGAGAATGTAGCACATTTATATGAGATCTGGCCAGTTGACAGATCCATGGCCATCCATCAACTAGTAAAAACTTTATCGGATCTACCTGTCACTACTCTATCATGAGTAGCTCCAAACCATATACATGATTTGATACTTAAGAGATAAGATTGATTAAGATGAATCTTGACCGTTTAATTTACCGTTGGACCCACCGACTAATCAATTTATAGTGGTGTCCAAACAGTAAGTGTTTTTGTTAGACGCGGAAAAATGATTCATATCATTTTAGTCAATCATAAATATGTAATGGAGATAATGATCGTTTGTTATCAAAATTAGTTTTAATGTTTATACTAAGAACAAAAAATATTATCTCTAGTAATTACAATTAATTAAAATGAATTGAAATTATTTTCATGCGTACTCCACCAAACAGGCCCTTAAGATGCAAAATTATTTTATATCATCAAAATTCAATTGGCAACTCTGTAAAGTCGTTCCAATGAAATTATTTTAATGGGTTCATATCCTTCACACATGCAGGGTTCATGTACAGTTACAGTTATCAAAACCATCCAAATTGGAGGGTACAATGTGGACGAATCATATCTCTAAATCTACTCTAATCAAGATATCCTAACCATCCAATTGATGGCTATCAAATAAACGGTTGAGATTAAAATAATAAGCTGTCCGAATTCAAGTGGGTGTCAGGTGGTTATATCATTTTTTTTTTTGTTGTACATCCACAGTTGGTTCAGAGATTTGGATGGTCTGGATCGCCGTACAATAATGCATGTGTACGGCTAATGAGTCACCATCATCTTTTCAGTGGTGATAGATAACATTTTAAATGATTCTAACCCTATCGTGAAGGCTGGTGTATCAATGTCCTAACTTCTTTGTTTTTCCACCATTCGATTGGTGGCCACTGATCCAACGACTAGATCATCCAACCTATTTTTTGTTTCATACCATTTGTCTTCCACAGCTGGGGAAACAGGATGAACGGTTACAGATGATATGTTGCAATGCCACATGGGCTGTTAAGAAATAGATCTACCATGTTTGGATGATGACACTTCTACCGTATAATATCTGAGAGGGGTGGATCACAGCTAAACGGAGCAAAGGAGCATCTCTTTCCATTTTACGAGACTCGGTCCACGCGCTACAAGCCAGTCATCGGAATCCGCGTGGCTTAAATGAGTACGTGAAAAGCTAAGTACAACTCAGGAGTACCCACAAGTGTACACTACAGTGCCTTGATTCTTCTACAAAACGTTTTTTATTACACATATGTGAAATCCACTCCGTCTATCAGGTTATAAACTCGATTATAGTACTTTGGCCAAACTTCATAAAATCCAAAGTTCATGCGAGTCCACACCACAGGGAACAGTGGGTGTCTAACGTCAGCCATGAATTCCTTTGTACGGCTACGATGGTGTGTATATTTCATCAAACCCGATCATCAGATACAAGAATGAAGTAAGGCCAAAATAAAATTTTTAAAAAAAAACTGATTCACAACTCAAATAGGCCACATGGTGTGAACGTAGAGGTTTTAGGCACAAAAGTTACATTGCTCCTGGTGTGTAGCCGATCTGAGTTTTCTATCCCGGTGATCATTTCGATTTTTTGAAATATGGTTCTCACCACATGGACGGAGTGGATGTCTCACATACGGCATGATGTGGGCCCCACATAGGTTGATAGTCACACGAAATATATGGTATGGGTTATCCCTAGGTCCTACGCAAGGACAATGGTGCATGCAAAACCAAATAAAAATTTTAAAAGTAAAATATTAATTTTTTTCTTTTTTAATTTATTTATTTTTTAAGGAAGGAATCCGTTGGGAAAGGGCGTCCCCCCAAAAGGACGCCCCAGTGGTGGATGCCAACGAAGGAAAACGATAAGTACAGCTTGCTATTCTGCCTAAAGTAGTATGTAACGTATGGATGGAAGTGGGTCAGGTTCTAACCGGGACAGGGAATCCAAAAATCTTGATCAAACCCAACCCACCCATGGCCAACTATCCTATTATCCAATCTACTTGAAAATTCAGCAAGGTGGCCTTGACCCAACCTATTTAATTGTTAATGGGTCAGGCTTAACTGACCCCAAACTATCCCACCATGACTCAATTTAGATTTAGCAATGGAATATGATATTAGGACCCATTTGGGAGCGTGGATTTGGAATCCTGAATTCGGAGCCCCCTGGAATTGAAATCTTGTTATTGTATTTGGCACCCTATATTCAGAATCAACTTTAATTCAAAAGTAGCTGTGCATAGTATATTTATAGGAGTTTGAATTTAATTACTAAATTAACTTTAATATCTCTAATATTGTATGCATGTAATGTTTGACACAATGGTTGTAATAAGCCCGCTGAAATATATAATTTTCCTGAAAATGATGAAATTTCAAGTCTCGAATGGGCCACAAGCACAAGATCACGTCTGAGTGACTAACCAACGATTTTTAACCGTTGATTTACATGGACAATTTTGGACAACGCTAAGCATCCTATTAGGCCTATTTGGTTTCCCAATTACAATGGTGAATGCTATATGGATTATTTACTCTTGTGATTGTGTGGTATGGTGTGATCGTTTACATTGACTGCAATGATGATTTTGCTACATTTTTTGTTTCACCCACAAATCACTGTAAAAATGAAATTTTTATAATGTGAAAATTGTAATAATTATAATTTACTATACCTTTACAATTTACTTTACCTATTTCCTTTACCAGAGGGTATTTGCCTCTCAATTTATGAGCCATGATTCTTGGTTAAAGAAACAACTGAAAATGATAATGATGACTCATTTACTTTGCATTTCACAAGAGATTGGAAAACCAAACGGGCCCTTAAAGTAATTACAGTGATGCAATTGAAAAGATTGCAAACATGTTACAGTAAATTAATAGTCTAATGACACACATGTTACATATGCAACTCTTGAAAAGATTTTAGATTTAATCCAAGCTTTCAATGTCGATTTCAAACCCCCTGTTTGTGGGGATTTGAAACCCCCAATTACTTTATGGTGCCAGTGGATTTGAAATCCCCTCAAATCCCCCCAAAATCCATGGTGCCAAATGACCTTTATAAAGGTTATGCACGGCCTAAGATAGACAACATATATGTGTGTGTAGATACCTGTCTGTGTGTACTTCTCTTTATTTGATTTTAGGTTTTGGGATGGATTGGATCATCCAGCCCAACTAGAGGTGTACACAAGTTGAACCAAGTCGAGCTTCAGCTCAGCCACTAGCTGACTCCATCTCAAACTTGGCTCGGCTCAGTCCTCAAGCCTGATTGGTCAGCTCAGCTCGGATCAGTCAGCAGCTTGGACCAATTCAAGCCGAGTTCGAGCCAAGATCGAGCCGAGTTTGCCTATGTAGCATTTTCACAAATACATGGACTGCACCTTCAAATTCTCTTTGCATGTAAAATAGCAAACAACAGCAGCAGTTTTACAGGTATTTCATCAAACACCTTGTAGGCAACATCAAAATAAAGAAAAAATGGTATTTGCTTCATTTGCCTCTCAATTTATGAGCCATGATTCTTGGTTAAACAAAACAATTGAAAATGATAATGATGACTCATTTACTTTGCATTTCACAGGAGATCGGAAAACCAAACAGGCCCTTAAAGTAATTACTGTGATGCAATTGAAAAGATTGCAAACATGTTACAATAAATTAATTGTCTAGTGACACACATGTTACATATGCAACTCTTGAAAAGATTTTAGATTTAATCCAAGATTTCAATGTCGATTTCAAACCCCCTGTTTGTGGGGATTTGAAACCCCCAATTACTTTATGGTGCCAGTGGATTTGAAATCCCTTCAAATCCCCCCAAAATCCATGGTGCCAAACAACCTTTATAAAGGTTATGCACGACTTAAGATAGACAACATATATGTGTGTGTAGATACCTGTATGTGTGTACTTCTCTTTATTTGATTTTAGGTTTTGGGATGGATTGGATCATCCAGCCCAACTAGAGGTGTACACAAGTTGAACCAAGTCGAGCTTCAGCTCAGCCACTAGCTGAATCCATCTCAAACTCGGCTCGGCTTGGTCCTCAAGCCTGATTGGCCAGCTCAGCTCGGATCAGTCAGCAGCTTGGACCAATTCGAGCCGAGTTCGAGCCAAGATCGAGCCGAGTTTGCCTATGTAGCATTTTCACAAATACACGGACTGCACCTTCAAATTCTCTTTGTATGTAAAATAGTAAATAACAGCAGCAGTTTTACAGGTATTTCATCAAACACCTTGTAGGCAACATCAAAATAAAGAAAAAATGATATTTGTTTCATATGCATATATACCTTCCTTGCCACTAGCTGACACTTCATTGAGTCATTTCATCAAACACTTGGTGAGCAACATCAATATCAAAGTAACCGAGTCACCGAATTGGTTCGATCGGAGTTCGATTTGAGTTGGGGTTCGATTATAGTTGAGTCGAGCTCGGGCAAGCTCGAACTCGGTTCGAAATTTTTTTGAGCTAAAAAAATCAACTCGAACTCAGTTTCGAATCAAGCCGAATCGAGCTTTTTCGAGTTGAGTTGAGCGAGCTAACCGAGCTAACTCAGTTCCTGTACAGCCCTAAGCCCAACCAATTGGTAACCTATATGGGTGAATCGTGCCTGGTGAGGTCCTAAAGGTTCAGACCAAGCCCAACCCATTACCCATTTAGCTTGCATGGAATGCACCACAAAAGCAGATTGGTTCAGTTGATCTGCAGGATGAACAGACCCATTACCACCCCGATTTGAAGGAGCCTCAATCCAGACCAACTTGAATTGATAAAACATCCTCTCTTCCACATTTGAAAATAATATTAAAACGGTGCGTGGGCC
The DNA here is from genome assembly GCA_021015155.1 of Magnolia officinalis. NCBI lineage: Eukaryota > Viridiplantae > Streptophyta > Magnoliopsida > Magnoliales > Magnoliaceae > Magnolia > Magnolia officinalis. The sequence continues at coordinate 2,078,389 of JAJHSJ010000016.1, read as the reverse complement.
GCATGTGTTGAACGCCACCAAGTAAATGGGCCTTTCATAGCCCATGTTTTGCCGTTAAGAGGATCTTGCTTCCTAAGTCCATACATACATACATGCGCATGTTTGTGTATTAATGCATGCATGTGCAATATGTGAGATATGTGTGCATGTGTGTGAGTGTAATGTATATATGTCTGATATGTTTGTGTGCATGCAAGCGCATGTAGTCACACGTGTGTAATGTATGTGTGATGTGTGTGTGCATAGGACGCAACCAAGGACATAGTTCAGGTTTGCTTATGTATATATATACGGGGTCAACTATCCGAGTTAGCCTCATATATATATATATATATATATATATATATATAATATATATATACACACACACACATATGTGTGTACAGGCACATATATGGAAAATGTATTGTAAGGTGACTTCATTAGAGCGTGCTATGGGCCGTACGTGTGCACAACTCTAAAAGTAAATTTCAATGTGTACAGAGATTTTCTTGACTGTGGATAGGTTTTGATCTATGCATATTGGATCTATCAAGTGGACCATCGATTAGGACCATGCATTAAACAACTTAGAATAATATTGGATGAAACTCGTGGTCCATATATCTATGCCATTGAACTATTGGCCTATCATGGATGGACCATGCAAGGTCATTACCACTGTGATGAAGTGTAAATTAAAATAAATAAATAAATAAACAATAACGTATCCTGATACAAAAATTTTATACCCATACAAATATTTCAAAGGTGGTAATTGAATTTTTATTATTTACTCTTGTGTAGTCTAGTTGAGTTTTGGATCTTCCTTAATTTTTGTTATACGTCCTAAAATGAGCTCGCAAAACAGATGGACGGGGTGGATTTCTCACGAACATCTCGGTGGCCTCACCTATAATATAATCCCGGTGTAAGAACTTCGTGGGAAAGCATTTAGCAGGAAATCCGTCCACCCTATTTTCGTTTTATACCATTTGCCATCCACAGCTGAGGCAATAAGATGAACGGTTAAAGATGATCTATTACACTGCCAGGTGGGGTGTTAAGAAATGGCTCTACCATGTCTGGATGATGACAGTTCCACCATATAATTTCTGAGAGGGAAAGAGAAGGTAGCAATTAGCAAGGGAAAATGACTACTGTAGACAAAACCTTTTACCCAGCGGTTTTTATGAAAGAATACAAACTTTAGTTACCAACTTAGACTAGCACGTGCAGACAGCGACTTTGAGGACGAAACTACCGTCCTTTCACGGAAACGGATTGTGTACTCCCCTGCCACCAGCCAATGGCGGATGGTCGGTGGTCTGTGGGCCCCACCATGATGTATTCTATTCATCCATGCCGTCAATATATTTTTCCATATCATTTCATGGTATGCGACCAAAAATGATGTATATGCAAATCTCAAGTGTACCACATTACAGGAAACGGTGTTGAATGAGCGTCGACCATTAAAATCTTTTTGGGGGCCCACTGTGATGTTTGTGAGAAATACTCCCCGTCTAAGTTCATTCATAGGTCACAAAGACCTGGATGAAGAAGAACAAAATATTCATAATGATCCAAAACTTCTATAACCCCTAAAAGGGTTTCAATGATGGACGTTCAATTCCCCATTGCCTTTTAGAGTGTGGTCTACTTGATAGTTAGATCTATCTTATTTTTCGTCTCAAGCCTAAATATGAGCTCGCCAAACAGATGAATGGTTTGGATATAACACAGACATCATGATGAGACCCACAAAAGGCAGTGGGGATTACAACAGCAAAAGAAAAATTTTAAATAAAAAAAATAAAAAATAAAAACCAGGAACTTATGGCTATGGGTTTTCTATGGCTACGGATTATAACCGTAGCTATAACCAAAGCTTGGCAATTAGTCACAACTCCCGCGATTCCACCGCAAGTCTCTGTCGTGGATTCCGCGATTTTTTTTTTTTTTTTTTTTTTTTTTTACATGGAGAACTATATTCTACCTCTATTTTTCTCTAATACACACACACACACAGAGATATATATATATATATATATATATATATATATATATATATATAATATATATATATATATATTATATATATATATCAAAAAAAATTCTCTTTTTTTTTTTCATTTATTTCTTTATTCATTTAACAGGAATATCTTCTAAACTAAAATTAGTTACTTGACGTACCACATATGATTTTGGGGTAGGAGAAGCGACTTAGCCAACCAACTTAGTTATTTTTCAAGATTTCATCAGGTCGATGGTCGAAAATACATTTCATTTACTTCGCTGTCAATTTCAATCACTTTGCAGTCAAACTAGAAATTGAGCGGGGCAAACATGAAATTGAGTGGGCAAATCAAAAATTGACAAAGGCAACCTAGGATTTGAGCGAAGAAAGCTACAAATTGTGCGAGGGAACCTAGAAATTGAGTGAGGCAACCTAGGATTTGAGCGAGGCAATGTAAGAATTGAGCGAGGGAACCTAGGAAATGAACGAGGCAACATAGAAATTCAGCGAGGAATCCTAGGAATTGAGCGAGGGAAGCTAGAAATTAAGCGAGGGAATCTAGAAATTCAGCGAGATAACCTAAGATTTGAGCGAGAGAAGCTAGAAATTGAGCGAGGGAACCTAGAAATTGAGTGAGGCAAGGTAGGAATTCAGTGAAGCAACCTAGGAATTGAGCGAGGCAACATAGGAATTGAGCGAGGGAAGCTAGAAATTGAGCGAAGCAACCTAAGAATTGAGCAAGGCAACCTAGCAATTGAGCAAGGCAACCTAGGAATTGAGCGAGGCAACCTAGGATTTGAGCAAGGCAACGTAGGAATTCAACGAGGCAACGTAGGATTTGAGTGAGGCAACCGAGGGAACCTAGGAATTGAGCGAGGAAAGCTACAAATTGAGCGAGGGAACCTAGAAATTGAGCGAGACAACCTATCAATTGAACGAGGCAACCTAAGAATTGAGCGAGGGAAGCTAGAAATTGAGCGAGGGAACCTAGAAATTTAGCGAGGTAAGGTAGAAATTCAGCGAGGAAACCTAGGATTTGGGCGAGGCAACCTAGGAATTGAGCGAGGGAAGTTAGAAATTGAGTGAGGGAACCTTGAAATTCAGTGAGGCAATCTAGAAATTCAGCGAGGCAACCAACAGATTGAGCGCCCCGCCTAAGCATATACTCTTGTCATGTCGCCATGTGTGGCAGCGTGTTAGGTGGATGTGTTGGAAACTGGCATGTATCAGATAATTGGGGCTATGACATCTATGAGGAGGGGGGGCATATGCAGGCTTAGAGCAGCAAGCCTCTTAGTTATGAGACTTTGAAAGGAAAAGAAAAGGTAATTGAGAAAAAGAACTCACAGTAGCTGATCTTCCTTGTAGCTAGTATAGCATTCACTGGTCTTGGTCCAATGCCTAAACCCTCTGAGAGTGCACTGGGCAGTATAGATTGCAGCAGCGGCTAACAATGACGGATGGAACTTGAGCATTTCATACTCGATGAGGCAAAGCTCGATCATGAAAAAGGAAAGGAGTTCAAGCTGTTTGATAGGGAAATTCTTATCAAAACCATTGCACTAGAATCCAGAGTTAGGCAATGCGATTGCCTATGTGGAGAAAATGTTATCTCACCTTCTTGTCATGGTATTGAGTTGCCTTTAGGAACCTCCTCATAAAAACGTAAGGAGTCGGCACAGACATGTTGAACTGCAACGTATTGATCACTAGTTTCTCCTGCAAGAATTAAACAAAACGGAAGTGAAATAATGTAGAATCTAACATGAGGGGAAACAAAAGAAAAAACTATTGTCAATGGTATTTATATGAAATTTTTGCTAAGTGTACTTGCAACTCTTACACACATCAGCAAGCAGGTCACATTACAAGAAAACTGGTCTTTACAGGCGGTCAAAACTGCCGGCAAAGGCCCATAAAACCGCCGGCAAATCCTTTGCCCGCGGTCAGCTGTCAGCCGGTAAAGCGTCAGTCGGTAAAGGCTTTACCGGCGGTCAGGATATTTACTGACGGTTTTGCTGAACGCCGCTAAATCGTCGGCTTTTGCTACACTACCAGAAAATTGGTCTAAAGCTACTGATAAAAGCCGTAGCTAAATATGGTTACCCCACAGACGACCGTAGCCATTGGTCACGTAGCTCTTTAAAACTTTGCTATGGATTAAATCCATAGCTATAGAGATCATGGCCACCGAAAATCCGTAGCGACAGAGAAAATCTTTCTTATCAAAAAGTAAAATGAAAAAATGGAAAAGGAAAAGGAAAAGAAAAGGTGACCCACATGTATCCTTTTTTTTTTCTTTTTTTTTTTAAACACCAGTCTAAGCAGCTAACATACCTTGGTTAATGTCAATGATCTCCCTGTTGCCAATGATTGCCATTGTTTCCAAGGGACTGGTTTCTTCCGTTGATCTTTGGTGGGCTGTGTAGCAGTAAAAGACATCAACATCAGTATTTCGGAGTCCTTCAGCAGGTTCAGGCCCTCAATGATATTGAGGTACACCACCTATTAAAATTATCAGCTTGACGATCCAATCTTGTTCCATTTGGCTGAGAGGATTATCATTGCTGCAACCAAATAATGCAAATTATTCGTCGAAACTGAGCATAAATAGCACATGGAATTAGAATCGCATTTGAACCGACATGTTAACGTTCTTCTTTTATTTCCCACAGAGAGAAGATTTTGTGCGATATAAAATATTCATTGCAGTGTATATGGATTTTAACTTGAAACTAGCAAGCTATGGAAGCAGGGTAAAAGCTGTTCAAGGGAAAATAAAATATTAGACAATGGCAAAAAGACGTTGTTATCTTTTTCTGGTGATGATGATAAATTTTAGAAACACATTGCATATGAATTTCAAAAACTGGTCTTTTCAAGGCTGCATCTAAGTCTGGCTCCTCTTTGTAATTGAAAGCTTTTAATATACTGTTGTGCATAAAACTTTTGATTACATAGTCATGATAAGCATTGGGCACATGAAGTCCAAATTCCCACTAGTCACTACCACAAGAGATATCTATACATTTAGATCAATCTGACAAACAAAAATAATAATAATAAATAAGTACAATAGTTAGAAAAGTGATACCTTTGACGGATCAAGAGTATCACTTTTGATGGATCAAGAGTTAGCATTTTGTCCAGTAACTCCAAAGTAGGGGTGTCGACACTATTGAGAAAAGAGAATACAAATTAAGCCCCACAATAAGAGGACTAATGAGGGAAACAGATAACTTTAATACCAGAACTTATCGTTTGAACAGAGTCTACTAATCTAGAACTACTTACGTACTCTTTAAAAACCTCCTTAATACGTCTCTCCATTGGACTTTGTGGCTTGTAGTCATCATACTTGGGCAATTTGGAAACCCCAGGCCAGTTGTCTTCATCAGCAGATCCACACAACAAATAAATTTTATGCAATTGATCTGCCTACAGCAAGCAAAAACAGGAGAACAAGCATTAACCTTCTCTACTGGGATCATCATTTCCAGCTAGCAAGTCTATCACCTAAATCTGTTGAGGAAACAAAGGAATAGAAAAGTACAACTATTTCCAGCTTTAAAAGAAATTGGTCCGTTGATTCATACTATGCATCAGTCCTATAAAAAAATCGGCCAAATTTTGCATTGACTTGGCTAATCCACTGGGACATGAAAACTCAGCCGAGTCAATATTTGTCTTATAAAAATATTTACACCAAAATTTGACTGTCCATTCAATATAATGCCTTATATAAGTAACATGTACATCATTAGTACTTTGCAAAATCTCTGTAATGTACAAGATTACCGTAAATTTAGTCAAGTCCATGACTTAGGCCTATGAGGATGAATTTCCTATGACAACTTGGCGCCCATGAGAATGAACTTCCTGTGACAACATGGCACCATGTCAAAAGAATGGCAGCATAGTAAAACCCTCATCCTATAATTTGAAAACAAAATCCAAATATGAAGTGAGAAGAGAAACCACATAAAGGAAATGGACTCCCATGCCACCATCTGCACATCCATCTTCCATTTACAAAATGGCATTTTCATATAGAAAACACAAATAGCAGCTTGATCCAAAACTTTTATGGCCCTCAAAAAAATTTAATGATGGCAATTCAATCCCTATTGTGCTGACCACTTGGAAATGATCAAATGCTTTTTTTTTTTTTTGAAACACACCGTCCCCACTACATTCACATTGAGGTAAAAAAATCAATGTAGTGCAAACATAATTTGTTCAGCATGGGATGAGATCGTACTCAAGGTTCGGTTTCCCAGCGAAGTTTGGCTCGCCCAACCCGAGCGTGAACGGCGATCCCTGCATCTCGCACTCAATCTCGAATGCGATCTTCCTCGCTACGTCCACCGATTCATGAGAGGGAAGGAGAGCAAGAGGGAGTGGAGAGGGAGAGGGAGAGAGAGAGAGCGAGAGACGGCGCAATAGGTTAGGGCTTTTTCTTTTCTTTTTTTTTGAATTTATAGGACCCTTTGCCTGCGGCCATTAAAACTGGCTGCGGGCAAAGGGTTACCCCATCGGTCGGCCAAACTCTGTTTTGTTGTAGTGTCATGTATGTCATGTTACAACTGGGCAGGTGTGTGAGATGTGCCATGTGATGGCCTGACCCCAAAATTAGGCTGGTCAACTCCTCAGGTAGAACCACATGTAAGAAAACAAAGGAGAGTTTTAACTGCCCCATGGATCCACATTCCACCTGATGAGCAAACCATCTTAATCTTTGGACTCATCTGATGAGCAGACCCATCCTCATTTTTTAGGCCCATCTGATGAGAGGAGCAACTTTTTTTTTAGCATGCTTTTTTTTTTTAATGGCCTAGGTGTACAAGGCTTATTAACTACATGATTAGGAGGAAAAAGAGAGTTACCATTTCCAGGACTTCATCCCTTGTATATGCTTTGTCTGAAATGAGAATTAGATCCTCTACAACTGGTACGGACACTTCTTCATACTTGCATGCTAGAAGCATGGCAGTCACTCCAACCAACTGAAGCTTCTTCCTTATAACTGTCTGATGCTCTAAGAATCTGTCTATGAGGTTGACAGTCAGGAATAAGGTCTCATCCATGAGTTCAAATTTGTAGTGCACCTGTTATAAAATATAGTTAGATGCCTGCTCATATAAAAATTCAGAACTACATAAGAATCATAAGAACGATACATCTATTTCATCTACCTCGATCAGCCAGTCAATCAAAATAGCCCTCATCTTCTCGTTGATGTTAGATTGGTGGGACATATAGTTTGGAGAGACACAGCTGGAAGTCTGCATAGAAAAATGAGTCCTTGTAATTATTTAATCACCTAGTATCAAGGGAAGGGTAGGATTCAAAATGAAATTGACCAAGCGGTTCATAAAATTTTCCGTTACATTACATGAATTCGTGGAAGTTCCCTCGCTCAATTTCTAACTTCTCTCGCTTAATTCCTAGGTTGCCTCGCTCAAATCGTAGGTTTCCTCGCTGAATTTCTACCTTACCTCGCTCAATTTCTAGGTTCCCTTGCTCAATTTCTAGCTTCCCTCGCTCAAATCCTAAGTTGCCTCGCTGAATTTCTAGGTTCCCTCGCTTAATTTCTAGCTTCCCTCACTCAATTCCTAGGATTCCTCACTGAATTTCTACGTTGCCTCGCTCATTTCCTAGGTTCCCTCGCTCAATTCCTACGTTGCCTCGCTCAAATCCTACGTTGCCTCGCTTAATTTCTAGGTTATACCTCGCACAATTTGTAGCTTCCCTCGCTCAAATACTAGGTTGCCTTGCTGAATTTCTAGGTTCCCTCGCTCAAATTCTACCTTCCCTTGCTCAATTTCTAACTTCTTTCGCTCAATTCCTAGGTTGCCTCGCTCAAATCGTAAGTTTTCTCGTTGAATTTCTACCTTGCCTCACTCAATTTCTAGGTTCCCTCGCTCAATTTCTAGCTTCCCTCACTCAAATCCTAGGTCGCCTCGCTGAATTTCTAGGTTCCCTCGCTTAATTTCTAGCTTCCCTCACTCAATTCCTAGGATTCCTCGCTGAATTTCTACGTCGCCTCGCTCATTTTCATTTGAATACAGCTATTAATTTATTTTAGCCATAGCCTTTTGTTTGAATACAGCTATTAATTTATTTTAAATCATACTTGATGAGCATACAATGGCTAAAATCAATTTGATCCATACTTTATGCTAGCATAAGTATATGTTAAGAATGATGACCACAGATTATGGAGGGTATGGACAGTTAGGGTCTTAGAACAAGCTCATAAGTAAACTTCCTTCAAAGTATGGTATAAAAAAGTTTATAAGGTCATAGAGCATCATAAGTGATGCACCTAATAAAATCCTAACATCCTTCTCATATATAGATCATTTTTTTAACATAAACTACATGGGCACTTGATACCATGACTTCAATGTTGAAACTTACTCCGTATACCATTGAGCCATGGGCTAAACCCGAATCATATATTTATCCTATCTCAGAAGAGAGAGCATTTCAGATAGAGAGCTTGGATGCCCAAGCCCCCTTTGGGCATCATGATGAGAAAGAGAGAGGTTGCACACCCATATCTCCACACATGCGCATCATGACGAGAGAGAGCGAGAGAGGTGTTGACACACCCATATCTCCCCACATGCGCACACCCTTGCGTCCAGATCCACCCCTTGGATGATGACTCAAGTCAACCCTTCTTCCTTATCTTAAGATTCTAATGGTGGTTCTCCTCACAAGAGATTTTTTTTTAGTTGGAAGATTGACAATGACAAATATTGCTAGCTTTCTACACTAAAGTATGAAGATTGTTTATACATGATTTTTCATTTCAAAAACATGAGATGCTTCAAAATAGAAAACAACTGGGGTAATCTTAAAACGTGGACTTTTTCACATCATTTAAATTCCACTACATTTCAAAAAATCTAACAAGTCCAATATAGGACTTACATATGCCTCGGTGGTAAACTTGCAAGAGTTTCAACACTAGGTCATGGGTTCGAGTACCCATTTTGGTGAAATTCCAATCCTCCATTTACATTTACATTAGAGGGCCACAGTTGTTGATGATTATATCCATGTACAACGGTTAAGATTTTCCAATGTTGGATAATATAGAAGGAATAATTACATTGACGGTTTGAATACCTTATACCAAGCACACTTTCTCATGTAAACGGACAAGCGAAGCAAACTATAGAAACTTTCGGCCATGTAGGTAGAATAAAATTCTAAATGTAAAAAAAAAAAATAATAATAATAATAATAATAATAAAATTTAAGAAATTTAAAAAAAAAATTCAAAAAAAATTAAAATTTTAGAAAAAGTACACAGGATACGACTATAGCTACGGTTATAATCCGTAGCCATAGCATTTTGTTGAATCAGGGATCAATAATCCGCGTTCCATCCCCAAATCCCATAGCCAGCTACGGCGGAATCCACGATCCATCGCCGATTCTCTTCTTTTTTTTTCTATGAAAATTCCGTTGCTTCTGTGGGCCCCACCATGAAGTTTGTGTTATATCCAAACCATCCATCTATTTGGCGAGCTTATATTAAGGCTTGATACGAAAAATAAGACAGATCTAACTATCAAGTGGACCACACTGTAAAAGTCAGTGGGGAGTTGAACGTCTACCATTGAAACCCTTTTAGGGGTTACAGAAGTTTTGGATCACTATGAAATTTGTTTTTCCTATTCATCCAGGCATTTGTGACCGTATGAATAGATTGGATGGAAAATAAATGTTATTGTGGGCCCTACAAAATGTTTAACGGTGAAAATCAATTTCCCCTGCTCTTTGTGGTGTGGTCCAGTTGATCTTCGGATATGATTTTTTTGGATAATGCTCTGAAATGATCTCGAAATATAGATGAACGTTGTGGATATAATAAATACATAGCTGTGGGGCCATCTAAGTTTGATTTCTTCTAAGCCGTTCGTACAACTCTCAGTTGGAGGAGCGTCAGCGCTCGTCTTCGCAGTGAAAAGGAAGGGTAGTTTCGTGCTCAAAGTCGCTGTCCGCACCTGCTATTCTAAGTTGATAACTAAAGTTTGTATTCCTCAATAAAAACCGCCGGATAAAAGGTTTTATCTACAGTGGTCATTTTCTCAGTTAGCAAACAAGCATCTCTGTCTGCTTCACGTGGGTGGGTCGACGCGGACACGGATTAGATACTGATAGGTTGAGTAGCCGCTACTCAAGTGACGTCACCAAGTTCTGTGGATCCAATTATGATGTTTGTGTTGTATCCATAACATCCATCCATTTGGAGATATTATTTTAACGCATGACTCAGAGAATGAGCCAATCCAAAGCTTTAGTGGACCCACCACAGAAAACAGTGGGAAGATTGATGCCCACATTTGAAACCTTCTTAAGACCCACCATGATGTTTTTTCGAAATCAAACCTGTTCAAAAGTTAGCAAATACATTAAAGAAGGGAAAACACAAATATTAGCTTGATTGAAAACTTTTGTATTTTCCATATGTATTTGTTTCATCTTGACCATGCTCCCTCGGTGCTCTGTGTGGGAAACGGATTGGCTACTCCCCCTCGGTGCTCTGTGGGGCCCATCATAATGTATTTGTTTCATCCATGCCGTCCATCAATATTTACAGATCATTTTACTTTAAGAGACCAAAAATTAGGTATATTCCTTTCTCAATTGGACCACATTATAAGAAACAGTGTTGAATGAGCGTCGACCATTAAAAACATTTTAGAGGTTATAAAAGTTTTGAATCAAGTTGATTTTTATTTTTTCCCTTCATCTGGGCCTATATGACCTAATCAACAGATTGGATGTCAAATAAATAGTACAGTGGGCCTTAAGAGGATTTTAATGGCCGATATCCAATCACTATTGTTTTCATGTGGTGTGATCCACCTGAGATTTATATACTTCTCAATTTTGGGATAAATCCCTACAATGATCTTTAAAAATGGATGAACGGAATGAATAAAACACATACATCATGGTGGGCCCATAGATCATTGACCATCAACCACGGGGCAGGTGTCACGGGGAGTAGCCAATCCGTTTCCGCCTGTGCGGCGGTGTATGGAAGGAAAACAAAAAAACAGAAGAAAAGCCAGTCGTTGGAAACCGCAAGTACGTGAAAGTTGAATACACCTCAGGATTTTCCACAAGTGTACACCACACTTCCTTGATTCGTCTGCAACCCTTGTTTTATTAAGCAACACGTGCAACAGTAAAGCTCTGTGGGGCCCACCATGCTGTATGCGGTACATCCACCCCGTCCATCAGCTGATCTCCTCGATTCTAGGTCCCGTGGCCAAAAATCATCTGATCCACAGGTGTAGAGGTCCACACCGCAAAGAATAGTGGGTATGTGAGGCCAACCATAAGTTTGTGTGCATAGCTACCATGGTGTGTACATTTCATGTGATGGACGGAGTGGATGAAGCAAAATGTAAAAGAAAAAACAAAATCAGCCTGATATACAATAATACAACACAAAGTAGGCCACATGGTGTGAACTAGCGTTTTAAGCACTACATTATTCCCAGTGTGTGGTCCATCTGAATTTTTTTAATCAGCATGATCGTTTGGATTTACTGTTGAAATATGGATTCTCACCCGATGGACGGAGTGGATGTTGCACATACGGCATGATGTGAAACCACAGAGGTGTCCTGCCAAATTTACACTGTATCCATGGTCATAACCGTTGAACAGATGAGATTATCTTTGAGGCAGGTAAACGATTGGCCGCTTATCTTTCTAACTGTCCATTTAGTGAGCAGCTACAATGTCAGGTATATGGTGATTTTCAGCCCATAGCTCATGTGGTATGTGTCTAATTTTATTTTAGTTTGAAGGTAGGTGATTTAAGAGTCACGGACAATTTCATGGCCAAGTTGGACCAGAGAAGGCCGATCAAAGTGAAAGTGATCTAGACCATCAGAATCATAAAACAAGCATATACTACAAATGAGAATGAGTTATTCTATGTATCATATATGATAGGAGGAGCTAATTTAGCCATCTAACCCAGCTATGCTGAATTTGTAAGATTTAATCGAATTGATGGTTTAAAATTCATTTTATTTCCGTTTTTACTATTTATAACAAGTTTTAGTTCGATCATATCTTTTGATCCATTGAGTTTTAGGAGTTGTGTCCAACATGAAAAGTGCTTACAAAAATTATGAGAATGACATGGTTAAACTAAATATGACACTTACTATTTTTAGCTAAAAACCATGAAGTCTAGTAGGAATTATAACCATCTAAAAATAGTAAGTTTACTATTTATAGTAACTCATGAATTTAGGGAGTTTGATTTTATTATAAAACTTCTTCCTTAGGTTTATTTCACTATTTAAGGGATGATAAATTCATTTTTATTATCAATCTATAAAATTTTAAATTTTTTAAATTTTATTTTTATGTTCTTATTTTCCTCGTCGATTCGAGGAATCTTTGTGAAAAGTCCAGAGAAGCTCCATGTATTTGGAGCAGTTATACTTGAGGACGATGGTGATCGACCTCATCACGTTCACCCCTCTATCAGTGGGAAAGCAATGGGCCATGTTTTGGCCTGGTCAAGGTCAACCCAAGTTCAACCTATTTACTAAAGGTTGTGTGGAACATTGGATTAAGTGCTATTAGGTTGTATGAAATTACGTTTTGTCCAATGTAAACTCCACCTAGACGTTTAATGATGGGAAAACTAAGATTAATCAAAGTATACATCATTCAATATCATGAGGAGATAATGTTCGAATTCCCAGTGGATTTTGAAATCCGTTATATCTCAAAATCCACTACATCTGTGGTCCAACGTTGATACATGTGTTCTATCCATGCTATCCACCCATATACACCATTAGACATGACAATTGAGTTAAATATGCATGCGGGTAACCAACATTAGTTGTGAATATACATTGATCCATTGATTACAATTTTATGGTCCATCAAAGGAAATTTTCACTTAATATATATGATGTGTTTCCCGGGGGAAGAATTGGACTGTCGAAATACCATAGGCCCTAAATGGAACCTCAATCCCCTCTTCCACATTTGGAAATAATATTAAAGTGGCACGTGTGTTGAAGTATGCGTGGGTGCATGCATGCGTTGTTATTTAAGAGTACGTATTCTATATCGAAAGTAGTGCATTTAGATAATCCTGAAAGAAAGTGCACGTGTATTACAATTTAGGGTTTTATCATATGTTAGGAACATTGTTTATTAAGTAATTTTATATTATCAGCAAGTGTTGGGAACGTGAGAAGTTTGTGTGCGCACATGACTCTGAACGTGGATTTTAATATATACAGATATTTACTGCATGCTTCTTTTCCCACTGTCCCCATTGCTATGCATTGCTTGATTATGGGTAGGTTTTGATCTATGCATTGGTGGACCGTCGATTCAGATCATGGATTGAACAACTTAGAATAATAATAACAGTAGTGATAATAATATAACAATAATAGTAATGATGATGATGTGGGACTCTGGTCAATTTATCCAAGCCATTGACTTATTAGCCTTACTAATTTATACAAGCCATTGACCTACAATCCCATCATGGATGGACCATGCTCAAAAAATCTCTTTGACCTGCTCACTCTAATCTTCTCCGTTCTAGCATGCAAATACATGGTTAAGAAGAAATGTAGATTAATTAAATAATCCACATTGAATAGAGGAAATACTAAAGATTTGATGGCTAAGAACTTCCAATTTGGGAGGCATGGTCCATCCATGATAGGTCGATCTATATTCCAAATACAAACATCAGCCATTAATAATAACAATAGGATATATCCACATTTTTTTTCTTTTTCGAATCTTTGTTTTTATTTTTGGTCCCATCCGGTCTATGTTATATCCAAACTGTCCATTTATTTGGCGAGCTTATATTAAAGCTTGAGACGGAAAATAAGATAGATCTAACTATCAAATGGACCACACTTTAAAAGGCAGTGGAGAATTGAATGTCTGCTACTCTTTGTGGTGTGGTCCAGTTGATCTTTGAATATGATTTTTTTTTTTTTTTTTTTTTTTTTTGGATAATGCTCCGAAATGATCTTGAAATATGGATGAACGTTTTGGATATAATAAATACATAACTGTGGGGCCTACGTAACGTTGATCTATTTTGAACCGTTCGAACAACTCGGAGTTCGAGGAGCGTTAGCGCTCATCTTCGAGCACCTGCCGATCCGCTTGAAGGTAAAAGCGAGGGGCATTTTCGACCTTTGGCAAGTCGTCCATACAACTGAGGCGTATTCTCGCAAGGGAAACTGAGGTGGGCTTGGTCTCGTAAATAGAAATTGGATTGGATACTGAGTTACTCAGTAAGCTTTTATCGTACTAAGTAAACTCAGTTGGGCCAACTGTGAGTTTATGTAGTTTATCCACACCGTCCATCCATTATTACTGCTAATTTTAGGGGTTGATCCCAAAATTGAAGTAAATCCAAAGCTCAAGTGGACCATTACACAAGAAACAATGTGGAATAATGATTTCCACTACTGAAACCTTCCTAGGATTTAAAGTAATTTTTATTTGTCATCCAACCTGCTCATAATATCACAAAGACATGAATGAAGTGAAAACACAAATATCAGATTGATCTAAAACTTCTGTGCCCCCACGAAATTTTCAATGGTAAATGTTTAATTCACATTGTTTCCAATGGTGTGGTCGATTTGAGCTCTATATATATTTCATTTTTAAGTTGAGGACGTAAATTTATCTGCTAAAATGTACCGATGAAGGAGATAAAATACATGCATGACTGTGGAACCCACAGAGTTTACTCAGTATGCTTAGCATACTGAGTTACTAAGTACGCAATCCACTTCCTCGTAAATAGGACATAAATGGGTCGTACAGTTGCAAATTTCTGGTATTTTCATCCTTAAATTCGTTGCCTATACAAGCAGGTCAAAGTTGCACAACAAAGTTTCTGTTGCTCCATAAAAGGTGGGGTTTACAGTCCTAAATTTCTCGATATTTGGATGGTCCGGATCGCCGTACAATATTGCTATGTGTACGGCTAATGAGTCACCGTTTTCTCTTTAGTGGTAATAACCTTTTAAATGATTCTAACCCCTATCGTGAAGGCTGGTGTATCAATGTCCTAACTTCTTTGTTTTTCCACCGTTCGATTGGTGGCCACTGATCCGATGACTAGATCAACCAACCTATTTTTTGTTTCGTACCATTTGTCTTCCACAGCTGGGGGCAACAGGATGAACGGCTACAGATGATATGTTACAATGCCACATGGGCTGTTAAGAAATAGATCTACCATGTTTGGATGATGACACTTCTACCGTATAATTTCTGAGAGGGGTGGATCACAGCTAAAGGAAGCAAAGGAGCATCTCTTTCCGTTTTACGAGAGTCGGTCCACGCGCTACAAGCCAGTCATCGGAATCCGCGTGGCTTAAATGAGTACGTGAAAAAGGTAAGTACAACTCAGGAGTACCCACAAGTGTACACTACAGTGCCTTAATTCCTTTACAAAACTTTTTATTATTACACATATGTGAAATCCACTCCGTCTAAGTTCATGCGAGTCCAAAAATCCGAAATTCATGTGGGTCCACACCACAAGGAAGAGTGGCTGTCTAACGTCAACCATGAATTCCTTTGTACGGCTACGATGGTGTGTATATTTTATCAAACCCGTTCATCAGATACAAGATTGAAATAAGGCCAAAATAAAATTAAATATAAAAAAAAAAAAAAGCCTGATTCACAACTCAAATGGGCCACATGGTGTGAACGTAGAGGTTTTAGGCACAAAAGTTACATTGTTCCTAGTGTGTAGCCGATCTAAGTTTTCTATTCCGGTGATCATTTCGATTTTTTGAATTATGGGTTCTCACCACATGGACGGAGTGGATGTCTCACATACGGCATGATGTGGCCCCACATAGGTTGGTAGTCACACTAAATATATTGTACGGGTTATCCCCAAGTCCTACACAAGGGCAATGGTGCATGCAAAACCAAAAAATTTAAAAAGTAAAAAAATTAATTTTTTTATTTTTTAGCTTTTTTTAATTATTATTATTATTATTATTTTATTTATTTATTTTTTAAAGAAGAAATCCGTTGGGAAAGGACGTCCCCCCATAAGGACGCTCCAGTGGTGGTGCCAACCAAGGAAAACGATAAGTACAGCTTGCTATTCTGTCTAACGTAGTATGTAACGTATGGATGGAAGTGGGTCAGGTTCTGACCGGGACAGGGAATCCAAAATTCTCGATCAAACCCACCCCACCCCACCCATAGCCCACTGTCCGATTATCCAACCTACTTGAAAATTCAGCAAGGTGGCCCTGACCCAAACTATTTAATTGTTAATGGGTCAGTCTCAACTGACCCCAAACCATCCCACCATGACCCAATTTAGATTTAGCAATGGAATATGATATTAGGGCCCGTTTGGGAGCGTGGATTAGGAATCCTGAATTCGGAGCCCCCTCGAATTGAAATTCTATTATTGTGTTTGGCACCCTATATTCATAATCAACTTTAATTCAAAAGTATCTATGCGTAATATATTTATAGGAGTTTGAATTTAATTACTAAATTAACTTTAATATCTCTAATATTGTATGCATGTAATGTTTGACACAATGGTTGTAATAAGTCCGTTGAAATATACATTTTTCCCGAAAATGATAAAATTTCAAGTCTCGAATGGGCCACAAGCACAAGATCACGTCTGAGTGACTAACCAACGATTTTTAACCATTGATTTACATGGACAATGTTTGGACAGCGCTAAGCATCCTATTAGGGCCTGTTGGGTTTCTCAATTACAATGGTGAATGGCTATAAATGGATTATTTACTCTTGTGATTGTGTGGTGTGGTGTGATCATTTACATTTGACTACAATGATGATTTTGCTACATTTTTTGTTTCACCTAGAAATCACTGTAAAAATGAAATTTTTATAATGTGAAAATTGTAATAATTATATTTCACTGTACCTGTACAATTTACTTTACTTATTTCCTTTACAAGAGTGTATTTGCCTCTCAAGTTATGAGCCATAATTCTTGGTTAAAGAAACAACTGAAAATGATAATGATGGCTCATTTACTTTGCATTTCACAGGAGATCGGAAAACCAAACAGGCCGGCACTTAAAGTAATTACAGTGATGCAATTGATAATCTAATTATTTTGGGATATCATTAGTGAGTCATGTGTCCAATAAATTAATAGTCTAGCGACACACATGTTACATATGCAACTCTTGAAAAGATTTTAGATGTAATCCAAGCTTTCAACATCGATTTCAAACCCCCTATTTGTGGGGATTTGAAACCCCCGGTTACTTTACGGTGTCAGGGGGATTTGAAACCCCCTCAAATCCCCCCATGTTTCATGGTGCCAAACGACCTTTATAAAGGTTATGCACGACCTAACATAGACAACATATACGTATCTGTAGATACGTGTATGTGTGTACTTTTCTTTATTTTATTTTACGTTTTGGGATGGATTGGATCATCCAGCCCAACTAGAGGTGTACACGAGTTGAACCGAGTCGAGCTTCAGCTCAGCCACTAGCTGACTCCATCTCAAACTCGGCTCGGCTTGGTCTTCAAGCCTGATTAGTCAGCTCGGCTCGGTTCAATCAGCAGCAATTGGGCCAGTTCGAGCTGAGTTTGGCTATGCAACATTTTCACGTACACATGGACTGCACCTTCAAATTCTCGCTGTATGTAAAGCAGTAGCAGCAGTTTTATAGGTATTTCATCAAACACCTTGTAGGCAACATCAAACTAAAGAAAAAATGGTATTTGTTTCATATGCGCGCATACCTTCCTTCCCACCAGCAGACACTTCATTGAGTCATTTCATCAAACACTTGGTGAGCAACATCAATATCAAAGTAACCAAGTCACCGAATTGATTCGATCGGAGTTCGATTTGAGTTGGGGTTCGATTCGAGTTGAGTCGAGCTCGAGCAAGCTCGAACTCGGTTCGAAATTTTTTCAAGCTCAAACATCAGCTCGAACTCAGTTTCGAACCGAGTCGAATCGAGCTTTTTCGAGCCGAGTCCAGCGAGCTAACCGAGGTAACTCAGTTCCTGTACAGCCCTAAGCCCAACCAATTGGTAACCTATATGGGTGGATCGTGCCTGGTGAGGTCCTATAAGGTTCAGACCAAGCCCAACCCACTACCCATTTAGCTTGTATGGAATGCACCACAAAAGCAGATTGGTTCAGTTGATCTGCAGGATGAATAGACCCATTACCACCCCTATTTGAAGGAGCCTCAATCCATACCAACTGGGATTGATAAAACATCCTCCCTACCACATTTGAAAATTAAATAATATTCAAACGGTGCGTGGGCCGCATGTGCTGAACGCCACCAAGTAAATGGGCCTTTCCAAAGGTCCTTTCATAGCCCATGTTTTGCCGTTAAGAGGATCTTGCTTCCTAAGTCCATACATACATACATGTGCATGTTTGTGTAATGCATGCATGTGCGATATGTGAGATATGTGTGCATGTGTGTGAGTGTAATGTATATATGTCTGATATGTGTGTGTGTGCATGCAAGCGCACGTAGTCACACGTGTGTAATGTATTTGTGATGTGTGTGCATAGGACGCCACCAAGTACATAGTTCAGGTTTTCTTATGTATATTTATGAGGTCAACTATCCGAGTTAGCCTCATACATGTGTGTGTGTGTATATATATATATATATATATATATACACACACACATGTGTGTACAGGCGCATATATGGAAAATGTATTGTAAGGCTGACTTCATTAGAGCGTGCTGTGGGCCCCCCGTGTGCACAACTCTAAAAGTAAATTTCAATATGTACAGAGTTTTTCTTGACTGTAGATAGGTTCATATTGGATCTATCAAGTGGACCATCGATTAGGACCATGCATTAAACAACTTAGAATAATATTGGATCAAACTCGTGGTCCATATATCTATGCCATTGACCTATTGGCCCATCATGGATGGACCATACCTGGAAAATCCCCTCGACCAGTCAACTCTTGGGAGGTATGGTCCATCCATGATGGGTCCATTATGGTGAATGGCGATTAATCATTCATGGACCCCACATGTACAAGCCAGTTGCAGAAATGGGAAGCTCCTTGTTCCAATCATACAGGCAGGCACTTGGACACTAATAATAACAATATGATGGGAGACATTTTACCCAATCAAGCTAAATTTCATTAGTCAGCACGATCTAGATAATCACCTCCATGGATTGGTCATCCTGCACTGGTTCATGATACTCGGTCAGGTCTGCGACATTGAAAGTCCATGAGATCACCATGTCATCTGGAAGATCAACAACATAAGCGTTGTCATTGATCTTTCGAATGATTGGGACGGGTCCAATCTTCTTATTTTTCAACTTGTTGTACATCTCGGTCAAAAATCTCTCTTTGCGCAGATAGACCATAATGCGGTCGCCCACCTCGAATACTTTTTGTCGCCGGTACTTGTCCGTTTGTTCCTTGTACTTATCGTTCGAGGCATGTAGCTTGATCTGCACTTCCACATGGATGCCCATGATTTTGTTTGGCATATGTTCTGTTGCAATACTCGTGCCAGGGTGCTTGGGCAAAGGGACTAAGTTAAGCGTGTGGCGAGGCACTCATCCATTGATAATCTAGAACGGTGATTTCCCTGTCGAGCGGTTCACCATGTTGTTGAATGCAAACTCTGCTTGAGACAAGGCCAAATCCCACTGCTTTGGTTTTCCTCCTGAAATATAGCGAAAAAGGTTTCCCAACGTGCGATTTACAACTTCGGTCTGCTCATCAATCTGTGGGTGGTAAGCACTGCTAAATTGAAGTCGTGTATCGAATCGAGTCCACAAAGTCCGCCAAAAGTGGTTAATGAACTTCGTGTCACGATCAGAAGTAATGGTCTTGGGGACCCCGTGTAGTCGTACGACCTCCCTGAAGAATAGCTTCGCCATGTGTGTTGCATCAAGGGTCTTCTTGCATGGGATAAAGTGTGACATTTTGGAGAAACGATCTACCACCACAAACACCGAATCCATACCGCATTTGTTCGTGGGAGACCAAGCACGAAGTCCATTGATAAATCCTCCCAAGGACCGTCAGGCACAGGTACCGCGGTGTAGAGACCCGTATTCTGAGATTACCCCTTAGAGGTCAGACAAACATGACAATGTTGTATAGCTTTTCCCACATCACGTACTAATTGCGGCCAGTAATAATGATCTTCCACAAGAGTGTTAAGAAGTGGAGCCACATCTGGGGCCGCCCACGACCAGTCGAGGTTGCTCGGATTTCGTGTCGCAAGTCCTTTCACAACTGGGATGCGAAAGGAGTTTCGCAGATTTCATGTCGCAAGTCCTTTCGCAACTGGGATGCGAAAGGAGTTTCGCGGATTTTGTGTCGCAAGTCCTTTCGCAACTGGGATGCGGAAAGGGAAGTTGCCAAAACTGTAAATTGGGGTCCCTAGGGCTATTCTAGGTTAAGGTGAATTTTAGAAAATTATTCTAAGGTGTGGGTAAGGGATTTTCTCTGTACTTCCAAGGGAGAGGTTAGTATATTGCCTTGTAATCTTCGTTTCTCTTCATAGTGGAATTTTGCATCCGTGGTTTTTTACCCTAGTTTGGGGTTTTTCCACGTATATCTTGTCTTGTGGTTTGTTTTGGATTGCTTTGATCTATTTCTAGTTTATATTTCTTCCTGTCTATCGTTTGTGGGTGACGCCTTAGATTGGATCTAGGCTCACTGCGTTGTTGGCGTGCTGCGCAACAAAGAGCTCGAGTCTTGTCTCGCCCAAGCTGTCCACCGAGGCCACCTCCATGTAGCTCTTGAATAATCTGCTCCCTCAGAGAACTTTGGAGGATGCACAATCGATTCCCTTTGAAGAGAAAATCATCCTGTATATGAAGGTCACTGGGGTGACCTTCTTGGCACTTCACCCAAGAATCTTTTAAGTCCTTATCCTCGGCACAAGTTCTTTGAGACAGTCGAAGCCAACCACCTTGTTGCTCATCGTAACAAGTAGCGATGCACGACAGCTAAGTGCATCAGCCACCTTGTTCTGCTGCCCTGACTTATGCTTCAGAACGAACGTGAATTCCTGTAAAAACGCAACCCATCTAGCATGCACACGATTCCCGTTAGTCTGACTATTAATAAACTTTAATACTTGATGGTCAATATACAGAACAAACTCTCTTTAAATCAGATAATGCCGCCAATGTCGCAGCGCCTGAACAACTGCGTACAACTCAAGCTCATAAGTCGATCACTTCTTTCAGGCTTCACTAAGCTTCTCGCTATAGAAGGCTACCGGCCTGCCTTCCTGTGATAATACTCACTCAATTCCAACGTATGAAGCGTCACACTCAACCTTAAACAACTTGTCGACATTAGGAAGCACCAAGACCAGTGTTGTAGACAAATGATGCTTGATCTCATGAAAGCTCTTATCAGCTTTATCAGTCCACTGAAACGGTCCTTTTTTCATGCAATCTGTTATAGGCGTGACTATGGTATTAAAATCTCGCACAAATCGACGATAGAAAGTCGTCAACCCGTGAAAACTCCTCACCTCATGAATGTTTGTCGGGATCGGTCATTCCCTAATAGCTCGCACCTTTTCATCATCCACACGAATGCCTGTGGATGTTATAACAAATTCTAGAAACAACAGGCTGTCAGTTAAAAAACTACACTTCTTCAAGTTGAGGTACAACTTGTTAATTTGTAGGACCTGCAGTACCTGCCTGAGATATTTCCTGTACTCCGCCTCATCCTGGCTATATATCAATATGTCATCTAAATATACTACCACAAATCGGCCAGTGAACGGTTTTAGAACTTGATTCATCAAACGCATAAAAGTACTTAGTGCGTTCAATAGGCCGAAGGGCATAACCAGCCACTCATACAACCCTTCCTTGGTCTTGAATGTCGTTTTCCACTCATCACCGGGTCGGATACGAATCTGATGGTACCTGCTCCTTAGATCTAGTTTAGAAAACACCTTTGTCCCTTCTAACATATCGAGCATGTCGTCCAACCGTTGTATTGGGAACTGATATTTGATGGTAGTTTTGTTAATTGTCCGGCTGTCGACACACATGAGCTAGCTTCCATCTTTTTTTGGCTTTAATAATGCTAGTACGGCACATGGGTTCATACTCTCTCTCAAAAGACCCTTACGGATCAATTCCTCCACTTGCCCGTGAAGTATCTCGCACTCCTACGGACTCATCCGATAATGAGGGCGGTTGAGCAGGCTAGCCCAGGGACGAGGTCTATGTGATGTTGGATGTCCCTCATGGGGGGCAATCCATTAGGTAAATCTTCATGCCAGACTTCTTTGAATTCGTTTAGCAACAGTCTTAAACTTGGAGGGATGTTTGAGGGTTCCTCTTCCTCGCCCTTCACCACTTCGGCGTATACCTCGCCGATTTCATTGAATTCCTCCATGAAATCCCAAATGGTCAAGGGGAAACTCCCCTCCACTTTAGAAGCTTCAGGGTGGTTCTCTAGTGTCATGGGGGCATGGATTATTTTTCGACTATCCTTGACGAATATATAAACATTATCTCGTCCCCGATAGGTCGCATCACGGTCCGACTGCCAGTGTCGACCGAGTAGCAAATGACAAGCTTCCATGTCGACCACATCACAAAGTATTTGATCCCTATAATTTTTGCCAATTGAAAACGAGATAGTGCATTGTTCAGTTACCTTGGTCTCATTCACCTTTTTTATCTAGCCAATTGAGTACAGGGAAGGATGTTTCGTCGTCAGTAGCTTCAACTTGTCCACCATCACTCTTGAGACGATGTTCTTGCTACTACCACTGTCTATGATCACATCACAGACCTTTCCGTTGACAGTGTATCAAGTACGAAATATATTGTGTCGTTGTGGATGTAATTCCTTTCGTGGGGCATATAGTAATCGCCTCACAACTAGAAATTTACCACGATCCTCACCCGTTACTTCAACGCTACCTGTTGTTTCTTCAGTGGTTTGTTCATGTTCATCAAAGCCATGGTCTTCTTCTACGGCCTCATCTTCAGTGCCCCTTCGTTTATAATCAAGTGTGCTGCGGTACGTTGAGGACAAGTGTTTGATAAGTGGCCTGGCTGGCCACAGTGGTAACAATTGTTCTACCTTAGCCGAGCATAAGGATTTGAAATCCTACTCGGACCCACTGTTGTGGGTGTTGCACGTTGAGGTCTAGATGAATTGCTCCCCATATCACGGTTTGCAGTTGTAAGAGGTTGAGAACGTTCTCCTACTGGATCTTTTCCTCGTGCCTAGAGGTGGGCATCGAGCCGAGTCGAGTCAAGGTGGGCCAAGCTTGGCTTGGCTTGTCCATGATGTATTCGAGTTCGAGCTTGAGCTCGAGCTTGGCCTCAAGCTCAACATTGAAGCTTGGCTTGTTTGCCAAATTTGTCAAGTCGAGTTCGAGTCGAGCTAGTGGTTCGAGTCGAGTCGAGTCGAGTTCGAACTTGTTGGGTGAGAGAGTAATGGATTTTGTTCTTGATCCTCCTCCATTTATGAAAAATTAAAAATCTTAAGAGAATCAAAGCAAAACCCGATGAAAACACCAAACAAAGCTTCGAATCGGATGAGGAAACCTGTAAGAACCAATCTGTTCTTAATCTTCTTCCACCAGCAGAAATCCAAGTACTAGAAAAGAAACAAAGTAAAACACAGATCAGAAATCCAAGTATAGAGCTCTAGCCAATCAAATCATTGGATTTCCTTGAAGCTCTAACAAATCTGAGAAGAACCCATCTCGAATTTCTTGGGTTTCTCGCCTAAGAAGTAGATCTCAAGAGATTGAGATCATACTATTGTGGAGCTGAAATGAAAACTGGTGGTGGTGGTCGGGGCGGGCGTGCGGCTGGCAGGGCAGAGAAAGAGAAGAAAGGGAAAGGGAAGGGGGTGCGTGCGGTCAAGTAGAGACTCTAGGGTTTGTTTTTTATTTTTTTTTATTTTTAAATTTAAACTTAAAATTATATTAATATAATATATATATAATAAATATAATATAAAATATTTAATATATTTATTAATCGAGCCGAGTCGAGTTCGAGCTTCGAGTCGAGCCGAGTTCGAGTCGAGCCGAGTTAAAATGACCCCTGGTCGAACTTGGCTTGAACTCAACTCAAGCTTCAAATAATTAGCTTGGCTTGGCTCGAATCGGCCATTCAAGCCGAGTCAATCTGAGCTGACTCGAGCCGAGTCGAGCGAGCTTTTGGAGCTAGCTTGACTCGTGAACAGCCCTACTCGTGCCAGCACTGGATCCTGCGTGGGACCCGTCATGAGGGGTCGAGTTGAAGGATATGGACGAGTAGGAACTCTTGCAAGTTGTGTTTCTACCCTACCCGCTAATTGAACTGTTTCATCCACGGTCCCGACTAGGTACATCTAAACTCGGTCCTGAATTGTCGGCCGCAACTCACCTATAAATCGTGTCACCTTCTGTGACTCAGATTCTGACAGATCGTTTCGTGTAACCAACCGCTGAAATTCTTCAGTGTAATCTGTGACGGTTCGATTTTCTTGTCGATAATTTTGATATTGCTGGAAAAGTATCTGTTCATAATCACTGGAGAGAAATCGTGATCGAAGAAGACGTCTCATCTGTGGCCATGATGAGATGGGCGCCTTGTTCTGGCGGGCTCGTGAGAGTTGTAATTGTTCCCACCATGCGGAAGTACCAGATTTTAATTTAAACGCTACCAATTTTACCCTTTTATGATCTGGCACGTCCATATAATCCAAATATTTCTCTACTTCGGTTAGTCAATCGAGAAAATCTTATATACGTAATAAACCGTTAAAATTAGGAAGTTCAGCTTTACCTCGATAGTTTCTTTCAGCACGATCTAGATGATCACCTACATGGATTGGTTGTCGGGCAAAACCCTAATTAAGGTCCTCGTCGCTAGAACTTGAATCAATTGGTGTAGCCCTACGGTTTGCCACTGGTAGTGCTCTATAGAAATTGGGGTTGCGTCGTACAGCAACCATGGGTGGTGAAGCCACCATGGGTGGTGGAGCAACCATAGGTGGTGGAGCACTGCCTAGGGCTCAAGACGAAAGTAACGCATTCGCAAGACCGTCGAGGGTTTCCTGCAGCCCTTGCATGGTCAACAGACTCTCCTGGTGGAAAGCTTCCATTCTTTTCAAAAGATAACGAATCCCTAGATCACCGTCCATAGGATTTTGATTCATACCTTCATTGTTTACCATCGGCCCGAGGGAAATCCTCGCTCTGATACCAATTGACGCAGGGATGAACGTGATGAGGATAACTACTCCAAATCCACAGAGCTTCTCTGGACTCCTCACAGAGACTTCTCGAATCCACGAGGAAAGAAAGCAAAAAATATAAATAAATTCTAAGAAATTCGAAATTGATTAATTGATGACTAAAAATGAGTTCACAACCCTTTAAATAGGGGTACCAAGCAATGAAAAAGAAATTAGAATCAAACTACAACTAAAACTCCTAGAAATCGCGACTTACTATAAATAGTAAACTTACTATTTATAGACGGTCGTAATGTCTACTAGTGCACAAGGTTTTTGGCCAAAAATAGTAAGTGTCCTATCTGGCTTCACCAAACCATTCTCCTAATTATTCTAAGCTCTTTTCATGTTGGGTGCAACTCCTAAAGCCCGATGGAGGAAGAATTATAATCAAACTAAAACTTACTATTTATAGTAAAAACGAAATTATAATAGGGAAACGACCGTTGATCCAGGGGTTTTTCAAAATTCCAGGCTACGCAACCTGGCGTAGTGGGGTTGGTTGGCTAAAGTAGCTCGTTCTACCCCAAAATCATATATTTTACGTCAGCTAACTCATTCCGGATTGCGAGATACGCCCGATCTAAGGTCCGACGGTCCGGATCACTTTTGTCGTCGACCGGGCCTTTTCTGATCCATCTTGGCCATGAAATTGTCCGCGACCCGCTCTACATCATCCCCGGAATGGGTATATATCAATTTTGGACCCGAAATATGGTGTGTATGTAAAGAGAGGAATGTTAATTATTGAAGAGGTTGTTGG
The DNA here is from genome assembly GCA_021015155.1 of Magnolia officinalis. Lineage (NCBI taxonomy): Eukaryota > Viridiplantae > Streptophyta > Magnoliopsida > Magnoliales > Magnoliaceae > Magnolia > Magnolia officinalis. The sequence continues at coordinate 2,052,294 of JAJHSJ010000016.1, read as the reverse complement.
TCCTTTCAGCGAGGTCATTACTACTGGGATGAAGTGTAAATTAAAATAAATAAATAAATAAATAACAACGTATCCTGATACAAAAATTTTATGGCCATACAAATATTTCAACGGTGGTAATTGAATTTTCATTATTTACTCTTGTGTAGTCCAGCTGAGTTTTGCATCTTCCTTAATTTTTGTTACACTTCCTAAAATGAGCTCGCAAAACAGATGGACGGAGTGGATTTCTCACGAACATCTCGGTAGCCACACCTATAATCCCAGTGCAAGAACTTCCTGGGAAAGCATTTAGCAGGAAATCCGTCCACCCTATTTTCGTTTTGTACCATTTTCCATCCACAGCTGAGGCAACAAGATGAACGGTTAAAGATGATATATTCCACTGCCACATGGGGTGTTAAGAAATGGCTCTACCATGTCTGGATGATGACAGTTCCACCATATAATTTCTGAGAGGGAAAGAGAAGGTAGCAATTAGCAAACAAGCATCTCTGTCTGCTTCATGTGGGTGGGTCGATGCGCATGCCCACGTGGGGGTGCGTGTGTGGCGGTGTATGTAAGGAAAACAAAAGAAAAGCCAGTCGTCGGAGACTGCAAGTACGTGAAAAGTTGAATACACCTCAGGATTTCCCACAAGTGTACACCACACTTCCTTGATTCGTCTGCAACCCTTGTTTTATTAGGGCTGTGCATCTAGCCGAGTCAAGTCGAGGTGGGCCAAGCTCGGCTTGACCCTTCCATGCTATACTTGAGTTCAAGCTCAAGTTCGAGCTTGCCCTCGAGCTCAACATTGAAGCTTGGCTTGTTTGTCAAAGCTTTCAAGTCGAGTTCGAGTCGAGCTAGTGGTTCGAGTCGAGTCGAGTTTATCTCGATAGGGTAAGGGAAAGAAAAAGAGGGAATGGGGACAGGTAGGGTCGGGTAGGATTTTTTAGAAAAACTTTTAAATTTTAACTTCTTTTTTCAAACTTATATATATATATATATATTATATATATATAGGGAAAAGGTACTATGCGCTCAAGCTGATTTTAACCTCCCGTGAGGTTGAGCTGTGTGGGCCCCACCGTGATGCGTGTCGATCATCAACACCGTGCATTTGATGGGTCCCCTTTAAATTATGGGATATCCCAAAAATCAGCCATATACTGAACCCACGCGGATCATACCATCTCAAATCATGCGAAGACATGCCAAAAACATATAAAACCACTTGGTGGGGCCCACCTGAGTTTTCGATGTTGCTGAAACTTTGTCTAAACCCTCATCCAAGTGGGACACACATAATGGATGGGCTGGATTTGCAAACCACATCTCGGTGGGCCCAAAAAATTATTATGAATGTTTTAATGGTGCACGGCCCCTCTCCACTTCTGTATGTGGTGTGGCCCACACAAGTCACGGATTGACTTGATTTTTGAGACCTAGGCCCACGATGGAATGGTGCATCTGACTGACGGGGTAGATGTTTGAAACGCATCACGGTGGGGCCCACACAGCTCGACCTCATGGGGCATTAAAATCAACTCGAGCGCATTGTACCTTTTCCCATATATATATATATATTATATATATATATATATATATATATATATATAATATATATATATATATATAGATATTACTCTAGCCGAGTCGAGCTCGAGCTTCGAGTCAAGTCGAGTCGAGTCAAGTTGAAATACACCATGGTCAAACTTGGCTTGAACTCAACTCGAGCTTTAGTAAACAAGTTTGACTCGCCTTGAGTCGGCCTTTCAAGCCGAGTCAATCCGAGTTGAGTCGAGCCGAGTCGAGCGAGCTTTTCGAGCTAGCTTGACTGGCCCTACGTTTTATTAAGCAACACGTGCAACACTAAAGGTCTATGGGGCCCACCATGCTGTATGCGGTACATCCACTCCATCCATCAGCTGATCTCCTCGATTCTAGGTCCCGTGGCGAAAATCATCTGATCCACAGGTGCGGAGGTCCACACCGCAGAGAATAGTGGGTATGTGAGGCCAACCATAAGTTTGTGTGCATGGCTACTATGGTGTGTACATTTCATCTGATGGACGGAGTGGATGAAGCAAAATGTAAAAGAAAAAAAAAAATCAGCCTGATATACAACACAAAGTGGGCCACATGGTGTGAACTAGGGTTTTAAGCACTACATTGTTCCCAGTGTGTGGTCCATCTGAATTTTTTTTATCAGCATGATCTTTTGGATTTACTGTTGAAATATGGATTCTCACCCAATGGACGGAGTGGATGTTGCACATACGGCATGATGTGAAACCATAGAGGTGTCCTGCCAAATTTACACCGTATCCATGATCATAACCGTTGAACAGATGGGCTTATCTTTGAGACAAGTAAACGATTGGCCGCTTCTCTTTCTAACTGTCCATTTAGCGAGCAGCTACAATGTCAGGTATATGGTGATTTTTAGCCCATAGCTCATGTGGTATGTGTCTAATTTTATTTTAGTTTAGTTTGAAGGTAGGAGATTTAAGAGTCACGGACAATTTCATGGCCAAGATGGAACAGAGAAGGCCGATCAAAGCGAAAGTGACCTAGACCGTCAGAATCGTAAAACAAGCATATACTACAAATCGGAATGAGTTATTCTATGTATCATATATGATAGGAGGAGCTAATTTAGCCATCCAACCCAGCTATGCTGAATTTGTAAGATTTCATCGAATTGATGGTTGAAAATTCATTTTATTTCCGTTTTTACTATTTATAATAAGTTTTAGTTCGATCATATCTTTTGATCCACTGAGTTTTACGAGTTGTGTCCAACATAAAAAGTGCTTACAAAAATTAGGAGAATGACATGGTTAAGCTAAATATGACACTTACTATTTTTAGCTGAAAACCATGAAGTCTGGTAGGAATTATGACCATCTAAAAATAGTAAGCTTATTATTTATAGTAACTCACGAATTTAGGGAGTTTGATTTTATTATGAAACTTCTTCCTTGGGTTTATATCACTATTTAAGGGATTATAAATTTGTTTTTTTATTATCAATCAATAAAATTTAAAATTTTTTAAAATTTATTTTTATGTTCTTATTTTCCTCGTGGATTCGAGAGTCCAGAGAAGCTCCATGGATTTGGAGTAGTTATCCTTGAGGAAGATGGTGATTGACCTCATCACGTTCACCCCTCCATCAGTGGGAAGGCAATGGACCATGTTTTGGCCTGGTCGAGGTCAACCCCAACCTATTTACTAAAGGCTGTGTGGAACATTGGATTAAGTGATATTAGGTTGTATGAAATTACGTTTTGTCCAATGTAAACTCCACCTAGACGTTTAATGATGGGAAGACTAAGATTAATCAAAGTATACATCATTCAATCTCATGAGGAGATAATGTCTGAATTCCCTGTGGATTTTGAAATCCACTACATCTGTGGTCCAACGTTGATACATGTGTTCTATCCATGTTATCCACCCATTACACCATTAGACATGACAATTGAGTTAATTAGGTATGCGGGTAACCAACATTAGTTGTGAATATACATTGGTCCATTGATTACAATTTTATGGTCCACCAACGGAAAATTTCACTTAACATGATGTGTTTCCCGAGGGAAGAATTGGACGGTCAAAATACCATAGGCCCTAAATGGAACCTCAATCCCCTCTTCCACATTTGGAAATAATATTAAAGTGGCACGTGTGTTGCATGCATGTTGGACGCCACAAGCAAATAAGACTTTCCAAAAGTCTATTTATCAACCGTGTTTTGCTATAAGAGGGTCTTGCTTAGCATGTATATATGTGTGGGTGCATGCATTTGTTGTTATTTAAGAGTACGTACGTGTTCTGTATCGAAAGTAGTGCATTTATATAATCCTGAAAGAAAGTGCACGTGTATTACTATTTAAGGTTTTATCATATGTTAGGAACCTTGTTTATTAAGTAATTTTATATTATTAGCAAGTGATGGGAACGTAAGAAGTTTGTGTGCGCACATGACTCTGAACGTAGATTTTAATATATACAGATATTTACTGCATGCTTCTTTTCCCACTGTCCCATAGCTATGCATTGCTTGATTATGGGTAGGTTTTGATCTATGCTTTGGTGGACCGCCGATTCGGAACATGGATTGAACAACTTAGAATAATAATAATAGTAGTAATAATAATATAACAATAATAGTAATGATGATGATGTGGGACTCTGGTCAGTTTATCCAAGCCATTGACTTATTAGCCTTGCTAGTTTATACAAGCCATTGACCTACAATCCTATCATGGATGGACCATGCCCAAAAAATCTCTTCGACCTGCTCACTCTAATCTTCTCCGTTCTAGCATGCAAATACATGGTTAAGAAGAAATGTAGATTAATTAAATAATCTGCATTGAATAGAGGAAATACTAATTAAAGATTTGATGGCTAAGAACTTCCAATTTGGGAGGCATGGTCCATCCATGATAGGTCGATCTATTCCAAATACGGGCATCAGCCATTAATACTAGCAATAGGATATACCCACATAATTTTGCCCGAACAAGACATGAAATTTCCATGGCCACCAGATATGGGTGGACTAATTTTGGCCCTGAACTTGTTGTTTACCTAAAGAGAGGAATGCTAATTCAAGAGATTGTTGGTCCCTTTCTACACACATACTGTTAAGAAGTGAAGCCACATCTGGGGCCGCGCACGACCAGTCGTGGCCCCTGCTCGACCGGAAGTGGAGCCCACTCGACCGGTCGTGACCAGTCGTGGACTGGCTCGACTCAAAGTCAAGCGAGCATCAATTTTGGGTTCCGATGTGCTCGACCGGTCGTGGCCCTGGCACGACCGGTCGTGGGGTTCTTTCAACCGATTGTGCAGTCTGCTCGACCAGTCGTGGGTACGTAGATTCATTTCCGATTTTGATGCGGACTGCGGATTTTTGAGTCATCTTTCATAAGGGTGCGAAAGGAAAGTTACTTAAACTATAAATAGGTGTCCCTAGGGCCATTTTAGGGTTAAGGTGAATATTGGGGAGTTATTCTAAAGTGTGGACAAAGGGTTTTCTCTGTATTTCCAAGAGAGAGGTTAGTATATTGCCTTGTAATCTTCGTTATTCTTCATAGTGGAAGTTTACATTCGTGATTTTTTACCCTAGTTTAGGATTTTTTCACGTATATCTTGTCTCATAGTTTATTTGGATTGCTTTGATCTGTTTCTAGTTTATATTTCTTCTTGTTTATCGTCTATGGGTGAGACTTGAGTTTGGATCTCGGTTCACTGCGTTGTTGGCGTGTTGTGCAACAACTGCTATTAGAGTTATTGGTTTAGTTCTATTGGGAGCGATAACAGAAGAATGGAAAACTAGAATTGAGAAGTTTGATGGTTCAAACTTTGCCTTCTGGAAGATGCAGATGAAAGATTATCTGTATCAAAAAGACCTCTATATTCTTCTAGGAGGAAAAGAGAAGAAACTAGAAAGATGACAGATGATGAATGGTTTTTACTGGATAAAAAGGCTTTAGGAACGATCCGACTCTCTTTGTCTAAGAGCGTCGCCTTCAACATATCCAGGATGAAAACTACAAAAGAATTAATGGAAGCTCTAGCCACCATGTATGAAAAACCCTCTGCGTCCAACAAGGTTCATCTTATGAAACAGCTATTCAACATGAAGATGTCAGATGGTGGGAGCGTGGTTGAACATCTAAACGAGTTCAATACAGTCACGAGACAGTTAGAATCCGTTGGCATTATTTTTTAGGATGAGGTCAGGGCGTTATTGATCTTATCCAGTTTGCCAGACAGTTGGAATGGTTTGGTAATTACTGTGAGCAATTCCTCAGGTTCTACAAAGCTGAAATTTAATGATGTGGTTGGTCTAATTCTCAGCGAAGAATCTAGAAGAAATGCATCAGGAGTTTCAGGGGATTCAGGGAATGCTCTAGACGTTGAAGAAAGAGGAAGATCGCTGAACAAATGAGGTAATAAACACGAGCGTTCTAAGTCGAGGAAGAAGTCCAAGGGACCGAAAGACAAAGACTGGTGTTGGCCTTGCGGCAAGAAGGGACACATGAAACGTGATTGCAGGACGCTCAAGAAACAAGAAAGAAGCTCTTAAGGCAGGAAGGATTCAGTGAATCTATCTGAGGAGAGTGACACAGAGGCGTTGATCTTGTCTCTTGATGCGAAGAATGAGTCTTGGGTTGTAGACTCGGGTGCTTCGTTTTATGTCACCTCATGTAAGAAAGTTCTGCGTGATTATGTGTCAAGTGACTTGGGGAGAGTCTACTTGGTGATGATGAACCATGCAGTATTGTTGGAAAGGGAAACGTTCATGTCAATCAGAAAGACGGAACGGTTTTGAAATTGAAGGATATCAGACATGTACCGAGTTTGAAACATAACTGATCTCAGTGGGGCAGTTGACCAATACTGGTTATGTGACGATATTCACTAGTGATTCCTGAAAGATCACAAAAGGTGCCTTGGTGATATCTTGAGGTAAAAAGGAAGGTATCTTGTACGTGACTTTAGGATTATATAGTTCACTCGCAGTCGCATCAAATGGAGTGAATGGGCAGTTATGGCATCAGAGGTTGGGACATATGAGTGAGAAATGGATGAAAGTGTTATTGTCAAAATGGAAGCTACCATGGCTTAAGTCTATTGACTTAGAATTTTGCGAGGACTGCGTGTATAGTAAGCAGAAGAGGGTAAGTTTTAAGAAAACAGGACGCGCTCCAAAGACTCATCTGTTGGAGCTTGTACACACTGATTTGTGGGGACCGGCACAGGTATTATCTCTTGGTGGCTCACGTTATTTTGTTTCCTTTATTGATGATGCTAGTAGAAAACTGTGGGTCTATTTCTTAAAACATAAATCTGATGTATTTGATGTATTTAAGAAGTGGAAAGTTATGGTAGAAAACGAGACAGGTAAAACAGTAAAATGTCTCAGATCTGATAATGGGGCAGAGTACTGTGATAAGAGATTTAAGGAGTATTGTGCAGTAAATAGAATCAAACATAAGAAAATGATTCCAGGGACACCGCAGCAGAATGATGTGTCTGAGCGCATTAACAGGACCATCCTTGAGCGCGCAAGGAGCATGAGGTTACATGCAGGGTTGCCCAAAACTTTTTGGGCAGATGCTGTGAATACTGTCACATATCTCATTAATAGAAGTCCCTCAGCACCATTGGATAGTGGGCTACCAGAAGAAACGTGGACTGGGAAAGAAATGAACCTTGCACATCTCAGAGTGTTCGGTTGCACTTCATATGTTCACATTGATGCAGAGCACAGAAACAAACTAGATACGAAGTTCAGGAGGTGCATGTTTATAGGCTACGGGCAGCATGATTTTACCTACAGGTTTTGGGATGCAGAAAACAGAAAAATCATCAGAAGTAAGGACGTGGTCTTCAATGAAAAAAGTGATGCATAAGGACAGTGTGTAGGAAAATAAGGCCGAGAAAAAGGAATTCGTACAGTTGGAAGAGTTACCGGACACGGGTGTTACAGCGCCACAAGATGATCATGCATAGAAGCATTATGAGGCAGAGCCGCATACACCAGTTGTGAGGAGGTCTACTCGGGAGAGAAGACCCACGGTCTGATATCCACCCTCCTTACATTACCTACTGCTGACAGATAATGGTGAACCAGAGTGTTTTGAAGAGGCATTACAGTCAGATACACAGGTTAAGTGGGAGCAGGTCATGGATGATGAGATGGACTCTCTTAAGTCTAATCGTACATGGGAGCTAGTCACTCTACCTAAGGGTAAGAAAGCTCTTCATAACAAGTGGATTTACAGACTGAAGGAGGAGCACGATGGTTCGAAACGGTACAAGGATAGATTGGTTGTGAAAGGGTTTCAACAAAAGGCGAGTATCGATTTCACCGAAATATTTTCACCTGTAGTGAAAATGTCTACGATTCGCATGGTCTTGACTATAGTGGCTACAGAGGACTTACATCTAGAGCAGCTAGATGTTAAGACAGCCTTTCTTCATGGGGACCTTGAAGAAGAGATATATATGCATCAGCCGACAAGATACGTGGCACTAGGAAAGGAGAACAAAGTGTGCAGACTGAAGAAGAGTCTATATGGTCTGAAGCAGGGCCCGAGGCAGTAGTACAAGAAGTTCGACAGTTTCATGTCGGGAAACGATTACAGGAGATGTCATGTTGACCACTGTTGCTATTTGAAGAAGTTTGATACGTCATACATCATCCTTCTGTACATTGATGACATGCTTGTGGCCGATTCAAGCATGAAGGACATCTCATATCTCAAAAGACAGCTGTCTAGAGAATTTTCCATGAAGGATTTGGAAGCTGTAAAATAAATCCTAGGTATGAGGATAAAGCGTGACAGGAAAAACAAGAAACTGGTTTTGTCACAGACAGAGTACATAGCCAAGGTACTTGATCAATTCAATATGGGAGGTGCTAAGCCGGTTAGCACTCCATTAGCCAACCACTTCAAGCCATCTAAGGAGCAAGGTACAAAGACGCGGGAGGAACGGGACTACATGGCTAAAGTCTCATACGCGTTAGCTACCGGGAGTCTCATGTATGCTATGGTGAGCACAAGGCCAGACATTACTCAAGCAGTGGGAGTTGTTAGCAAGTTCATGAACAACCCCGGGAAGGAACATTGGGAAGCTGTGAAGTGAATCCTAAGATACCTGGTAGGTACTAAGGATGTAGGGTTGTGTTATGGTGGATCAGAAATCAAGCTACAAGGCTACATGGATTCAGATTTGGCAGGAGATATCGACAGCAGAATAAGCACTACAGGTTATGTCTTTACTCTAGATTGTGTTGCAGTCAGTTGGTTCTCTCAGTTACAGAAGATAGTATCTATTAGTATGACGGAAGCAGAATATGTTGTGGCTACAGAAGCATGTAATGAGATGGTGTGGATGCAAGGTTTTATGGATGAGTTGGGTAAGAAGCAAGCAGATTGCAAGGTGTACAGTGACAGTCAGAGTGCAATACACTTGACTAAGAATTCAGCATTTCATTCAAGGACAAAGCACATTGCCATCAGATATCACTTCATACGTTCGTTACTGGAAGATGGATCGATTGCTCTAGAGAAGATTCATATAAGTGAGAATCCTGCGGATATGCTGACCAAGGCGGTCACACGGGAGAAGTTGAAGCTCTGTTCAGCTTTGATTAGTCTTCAAGCTTGAAGACGGGGAGGTGGTGCACTCTAGATGAAGAAGACGAAGGTTTATGGCAATGTGTTTCCAAGTGGGAGATTGTTGAGAAGTGGAACCACATCTGGGGCCGCGCACGACCGGTCGTGGCCCCTACTTAACCGGTCGTGGAGCCCATTCGACCGGTCGTGACCAGTCTTGGACTGACTCGACTCAAAGTCCAGCGAGCATCAATTTTGGATTCCGAGGTGCTCGACCGGTCGTGGCCCTGGCACGACCGGTCGTGGGGTTCTCTCGACCGGTCGTGCAATCTGCTCGACCGATCGTGATTACGCAGATTCGTTTCCGATTTTGATGCAGACTACGGATTTTTGAGTTGCCTTTCGCAAGGGTGCGAAAGGGAAGTTGCCTAAATTATAAATAGATGTCCCTAGGGCTATTATAGGGTTAAGGTGAATATTGGGGAGTTATTCTAAGGTGTGGGCAAAGGGTTTTCTCTCTATTTTCAAGAGAGAGGTTAGTATATTGCCTTGTAATCTTCGTTATTCTTCATAGTGGAAGTTTGCATCCGTGGTTTTTTACCCTAGTTTGGAGTTTTTCCACATATATTTTGTCTTGTGGTTTGTTTGGATTGCTTTAATCTATTTCTAATTTATATTTCTTCTTGTTTATCGTTTGTGGGTGAGACTTGAGTTTGGATCTCAGTTCACTGCGTTGTTGGCGTGCTGTGCAACACATACAGCCCACCATGTGACTAGAGTTTTGTGAATATGATTATTTTATGATGATTACAGTTATATTGAGAATAGTAAATGTCAATAAGGCTATAAAAAAGTCTCAGATTTCTCTTCAACATTAGCAAAAGGAAAAAAATAAAATAAAAAAATAAAAAAATAAAAGAAGAAGAAGAAGAAGAAGAAGAACCAAATATTCAAAGCAATATCCATCGCCCAAGCGTTGAACCATCAAGAAAAAATGAACCGAATGTTTTATATGTACCAACTGTTTAATGTTTAACATATATTTCAACTAGCACTAAAAGCACTATCCCTATTAATATAAGACTGCCACATCTTATCTATAATGGCTTCTTACAACTCTCCTATATATGGCTTCACATTGTAAAGTTATGGAACGAAATCGTGATGAACTTCCAACAACTTGATCCGTCCTTGGTTTTCCTTCATCTTTATCCAAGTCAGGAGTAAGTTCTTTGGGCAACTCATCATTTTGTAAATCAAGGACAGCTCTCAACTTATAGAATAGCATAGATGAGTAACTGATATGAGGTCCCGAATGCTTTAACTTTAGCGTGGTAATACCAGCTCCGACAGACGGCACAAACACTAGGTATGTTTGGAAACCCTACATTGACAAATTCATATTCATCCGTATTGTTAAAATGAAGCTTATTAAGAAAAAGGAGGGGTTCACATGGTGGACAACTAGATCAATTATCATACGCTTTTTTTTCCACTTTCACCAATCCAGGCTCTCCATTTTCTTAGCCATTGCTAATCAGGAGATCCTAGTTAGAGTGATCCAGGGCCCACATGATGGACCATTAGGATAAATGATATGGTCTTCTTTTGTATTAAAATATGGACATCCTACGGATTAAGTATTTTTAAGAGGAACAAATTAATAAACAAAGGTGTAGCCTTTTGTATGAAAGATTGAATCTCATAGACTCCTAAGTATGGATATAAAAACGAGTGATGCGTGGGATAGAATAAAAATCAAAAGATTAAAGAGAGAGAGAGAGAGGGAGGGAGAGAAAATCAAGGCACAGCATCAAGAAGAAGATGCCAAAAGCTTTAAGGCATCCTTTGTAGGCATACATAGTTTGCCTTTTGAAAGACCCATTAACATATAGGTATTGCCTTTTTTTAGAACCCCACTTTACATACATCAAAAGTTGTATAGGATAATTTAGCAAACACCACCCTCATCATGAGACTGATAATACTTTTCGAGTTTGAATTTGTTTATTTGGAACCTGAGTTTTTCTTTTCTTTTTTTATTTTTTAAATTTTTTCTTAAATGAAAGAATGGAATACTCTTTTTCTTAAGACCAAAAAGCACCACTCGATATTGGTCCTATACAATGTGACAATTGAACATTTTGTGCAACACTTCTATACTAATGTAAGCACCCATTTATAGCTAGCCAACATGATAGGTCCCAAACGTAGAGTGCAAGTGCTACGATAATTTGTTTTCTCTTCGGGTGAGAAACGTACCACAATTTGAATGTAAATTACCTGCTTCTTAAGGAAAACATTACTTGCTTAAATAAATGAAATTCAACACACATAAAACAGAGAGCACTACTGCACGTAAACTGCATGTAACTGTCTTGACTCAGTCCACTCCTGCATGTAACTGTCAGCCATGACTCCATGTACTGCACTTCATGTAACTACCAGCCATGACTCCATGTAACTGCCAACCATGACTCATGTAACTGACAGCCACTACACCAAAATCACCGAACTGGAACGCGTCAGAGTTTGGTTTGGAAACGGCTCTACGCCGTTTTTGATCGGAAACGGTAATGAACCGTACTCCTATTGCTTCTTGTGTTCCAACTCTGTCATTATTTACACTGTTTTATTAGTGTGTCCTAATTGAGTGTTGGATCTTCTTAGTTTTTATCATTTCGTTTTATTGTTTTATTTTAAAACAGATGAATGGAATGGATTCAATTAGAAACCTCTCAGTGGACCCCACAATCCCAAGAGGCACACTGCTCTATATCTGCCGCAACCTACCGAATCATTACCATCCTTTTCTTACGCCAAAATCCCCCAAAACCTCATTTCACATCCGGCCGTATCCCTCTCCCTCTCCCTCTCCCTCTCCCGATCTCCCTCTCTTGCGATCTCCCTCTCCCGATCTCAACCCTCTCTCTCGATCTCCCTGTCACTCTCCCTCCCTCTCTCTCGATCTCCATCTCCCTCTTCCGATCTCCCTCTCCCTCTTCTGATCTCTACTCTCTCTCTAGATCTCCCTCTCAATCTCCCTCCCTCTCTCGATCTCCCTCTCCCTTTTTTGGTGAGTTGTTGCTGAATTGATCAGCTAGCATGCGTATTTATGGTGAAGATGTATGGCTTGGATCCTGCAGAGTCCAAGGCACGTAACATATGGTGAGTTGTAGCTCAATTAATTCATCCCTAGGGCTTGTCTAATGGCTAGTTTGTTATGGCGAGAATTTTCTCTATTGATCTTATTTTCTTTTATTTTGTCCATTGTTTTTGGTTCATTTAGTTTCACACAACTATTTTTCTTGATATTGTTCAAGCCCTAACTGAAGTGGTTCGGATTTCTCAACAGGTAATTATATCTACCTCCAGTTGTTTATATCTCTGTTGGCTATCTACCTCCACTTCATGCTCACGGATCCTTTAGATACCTGTTTTAATTCAGTAATGGTGTATGACATTGTATCTACCTCCAGTTGTTTATATCTCTGCTGGCTCTCTCTCCTAGCTCTGCTGACATATGGAGTGTTGGATGTACTGTCTGCTGGCTATCTCTCCTATCTCTGTTGGATGTACTATTATCGAGATGGCTACAGGAAAACCTCCCTGGAGCCAGCAGTACAAAGAGGTACACTTAAAAAAAAAAAACTTGTTTAGGGTTTCAGAAGTGTTATAGCAGATTCAGTGAGGAGAGATTGGACAAGGTGCGATATCCAGGCCATTGATCAGGTGCGTCCACCTTGTTCATGTTTTGGTACAAAAATCTGGCCATTTCTCTGATCAAGTGGGCCACACATGTATGAGAAAAGGGATGCTTGTAAAGGGACCAACAACTATATTCAATGTACTTGTGTGGCCTACCTGACAAGTGTTGGGTTCTAGTTTAGGGCTTAAGAACTAGTAAAGGAAATTCACTTGAGGAGAGTTGGACACAGTGTGACATCTAGGCCATTGATCAGGTGTAGTCCACCATTTGAATGCCTTACTCCAAAAAATTTGGCCATCTGCTGATCAAGTGGGCCCCACTAGTATGAGAAAATAGGTGGTTGAAAAGTAGGACCAACGGTTATACTCAATGTACATGCGTGGCCCACCTTACAAGTGGACTCCCTTGATTTTCGGTCTGGGAATTTGAATGCTTGCAGTTGGGCACATCTTAGTTATGATTGGCTCCTGTCTTGCACTTGTGCATTATTGGCATGTATTCCATGAATGGCCTGCTCAATATCCCTTCGTTCAAGTTTCTTCAGCATTTTTCTTTGGGTTTTGGATTTGATATTGAGAAGAACTCTTTTCACCTCCATAGTTGTTTAGAATCTACAGACTACATTACTACTAGGAAAAAAAAAATCTGTATTCTTTCTTTGATGGTTTCATTGTGAAGGGCTTTGAGTTTTAGGTGAAGACGAACCTTTTTGTGTGTGTCTTGAAGTCTTGTATAGGATCTTACAAGCTACAACAAGGTTCAAAACTTAAGTAACAGTGGATTAATGAAACGTCTCATAAAACAATATGATGACTCGTCAGTAAAACCATGATTTTCCCCCAATTTGTGCACATAACAATGATCTATGCAATGGGACTCATCTTATGCATGGGTCAGCTGTCCCACATACATGCAATGTTGAAGGTGAGCAAAACTGAGCAAGTTGGCCTATTATTTTTAAGCAAACACATTTTAGTAAATATTTGGTCCTTGTCATGTCTTATATGATTTTAGATTAAAATTTTTTTCATCGGGTTATGAAGACAGAAATTGGAGGATGAGTAGTGGCAGCCCTCATACTGCTGAAAGTGTTAGGATTAATAAGTCTTTATACTCCTTCCAGAAAGTTGTTTACTCTTTGAATGCCAATGACAGTCACATCCCATATCGAGAGACCAAACTCACTCACATGTTGCAAGATTCCATAGGCGGAACAAGCCAAGCTTTGTTGATTGCTTGTTTGGTGAGAGTTTTTGTTATTGTATTATTAGGATTTTCTGATTTTTCTTAAATTCTTTCTGTACCTTATTATTTTCAATTCAAATTGGGGAGTGGATATGACAGTTGAACACTTATATCTTGGTTATGAAGCACTCCATCTCTTTGCACATGTGGCACGCATGCACAAATCCAAGCCGTTCATTTATTAGATTACCATGATTTACAACAACTGGATGACTTTAGTTACTAATAAGGATGTTCTTTCTTACCTGTCGGATGCTGACTGTTGGTTAAATTTCCTTTAAAACGTCCATTTTTAATAATTGAAATTCCTCCAACCAGTGTGGCTAAGATCCAGCTAATTTATTATTTAAAAAAAAAAAAAATTTGATACAATCTGTCACTGCAACTACAAGCATGTGTGGGCTCAGCAAACCTCAGCCAAAGCTTATTCTCTGGTCCAAGAATCAGGCCAATCACATATCAGATTTCTATATGCACAATATAAGAGCAAGTGCCAGCTGAAGGAAGAACCGAGCAAGGATTTCCTTACTTTTATATTACAGGTCTTGTAGTCGTTTGTGGGCTAGAAGGAGATTAGTGAGTGCCTCAGCTCTCAAAAGGAAAACGAGATGTCCTTCCTCACCTCTTCTCTTTCTTCATCAGTTCGCTCTAAACGCTGTTGAAGTTTCTCTTTCTTCCCTTCCAGCCAAATTAGCTTATTTTTCGTTGTTTCGACGAAAGCTTCTGATTTTTGACGAACGGAGAAGAAGAAGGGATTCCGGGCAGATATATGAAGTAAAAGGTAGATAGCTCATATCTCTCCTTTTTTGTTTGTCTCGTTTTCTTCGCTCTTTTCTTTTACTTGGTATGTAATTTTTATTTCTGGCTTATTCTGATTTTCTCTTCATTTTACTGATTTTCTTTATAAAAAGATTTTGCTAATTTTCTTTTTTCTGTTTCTGTTTTTTTTTTTTTTTTTTTTTTAATTTCTATGACGGTCTGTTGCTGCTCCTGTAGATTGCATTGCTTCTTTTAATTTCTTGATTCTTATAAATTTCCTCTTACAGAGGATATAGAGTCTTTAGATCCTGAAGGAGATTACAAAATACTGTGGAATGAAAAAGCAGCAGTAGTTACCAAGGAAATTGTTGTGAAGATGACTGAAATAACCAAGCGGCACACGGTAAGGGATTTTATTAGTAAATCTTAAACGATACTGCATTTATCTGGAATTCTTACTGAAATCACTCCAAGCCATTTGGTTTTTGGGTCTTATCTCTTAAGAATCCAAATTGCAGAAATTCTCAATTCTAGGAGCTATAAATCTCCATTTTTGATTGACAGGAATCCAAGAAGCCCATTTGTCATTACTGGCACACTAAAAAAATGGATTACTTGTTGGAAGAAGTTTTGGGTAATTCTACCTTACCTAGTTAATTCCCTGTTGTTTATGAAGTTTTAGCCGCTTGAGTCCAATCAGAACTCATGTCACAGTAACATCTTGCTTGGAGTTCTGTCACTCTTTGTTTCTTTTCTTGCTTCTTCTTTTTCTTTATTTATTATATATTATTTTCAAGTGAAAACTGAAGCCTCATTGTGGAAAACAGAGTATTAAATATAGAAGAAAATCAAGAAAATCTTAGAAACTCAACAAACAAAAACAGGAAGGAGACTGTTCTGCAAGTTTATTATATTGCAGTTCATATATTCCTTTGTTCTCTCTAATTTTGGTTTTTCTTTATTCATTTAATCAAACCAAATGGTAATCTTCTTTATAATCTTACGGTATATAAGTTAAATGCAGGATATGTAGCTGTATTAGGGAAGCCGAATGTTGGAAAGAGTACACTATCAAACCAGATGATAGGCCAGAAGCTTTCAATTGTTACAGATAAACCTCAAACTACGTGCCATCGAATCCTTGGTATTTGTTCTGGCCCTGAGTATCAGGTACAATGCTTTCCATAGCTGAATGCTCTCTCTTTATAATTTTCCTTCTCAGCCAATCTCAAATGTTATTGTTTAAGATAACAAATGGGTAATAATCACTGAAAACTGGGCAGAAGTTTAAGGAGCTTGTCCTATATTTATCTGAGTAATCGGTTAGTTTGCAGATGATACTATGATACACCTGGTGTTATTGAGAAGAAAATGCACAAGTTGGATTCTATTGTGATGAAAAATGTCTGCAGTGCTGCTATTAATGCTGACTGTGTTCTGGTATTTGTTGATGCATGCAAGGTACCCCAGCAGGTACGAATTTATTTATTTCTATATTTATTTATTTATTTATTGTGAGAAGGAATCTGTGGAATAAAATGCACAAGGGTGGGCCTGTTTGGGAGCTTGGGAAATATTTATGCGGAAAATACTTTCCAAGAAACGAGATTTTTCCCCTTATTGGGAGTTTACTTTGAAAGAAAATGTTACTTTCACCTTTTATTTTCCAAGCTCCCAAACACCACCTAGTGGGATTGGGTTTCTCCACCTCAAATCAACATCTGTTATGTTTCAGGCGAGTATCTAACCATTCATCATCTGGAAAACAACAGATATTGATTTGGGCATGGAAGGATTCTGTCTGCCTCGCCTTCCTGGTGAATCAAATTGAATATTGGATTTGACCTGGGTCAAGAGCCCCGCGAATTCTGAACTGGGAACCAAACATGAGCTGACTAAACGACCAAGAGGGCAACTGTTTGATTCTCTCAGTCTTTGTTTTCCTCTGGTGCTTGTTTTCGGTATTTAGGCTGCATTTGGATGCACAAGCAAATTGAATCTCAAACATGAGCTGACTAAACGACCAAGAGGGCAACTGTTTGATTCTCTCAGTCTCTGTTTTCCTCTGGTGCTTGTTTTCAGTATTTAGGCTGCATTTGGATGCACAAGCAAATTGAATCTCAAACATTTAGTTAAATCAAGAGGTAATGGCAAAATTTAGTGATGTCTACTAGTATACTCACAATGATGAAGTAGCCCTGTTTTCCTTCCGAGTCCAATCGTAGTAACGTAATTGCCTTCACTGTACACATTTATATGTACATATGTACATATGCAAGAGGGGAGGGGAGGCATGAAACACCAACACAGCAACATGTTTACATCCACATCTTCAACATGATCTTTCATGCTACAGATGGTGGCTGTTGGACCTTTTCTTAGCTGAACTTGTCTTTTAGTGTCCAACGGTAGCTGAAGCATAGGAAACGAGGCGGAAGCTAGATGATGTAGGGATTTTCTAGTTTTGTACAAAGCTATAGAATTCATCCAATGGAAATGTTTGGTAGTGATGTCTAGAGCAGATCTTTCTTTCTTTCTTTCTTCTTCTTCTTGTGATCTTTTTACTTTTTCTTGGCACTGAAGAATTTCCTGCACCATCCTATGAAATGCTCTTGAATTCCCCGGGCAAGGTTTTTTTTTTTTTCCCTGGACAGATATACAGATTGAGAGATTCTCAAGAATTCATCTTACTTCAAGGATCTGAAGATGATCAGGCATTTCTGAACTTTGTTCCTAGCAGGGTAAGAACAGTATGTGGAAGTTCTACCATGTAGTTAACTTCCATCTTCAACCATTTTATACTCGATGATAACCTTGACACCTACTGGCAGTTACCCCCATCCATTCCCCTTCTCTGCCTTTCTAACATTGATTTGATACTTGTAATCTCACTGTTTCTTTGCCTTATTACAGATCAGATGGTGCCCAGCCCCACCTTATCAACATCTAGTTCCAGAAAAAAGTCAAGCTCCAGGTACATTTCTTTTTCTCTTCTCTCTCTCTCTTTTTTTTTTCTATTTTATCTTTGGTGAGTTGGAACCCTCTTTTAATTCAGTTGCTTGTACTCTATGTTGATTTCAAACTCGATGAGAGCTATACCCCAAGCAAGATTTCGATTCGAGCCGGGGATGGTTTCCACAACTTGAAGGTAAATCATATACCTTGCCTTTTACCAACAGGATTTATTTCGATGCCCTATTGATTAAACTGTACATTTGCAATTCAATTCGACTGTACATACAAATGCAATAAGTGCTGCTGATAGTTCAAAGTCAGAGGAATGTGATGTTCCTTGTGTTAAGCGGCTTAAAATAGAAGAAAAACCAAAACCCTCTAGCAACTTTTATGAGCTGGAACAGGGTTACACCACTGGTGATAAACCAGATGCAGAAATTAAGGAAGTCATTGGAGAAAATGAACCATTTACATTTCCTGCTCTGCAAAATCCTGGCTTTGAATATTTTCATGGCAGCTTAGTCAAACTGGTTAGTGGTGGAGGAGACTATGATGCCGTGAAGACCATGCTCCTTGTAGGTTTAAGCCAATTCATTGATGCGGACAACATTGTCAGAATTTACCGTGCTTCACGAAGCAATTCAGGGCAAACTCGGTTGCAGCTTTTTCAGAAGCAAGTTGAGATCACCAAAAGTTTCCGTGGAAATGCAAATGTTCGCTACGCTTGGCTTGGTGTTTCAAAAGAAGCTTTAACAGGGATCATGCTTAATGGGTTTGGGCACAATGTAAAGCCAAAATTCAAGCCCGTCTATGGCACTGGCATTCATCTTACCCCGGTGAACTGCTCCAATGTCAGGTATGCATTCTTTTAAGAGTTGGAAATGCAATATAGAACTATTATTATGATTACTTTTGTTGTACTCTGTTATATTTTTGGTTTGTTTGAGTGGATGATGTACTTTTCAATGAGGCCATTTCACTCTTTTTTCTATTTATTTTTTGGTTCAAATGAAAAAATTTAGATGGGCCATAGACCACAAAATTTTTAGCATGTGAACATTTAGGTTGGCGCAGTTATATCTTCTTTTATATACTTTTTTTTTCTTTCTTTTAGGATTTCAGCGTTGTGGATCCTCTAATGGCGGATTCTGATAACATGATCGCGAGTGGAAGACAAACCCCACCCAATGGTATGAGATTTGAATTAGAAACATATTTGGAAATATAACTATTTGGGAGTGATCTTATTTGTATGATTTCATATGGGTTTTTGAAATGAAATGAAAATAGAACTGTTTTGTTTTTGAATTTTGTTTCCCACAAAATCAATTGCCAAAAAATAGTTATTTTTTCTTTTTCTTTTCTTGTTTTCTCCTCTTCTTTGGGTCATCTGATTTGGATTTTATTGAAATGCCTTTGGAAATAGAACTGTTTCTTGGTGATCTTAATTGGGTTCTTTTTCTTTCTTGCAGGGAATTAGTTATGCAAAGTCATTCTTTTCTGAATTGGGTTTGTGTAGATTCAAGTTTTTCAAGCTGGGCCACTCCATCCATAGCCCAGAGTGAGCAATTTTCTATTGTTTATATATTTTGAGTGTTATAATACCTGTTGATTCTGCCCTCTTCCGCTTTTGGGCATGTTTGGATGTGCTATGGAATTGGATTTCAATTTTAGTTTGATAAATTGAGATAACCAAATTAGAGTTTCTCTTGTCAACATTCATGTTGAGGATCTGGGTAGGTGACTTTGAAAATTTCTCGTCTAAATACATTAAATCTGTGGAGAAGCGTTTGTTGGTGAATAATCCATGTTGCAGCTTTCCTTTAACAATTTCATGCTTCTGGTAGGAATTATGGAGTTGCATCCAGGAGGGATCAATAGCATCCCAAGTAAAGCACGCATAGAAATTGGTATGCCTCCTCTTTGGTGAATAAAATTCAGTAAGACCCAGAATAATTTTAATATTTGTGATTTTGGAGGAAAAAAAGAGGGTTCGGTAAGGATTCCTTCATTGAAATTTTGTTTTCGGTATAAGATGCCTTCATTAATTATATGGCGATTAATTATCTTTGATTCCTATCATAATAGTTAGTATGACTTTAAGTTACCAATTAACTTCAATTTCTATAGTTATTTATATTCTTAGGTGGGAAGCGCCATGTTCCTGTGGGTCTAGGAGATGATGATCAATGCATTGAGGAGGGAGCTTCACACGCCATCTCCGCAAAGCTACAATTTAAAGTGCTAGCCTTTACTGTAGCTTATTTTGTAAATTTGATTTTGCAATGAAACATCTTCAAGGAAATTATTTTCTTATGTTTTTTTTTGGATTAATCTCTATTTTGATAGAATGTGATTAACTTCTGTTAATTTATTTCCCTTTATCTTAAATTTTGTGTGTTTATCTGGGTTTAAAATTGTTCGTAAAATTCCGTCCTAAAAATCTGACGGTTGGCAACGTTAAGAAGGTTTAAAACCGTTTTTAAATTTTCGTTCCTACCCGTTGGCACCAGAACGGTTTAAAACCGTTCCTAAAATTTCGTTTCTGAAATTGGAAACGATACCCAAACGGTTCTAAACTGTTCCTATTTTTCTGCGACGCCTCATTTAGGAACGGTTTTAAACCGTTCCTGAAGCATTTAGGAACGGCTAAAAACCATTCCTAAATGACGATTTTGGTGTAGTGAGCCACGACTCCATGTAACTGCCAGCCATGACTCATGTAACTGCCAGCCATGACTCATGTAACTACCAACCATGACTCATGTAACTGCTAGCCCTGCACGTCCTCATCTTATCCCAAATATTTGGGATTTGGCTTAAGGCCCCTCTCAGATCGTCGTGGCCTATCAATACCCTCCCCATTAAGTGGACGCTTGTCCCCAAGGTCCATAAAAGGAAAGCGTTCAGTCAAAGACTGGCGGGTCTCCCACGTAGCGTCCTCGACTGGTAGATGCTTCCACTGGACCAGATTGTCTTCTTCAAATTTATTTCCTCGTTTGACCCAACGAGTGTCCAATATATTCTGCGGTTCGAGGATAACGGCCCCTTCATCATTCACGGTCGGTAGTTCCTTTGAAGGAGTCGCAAGCTCACCCACGTAAATTTTTAAGAGCGAAACGTGGAAGACAGGATGAATGCGGGCTCCTTCCGGCAGTTGAAGTTTGTAAGCGACTGCCCCAATTTTTTATATCACTGGATAAGGACCGTAGAACCGCCTAGCTAGCTTTTGGTGGGCTCGTTTGAAGGCGGTCTGTTGTCTGTAGGGGTGCAACTTAAGAAACACCATATCACCAACTTCAAAAGACACATCCCGATGTTTTTGATCCGCCAACTGCTTCATACGATTAATGGAAGTCTCCAAGTTGCTTTTGAGTTGACGCAGTAGCTCGTCGCGACCCACTAGGCTTTGGTCTACTTCATGCACCGGAGAAAACCCACTATGGTAAATGGGAATGGAAGGAGGTAAACGCCCATATAATGCCTGAAAAGGGGTCATGCCCGTGGACACATGATACGTTGTATTGTACCAGAGCTCAGCCCATGGAAGGTAGTTACTCCACTTTCGTGGCCACTGATGAACCATACCCCGGAGGTATTGTTCAACACAACGATTGACAACTTCTGTTTGTCCGTCCGTCTGTGGATGATAGGCGGAACTGAGTTGTAGCTTGGTTCCTGACATTTGAAAGAACTCCTGCCAGAATTTGCTGATAAAAATGGGGTCCCTATCGCTGATGATGGACTTGGGTAGGCCATGCAATTTAATAATTTCGTCTACAAACTTTTCAGCCACAATTTTAGCAGTAAAAGGATGAGTTAAGGACAGGAAATGAGCAGACTTACTCAAACGGTCGACAACTACTAGGATCGTGTCCTTGCCGTCGGATGTTAGCAGTCCTTCAATGAAGTCTAAGGTGATGTCGTCCCATACTTGACATGAAATGGATAACGGCTGCAGGAGCCCAGCTGGAGACAATGTTTCAGACTTCACCCTCTAGCATGTTTCACATTTTTTTATATATTCTTGCACCGCCTGGTACATTTTTGGCCAGTAGAATTGTTGGGCTAATTTCTTGAACGTCCGCAAGACCCCGGAGTGTCCTCCTATTTTTGTATCGTGCATTTCATGGAGTAGTTTCACCCGTAATGCTGCCTGAGAAGGAATGACTACTCTCCCTTTAAAGAAAAGCAATCCATCATGCCACGCATACGGCCCATCTAGTTGAGCCTTAGCCACGTGAGTTAGAGATTGGATATAAGAGTCACCTTCATAAGCAGTTTTAATTTCATCCCATACGGTCACTGTCGGCACATGCAAATGGTGAAGAACCGAACTACCAGACTTGCGTGAGAGGGCGTCCGCTGCTGAATTCTCGCGGCCCGGGCGATAAATAATCTCGTAATCATAGCCCATTAGCTTGACTACCCATTTCTGCTGTTCTGGCGTAGCCACACGCTGCTCCAAGAAATATTTCAAGCTACACTGGTCGGTGAGAATGAAGAATTTTTTTTCCAGGAGAGAAGGTCGCCATAAGCGTATGACTTCCACAATGGCAAGCATTTCCTTGGCGTAAGTTGACCAAGATTTTTTTCTAACCCCCAATGCTCGACTCATGAACGCTATAGGTTTGCCTTGCTGCGATAAAACTCCTCGATTTCCCTCTCCAGATGCATCGGTTTCAATGGTAAAAGAGTCATTGAAATTAGGCATAGCCAACGTCGGAGTAGTTATCATTGCTTGTTTGAGAGCCAGAAAGGCCGCGTCAGCTTCATCATTCCAGCCAAATTTTCCCTTCTTGAGTAAGTTGGTCAGGGGTCGCGCTATAATGCCATAATTTTGAACAAACTTCCGATAATACCCTGTCAAGCAATGATAGGTCCTAACTTGGCTCTGATACCAATGATAGGTCCTAAACGTAGAGTGCAAGTGCTACGATAATTTGTTTTCTCTTCGGATGAGAAACGTACCACAATTTGAATGTAAATTACCTGCTTCTTAAGGAAAACATTAGTTGCTTAAATAAATGAAATTCAACACACATAAAACAGAGAGCACTACTGCACGTAAACTGCATGTAACTGTCTTGACTCAGTCCACTCCTGCATGTAACTGTCAGCCATGACTCCACGTACTGCACTTCATGTAACTGTCAGCCATGACTCCATGTAACTGCCAACCATGACTCATGTAACTGTCAGCCATGACTCATGTAACTGCCAACTATGACTCATGTAACTACCAACCATGACTCATGTAACTGCCAGCCCTGCACATCCTCATCTTATCCCAAATATTTGGGATTTGGCTTAAGGCCCCTCTCAGATCGCCGTGGCCTATCACAACACTATGATAGTTATCCAGTACTACAACAACCTTTCTAATATACTACTCAAGCACGCCACTGGTTGCGAGCTCATTTCGATATCAAACAAACGCAAGGCCATGCCATTAAGTGCAAATGTGATGTAAAGCGGATCGTGGACATTTTCATGGCCAAAATGGATAAGAGAAGGCCCAATCAGAGACAGAAGTGATCAGGACCATCAAAGCCTTAAAATAGTCGTATCTCGCAAACTGGAATAAATTTTTCGACGTATCATATATGATTTTGGGTAGGAGAAGCTACTTCAGCCAACCAACCCCGATATGTTGGGTTGCCCATGCAGGATTTGTAAAATTCCATCATATCAATGGTGGAAAGTCTCTTTTAATTTCATTTTTACTATAAATAGTAAGTTTTAATTCAATCATAACTTTTGATCCTTTGAATTTTAAGAGTTGTGCCCAACATGAAAATGGCTTAGAAAAATTAGGAGAATACGTGGTTACACTAAATTAGCCTAGTATGAATCATAAATGTTTATAAATAGTAAGTTTACTATTTATAGTAAGTCACATTTTTTAAGAGTTTGAGTTTGAGTCTAAAACTTCGTCCTAGATTTGAGTTCACTATTTAAAAGATTGTAATTTCATTTTTATTTCATTTTTTTTTTATCATCAATCTATTTCGAATTATTAGAAATTATTTATGTTTTCATCCCTCGTGTATTTGAAAAATCTTTGTGAGGAGTCCATAGAAGCTTCGTGGATTCGGAGTAGTTATCCTTGAGAAAATTCGGAGTAGTTATCCTTGAGAAAAAGGCGATCGAACCTCACCACATCCTTCCTTGCGTCAAATTGACTGGACTAATGTGCTTGTTATCCTAACAACCAACTTTTCATAGACTGCTGGTTAAGAACCTTGTTTACAATGTGGAAGTGAGCAAGTTAAATTCTTGGCTACACAACATTTCTTTTTCTTCTTTTTTTCCTGTTATTTCTTTTTTTCTCTTTTTTAACTAAGGGCCCTTACATTTTTTTTTCTTTCTTTTCAACTTTTTATTTTTCTATTTATCTCTCATGTGATGGGTGGTCCATACCAAATAAGGCCCCACATGATGGGCAGTCAACATCAAAGCTCGGGCCCACACGGTGAATTGTCCACATCAAAAGTAAGCCCTGAATGACAAATGGCCCACATCCAAAGTGGGCCCAACATGATAGAAAACCCACACCCACATTGAAGGTGGGGTCCACGTGATGGTCAATCCACACCAAAAGTGAGGACTAACATCGAACGTGGGCACCATATGATGGCATGATGGATTACCACATCAAGGTGGACCCTACACAGTCCACATCAAAGGTCAGCCCTTAACGATGAATGGCCCACATCCAAGGCGGGCCCTGCATGATCGATGGCCCATATCAAAGGTGGGGCCCACACGATGGACGGTCCACATCGAAGGTAGACTCCATAGGAGGTGGACTTTAAAGGTATGACCCACATGATGGACAATTTATTTTGATGGTGAGCCCCAAGATGGAAGACCCACATCAAAGGTGTGGCCACATGATGGACAGTCCACATCAAAGGTGGGCTCCACATGATGGGCAATGAATATTAAAGGTAGGCTCACATGATGAACAACAACACTGGTGGGCCCCACATGATACCCATATAAAGGTAGTCCCACATGAAGACAGTTTACATTGAGGGTTAGCCCCTAAAAATGAATGCCCCACATCCACTGTGGGGCCATGGACAGCCCACTTTAAAATTGGGTCGTTCATAATGGACGGTCCGTATTAAAGGTGGGTCCGCATGATGGACCAACCACATCCAAGGTGGGGCCCGCATGATGGATGGTCCACATCTAAGGTGGGCCTCCCGAGGTGAATGGTTCACATTGAAGGTAAACCCCACACAATGGACGGTTCACATAGAAAGAAACAGGGGGCACCTTACATAATGAAGGGCCCACATTAAAGGTTGGGCCAATATGATGGACAGCGGATATTAAGGGTGGACTGAACAAACTTAAACGGGAAAGTACTTATGTGTGACTCTTCTACTCTTTAGCTGGTAAATATGAACATACTCATTCACATAATAAGTAGAAACCAAGATAAGCTACTTGAGGCATAAGTAGCTTTTGTAAACATACGGCCCAAAAGCCCCCTACAGCTACACAGTACGAAGCATGGGTGTCATTGAGTGTTCAAGGTCTTCTCACCTAGGCAAATTGACTCGGCTGAGTTTATAGTCAATTCAACGAGTTTTAGAAATACAGTGCATACATCATCATAAAAGCAGCTAGGAAGCACAACGCAAGGGTGTCATTGGGTGTTCAAGGTTTCCCACCAAGGCAAGGACTCGGCTGAGTTTTGAGTCAAGTCAACTGAGTTTTAGAAATGGGCATACATCATCATAAAAGCAGCTAAGCAGCACAAAGCACGGTTGTCATTTGAGCGTTCAAGGTTTCTCACCAAGGCTAATTGACTCGGTTGAGTTTTGAGTCGAGTCAACGAGTTTTAGAAATATGGTGAATACATCATCATAAAAGCAGCTAGGCAGTGCAAAGCACAGGTGTTCAGTGTTCAAGGTTCACAACGCTGGCAAGATGCATTATTACCACACATGAATTACATTAGAAAGGAACCGTTGCCATAACCATAACCTTCGCTGTTCACATCTAAACCAGGCTTTCACACAGGCCCAACTAATGCATGTAGAATTTTCCATGCTGCCCCTGAATACCGAGCGCATCAAGGGCCATTTGAACGCACCTGCTTAAAAGGTTTCAGTCAACTCGGCCAATCCACATTTCAGCGCTCGTTGAGCAGGAGATGAGTGCATCCAAACGCAAGACATGTCGACATCAACTACCTACCGTTTGGATGAAAAAACCACACTCAGGCCTCAAATGCTCCTTCAGAGGGTGCGTCCAAACATGCCCACAAATTTATGCTACCACCGAAATGCTGCTTTAAGCCATTTATGCAGGTTAGGTTAGCAGAAAATGAATTTTGGGTGGGGGTGTAAAAGGGTGAACACACAAAATTTTGATTAGAATATAGAAAAGGGTGCATTTGATTGCACCATATATCATGATATTTAGCACCAACTAGACTGATTAATGATGAAGCATCATGATATTTGGTGCAACCAAACGTGTGCCCTGAGAGAGTGGTGCAGAAATACAAAAGACGAAAGACTTATGGATAAGAAGCAGCTCTTACAGAGATCCAATAAAACGGATATCTAAAGAAGGAAAATAGAATCCTCTACAGCTTCAATGGAAAATCATTCTGCAGTATATTTGAAAAGTCCGCTGCCACGCAATTCAATTCTACAGGAACTATACAAGGGTTTAATTGCGCTAGTTGAAAGAACCTTCTATTCCGCTTATGCTATGCTGCTCGCCAGGAGATCTACTTATACTCTGCCAAAGTAAAATCACTCCATGTCAGATAGGCAGAGGCTTGCTAGCCCCACCTACACTCCACACAATTTTACATTACACACAGCATGTGCAAACCTGCAATGTCTGTTGGACATCCAAGCCATTAGGTGGGTCCACTAAGCAAATGACTTGGCATAAACCGTCATTGCTTTGGAACAGGTATCGTCTGCATCATCACCAGACCAGCCTAATTTTTGCACCAGATAATGTTTGCAGTAGGACCCACCTTATGCACAGCTCCACTGTCCCACACAAATGCTGGGGGCTGCAAACTGTGCTGCATGTAAACATGTGTAGAGAAGGTGCTTGAGGACAACAAACCTCTCCTAGGCATTCAAGTATAAAGAAGAGACCACATAAGGTGTAAGCTAAAAAGGGGGACAGAATCCCGTAATAGTTCCACACCATTTTTAAAATGGTGGCGACTCATCCCCCTAAAATGTGGCACTCATGTACAGCAATCCGGACCATGCACATCTCGAAAAACACAATAATTAATAAATCCTAACTGCCCCTATCAAATTGATGGCTAAAAGTAGTGACTGGTCCGAGTTCCAAGGGCAAAGTCAGACAGCTACCATCATCACTACTGGTCAGAGTTCCAAGGGCAAAGTCAGAAAGCTACCATCATCTTCCCCAGTTTAATATTTTTTGCTATGCCCCATCCACAATTGGGTCAGCGATTTGGACAGTCTGGATTGAGGTGCAACCATGCCATGTGCACAGATGAAGAGTCACAACCGTTATTAAAATGGTGGTTAGGGTGTGTTAGGTTTTCCAATTTCGTATGAAATGCAAAGTAAATCAAGAGTCAAATACACTTGGAAACAGGAATTATGGATCGTAAATCAAGAGTCAAATACACTTGTAAAGAAAATAGGTAAAGTAAATTGTAATCATCACATTTTCACATTATAAAACTACCATAACTACCATTTTTACCATGATTTCTGGGAGAAACAAACATTGTAACAAAATCATCATTGCAGTCAAACGTAAGTGATGTCACCACAGAATTGCAAAAGTAATCATTACCCATTTACCGTCGTAATTGGAAAACCAAACAGGCCCTTAACTATCATTGGAGTCAAAACTGTCAAAAAAGATAACATGTGATATTGCTACAACTACAATATTTAGGTCTTGATGCTTGCGATATAAAAAGTAAAAAATATTGCTACAATTGTAATATTTAGGTCTTCATGCTTGTGACGAAAAAAAAAGCAAAATTAAAGTATTCAGCAGTTTTTCAGGTCTTTCCATCTTAATAAATTTGTGCAAAAGATGGGAAGTTTGTGAAATTTCTACAGCTGAGAGAATATGAGTTGATACATGGGATTAAACCAAAAGCTGCTAACAGTGAAGTGTGAACTGACAGTGGGTGTACTAACAAGCTAACAAAAAAAAAAAACAAAAGCTGCTAGCAGTTTTGTCCAGATTTTTCCCATCCAATAAGGGCCGCCATAATGGTTTTCAATGAGAATACTGCTACTAATTTGTGTGCTTCATGGTGCAATGATGTGCCATCCCCAGCGTACATGCAGCAAACATGTATGGTGATCTTGACTGCTGATCTGCAGTCCATATAGATGAGCCATAGACCAATTCTTGTAGTGATTCAAGAGTTCGAACAATCTGATTGGGAGTTTTTCTTTTCTGAAGAGTACTAGAAACTTAACTACAAACTCCAAACAAAAGAAACATGGCAATCTCTACTATAGACATTGTTCAAAGTATCCCCAATATTATCCGTATCTCCAGCTCAACGATATGGATAACACTAGTAGTATCAGAAATTCCACGTATCACTTTCATCACCAATATATCAGCGATATTTCAATAATATTGCCAATGTATCTAATGTAGGGGCATTTTCACACTGGGCTCGAGTGGGGTCTCCTGTGGGATGCAGGGGCACACTCAGGGTGGGCGAGGCCCATGGGGGAGGTCTCGTGTTCGAGACTCCTCACCGGGGGTGATTAATGCGCATTTCACATCGGGCTCGAGTGGGGTAGCCTGTGGGATGCAGGGACACACTCGGGGTGGGTGGCCCATGTGAGGCAGCACCCATGTGATTTGGGGCCCACGAGAGGGGTTCGGCCGAGGTCCTAAACCATGAGATGTGGGGTCTGGGCTATGAGATAAAGGGATTAATTCGTCATACTCTAACAGTTCGAGTTTTAGAGCAAGTGGTTAATTGTCATGCATCAAATTGTTATCAGAGCAGGAGGTCTCGTATTCGAGACTCCTCACCGGAGGTGATTAATGCAAGGGCATTTTCACACTAGGCTCGAGTGGGGTCACCTGTGGGATGTAAAAGCAAACTTGGGGTAGGCAAGGCCCACGAGGGAGGTCTCGTGTTCGAGACTCCTCACCAGAGGTAATTAATGCGCATTTCATACAAGGCTAGAGCGGGGTAGCCTGTGAGATGCGAGGACACACTCGAGGTGGGCGGCCTGTGTGAGGCGGTACCCATGTGATTTGGGGCCCATGAGGGGGGTTCGATCGAGGTCCTAACCCATGAGATGTGGGGCCTGGGCTATGAGATAAAGGGATAAATTAGCTATACTCTAACAGTTCGAGCTTCTAGAGCAAGTGGTTAATTGTCCTGCATCAGTATCAATATCGCCAAAAAATGTTTAGTTAAAATAAAATTTAAATAAATTAATAAATAATCCATTTCAATTTTTTTATGGGTGCATGGTTGTATGATGAAATGCATGTTTGTATGTAAGTATAAATATGCATGGATGGATGGATGGATGGATCGTGGATGGTTGGTTGGATGGATGGATGTGTGTGTGTTGGTCT
Organism: Magnolia officinalis; assembly: GCA_021015155.1. NCBI lineage: Eukaryota > Viridiplantae > Streptophyta > Magnoliopsida > Magnoliales > Magnoliaceae > Magnolia > Magnolia officinalis. The sequence goes on along the minus strand of JAJHSJ010000016.1, from coordinate 2,022,903 downwards.
GTGCGTTTGTGTGTGCGCGCGCGCGCGTGAGTGCGTGTGTGCATGCATGCATGGATAAATGGATCATACATGTGTTTGTTGTATGTATGTGTATACATCAATGCATGGATGGATGGAGGTATACACCATTTTCCCCAATGTTTCACTGGGTCGATGATAAATACTTTTAGGCCCCATTAAAGGGATACTTATTATTTGATTCCTAAATATGTAAAAACGTCTTTTCACTATTTACTTGATTCTTAAATATGCAAATATGTGTATTTTAGCATCTCTTAAAGTATCATTGAAAAATTCCACCATTTTCCCCATATTTCTCTAATGTTTCCCCAAGTCAACATTACATGCTTTTAGACTCCATGCTTCTAGACTCCAGTAGAGAGAAACTTATTATCTATGCATCCTTTTTTGCAATTATTTTATTCCTAAATATGCGAATGTGTATTTTTGCATCTCCTAAAGTTTTATTGGTAAATTCCATCATTTCCTCGTGTTTCCCCAATGCTTCTCTCAGTCAGCGATACATTCCTTGTATCAACGATAATATCAGCAATATTGATACATGTTTTCATATCCCCAGCCAGTAATGCATGTAACGATACTGATATTATGAACGCTTATAGATGACCCCATTTGGGAATGTCGGAATTAGCTAGACGGAACATTCAACAAAAGGCTATGTTGCGCCCACCTTGATGTCTCTGTGACATTTGTTCCATCCATCAAATGCAGCAGCTAGGTTAAAAGAGTCACATGGGCCGAAAAACACTCCTTACCTAACAAGTCTATGCAATCATTTTCATCTCTGCTCGCATAGTATATTTATCCTGGGGGTTAGAATGAGATTGCAAATTTTGTTGAAAAGATGAATCACTGTGGCTTTGACACTAGATAACAGGCAAAACCAATCACACCTTCCACCATCACCCTCCCAGCAAACATAGAGGGAAAAAATAAAAAACCTATGTCCCTTAGCTTTTGTTTCTGTTTCTGTTTCTGCTTCTGCTTCATTTCATTTCATTAACACTCCCCTGCCAGATGAAAAAACATGTCTGAATAATTCCAAGGCCCAGCAACCCCCTCGATGAACCATCACAGTCAAGTTTCCAACATCCCGGGGAGGGACACTACCAAATCTACATCTTTCTTCTGGCTACATATTACTGCCCTCCAGTTTCTCATTGTCCATTACTGAAACCACTTAGAAACATTCCTAAAGAGCGCTCATTTGATCATATATTCTCTTAGTTACCACATCTACAAAACTTCCACATCACCGAAAGCTCTACTTTTTCTTTCCTTAAATATAAAAATTTAAATAAATAAAAAACAGAGACCAATAGGATTGCATAAGTGGTACCGCAGAACTCTTCTCTAACATTGAATGGCACACTTCCCAACTAGGAAATAAGTCTGCCATGGAACATTGAAAAGCCCAATCAATTCCAAAGGATTGGGGGAAAAACATCAAAAAGAAATCCAAATTATAGATACTTCCTCACAATGGATGAAAAGATAAGGCATCATCTCCTGTTGGTTTGCACATGAAATGCATATTTGAGAGTCTAAACTTTTCATTGTTTATAAGTTCTCCATGTATCTTTTTACCCCACCATCCATCAAAGTACTTCGGTTTTAGGGGTACCTCTTTCCCCGAAAATTGGCAATAGAAGAGTGACCACTACCACAGAATGATGAGAACTCACCACTAGTCCAATTCCACAACCATCCCTATTATGCCTAGACACCACTTCCTTTAGGAGATCCAACAAGTTACATTTCAAAATACTTGTGTTCAACCATGTTAAATGGGTATTCATGCTTCATTATCATGCGACAAAGATCCAAACGACTTCATTCTTGATCAAACTTAAAGTTCTTTAAACAATGTCTTTTCACATACATTCTTGTTCAATGATGTTAATTGTTGAGAAATATCTGTATGCTTCTTCCTTGGACATCTTAGCAAGTGCTTATTCAAATGGCTAGTTCCACTATTACTACTCCCATAAACTCCCTGATGTTACGGTACAAATATCTGTCTAGATGCTACACTCTCCTGTCCCACCAAAAAATCCTCCCACATTATTATTCTTTTAACAGAAACCACCATAGACGTAACAGCCCCATTGAAGACTTTACCAACAACGTATTTTACCAGTGACATCACCAGTTCTTTTGAAACAACCTCACCCACACCTGGATCCATTAGCTCTAGAGACTTTACTCAGATCTCACCCTCTAACGCAAAAACCCATAGTGATACAGTGTACCTTCTCCAAATGGCTGAAGGATCATCACAAATGTCTACAATTTACTAAAAAGAGACTATTTCTCTCCTTGATTCTTCCTATATAACCAGCCTCCATCTAGCTTCAATCTTTTGAACCTCCACTTCATCAAATTATCCTTTTTTTTTCTCACCCCTCCCCACAAGAAGCCCTCCGTGCACTGCTCCAACCTCTGCAACCCAACACCTGAATAAACTGGAAAATTAGAAAGCATGGACTTCATCAATGTAATTCCTGGACCCAAGTATAAGCAATGTTTTAAATATCATTATTGCGTAATGTATCACACCCTTAGGATACGGATACATATTGGTTATCACATGGGATGTATCAGTTGTATCGTGTAATGTATTGCTATTGTCGGGAAACATGGGAACGTTGGAAAATTGGTTGAATTTTTCAATGAAACTTCAGGGATTGTTGAAAAAGACATCAATACACACTTAAAAACCAAAACATTACAACAACAACAACAAAAGAAAAACAAATAAATAAATAAATAAATAAATAAAATATTGCACATAATAGGAGTTTCCTTTGTATGGGGTCCTAATATATACGCTTTCCAACTGAACTGATGCAAGTGTATTCAAAGTTTATTCATATAATTTATAAATGTAAGAAGACATGTATGGAAACATAAGCAATACATTCAAAAGCACAAGAAGAATCACTAGATCAGGATACATACATGTTTAATTTTGTGTTTGGATACAAATATTGCAATTGATTTGCAAGAAATTGGGAAATTTCGATTTTTCTCAATTTTCCTCAACTTGACCCATCTCCCCGAAATTTCAAAATTGAAGTTCCAAATCCATGATTTTTCATGAAAAATATGAAGAATCATAGATTTGTAACCATTTGACACTAGTTTAACGTGATTTACAACAAGAACATGGATCGAAAATCAAAAATGCCCACTAGATCGAAGAGGTGGGATATATTGCCACTACCTATACGTTTCATATCACACAGGTGAGATACAAGATATATCGTGGGATATATCGTCGATATTTAAAACATCGAGTATAAGTAAATCCATTTGGAAATAGCTAAAATCTGAATTCAAATCTCTCTACCACCAGGTCCCATATGGAAAAAGAATTTTTGTTTCCCAACAGGAAACTAAGGTAAGAGATAGTAAAGGCTCTCTTTCGAATACCTCAAACCAATTGTTTATCTTTTGATGAAGGCCTCGACTGCCTTGATTCCAATCAAAGCGCTCGTACAGAGATTGACCTTTAATCCAGAGAACGCCAAGTAACATCTTAAGATGTATCTATGATTTCTACTTGCTCAACCAAAGTGTTGCAGAGAACAACAGTGTCATCAGCAAACTTAATGTGCGAGACAGACATCACCAGGTCACCTACGACAAAAACCTCATAAAAGCTTGCATTCCTCTGCTATAGAAACCGCACAGTAAGCCCTCCTAGTACAATAAAACAGCATGCTAACGGTCTAACTATTGCTCAAACAACTAGATGGTTAAACAGAAAATTTCCTGATGTCCATATTTACTGGATGAAATCAGATGGTCAAGATTGTTATGTTAGTGTTTTGGAGCTATGGTCCGACCAGAAAAGAACATTTATTTGGAGAATCCATACAGGGGTACCAGTTGGGTGATGGATCAGTTGCTAATTAATCTAGAAAAGATGGTGAAGACACAACATAGCATGCATTTCACTTAACATGGTCCCTCCTAACATATATGGTATTGTAGGCTAGGAGAGGCAAAGTTGTCAAAATAAATAAACAAATACAGTAAACAAATTTGATGCCTGATATATATAAATAAATATAGTGTGAATTCCACATTTTCAGTCGAGGCACAAGCATTTGCCAGGTGAATTCTCCAGCCTGATGTGTCTGTTTCGCAAAAATGATATATACACTTCTCATGTAAGTGACTTTTTAAAGCCCTGAAGCTTTCTTTATCGCCTCCAAGCCAAGCGTATGCCTCTCATCTTGAGGCCCCTTTAAAACAATGCTCAAGAAAATCTTTTACCAACTGCTACTCAATCTCAAACCCTTTCCTTCACATTTTAAGATAATATAATACGAAAAGTTCCATTGCTTCCTCAAAACTTGTTGAAAAAAAAATATCTACCTAGCGGCCTACCCACCCCCCTTCCAATATTGGCTCACCCTACAATAACAAGTTGATGCTCCTAAGGGCCCGTTTGGGAGCGTGGATTTGGAACCCCCTGGATTTGAAATCCTCTTATTGTGTTTGGCACCCTGGATTCAGAATAAACTTTAATCCAAAAGTAGCTATGCATGGTATATTTACATGGTTTGAATTTATTTAAATCAACTTTAATATATCTAATTAGTGAACATATGTAATGTTTGACACAATGGTTGTAATAAGCCTGCTGAAATATATATTTTGCTCAAAAATGATGAAATTCCAAGTCTCGGATGGGCCACAAGCACAAGATCACGTCCAAGTGACTAACCAACTATTTTTAACCGTTGATTTACATGGACAATGTTAGGACGACGCTGATCATCATATTAAAGTAATTATAGTGATGCAATTGATAATCTAATTATTTTGGGATATCATTAGTGGGCCATGTGTCCAATAGATTAATAGTCTAGTGACACACATGTTATACATGCAACTCTTGGAAAGATTTTAGATGTAATCCAAGCTTTCACCGTGGATTTCAAACCCCCTGTTTGAGGGGATTTGAAACCCCCTGGATTTGAAACCCCCAGTTACTTTATGGTGCAAAACAACCAGGGGATTTGAAACCCCCTCAAATCCCCCCAAATCCATGGTGCCAAACGACCCCTAAATCTACCATCTCGTCCAAATCCTTTGCCACAAACAACACCACAACCAAAGTCTTTGTTTGTAAACCTAGTTCACTGGTCTCACTGTTTGGAACTCTAACGGCCTGTTTGCTACTTGGGGAATTTTATTCCCTGATGCTTATGTTTCCCAGGAAACCTAGAAAAGGGAAAATGATTTCCAGAAATAGTCAAATTCTATTTGGTTGAGACAATGGAATTGTCGGGAAAGTCAGAAATATGTTTGGTCAGCACTTGGAAAATCCAGGGTAAAGTCTGCGATTATATTTTAAAACATATCAGTGGGACTACTGTGAGAGCATGTGACTGATTCTATCCACTCACCAAGGGAGACACGTGATGCATGGAATTGTGTGCCGTATACACATTATGGGGTCGTAAAGGTCATAACGGCCGTTATGAAAAAATTGACCTGTAAACAGTCCGTTTATATATATATATATATATATATATATATATATATATATATATATATATATATAATATATATATATATATATCATTTAAAAAAAAAAGTTGTAAAGGCCTTGTAACAGTCCATTACAGGGCTGATACATTTTTTTAATTAAAAATAAACAAAAAGAGACTGCAACGGTCCCCATAACAGCCGTTACACCCCGTGTCGTAAAGGTAATGGCGGTGGCCGTTATAGCCACCATTACCGTTACAGAATACCTTGGCATGGATGATTCTAAAGTATGAGGTTTGTCATTTTCATGCATGAATACGTTGGACAAATACAAGCTGTTCATCAAGCAGGCCAAAGGATGTACTGACCATTCACTTAACCATGCATTCATCAAGCAGGTTCCATGATGCACAGAACAATGTAAATTTTAATTGTGGAATGTTCACGAGTTAACATGTGACAGATCCAAGCCATTCATCAAGTGGTCTACATGAAACATGTACCACACAAAAGGACAGATTAAAGCTGTTCATTAAGTGGGCCTCATGGTTCATGGACCAAAATGTGATTTAAAGGACAGATCCAACCCATTCATGGAACAAGAAGAATGAACAACAAAATAAAAATATTTTGAAATAATTTTTTAAAAAGAAAGAAAATGGCAGCCGCTGAGGAGATTTTGTTAACGAAATAAGAAAAATAAAAATTAGTTGGGATAAGACTTAGATGATGATGGTGGTGGTGATAATAACGACATCAACACAATGATGACGAAATAAGAAAATAAATATCACAGAAATTGTTATTCATCTGCACCATGTGACAAAATTCAAAAAACAAAAATGTTAAATTTCATGAATATTAAACAAAAATATTTTGTTAGTGTGCACACAGATTCGTATACACCTGAGGTGTACACAATACTGGTGGTGTACACAGATTCTTGTGCACCTGTGATGTACTGTATTAGGAGATTATGCTTAGGTTTCCTAATCTTAGTTAGTCTCTATCTCTTTCAGTTCCTTATTGTAATCTAATTGAAATTAGGGATGTAATTAGGCTTATAAATAAAGGTTTTCAGGGAAGAAGAGGAGGTACGAAGAACATCCTCTCTATTCCTCTTCAATCTCTCCATCTTCTCTTTCTTCATATTTCCTCTCATTTGCAATTATGCAGGGTTTGTGAGTTTCCCAGCTTCGCACAATAATTATTTCCCAATATAGGGAAATAATTCCCAAACTTAACAGAAAAGATGGGGAGAGTGGGAAAATAATTCCAACAAGAAGGGATGCGGGCAAATGGTCTTGAATAAACCGTGAAGAAAACTTTCCAAAAAGCTTTTCCCCGGAAAACCAAACATAGAAAACTTCCCCAAAAGCTTTTCCCCAGCAAACCAAACATAACAACTCAAGACCCCTCTACAAGCTTGTAGAAGGTAGTGAAGTTGTGAAACTAGAATACGCTCTCAGGACCCTCCATCATCATATTTTAAATTTTCAACTGTAACTTCCTCCAAATCATAAAAACCCCGCTTAGGTCTTTTAATAATTTTACGTTCTTTTGAAAAAGAAAAGACAAATAAAACGAAGCACAAGGCAGAGATTGCCCAATGCATAATTGCAAGGGTAGGGACTACATTTTTAGCCTCATGAACTCCAAGACCTCTAGAATATTATAACACACTAGACCCCGTAGAGTTGACCAAAGAACCCAAACAGGAACAATTGTGCACATCCCCTCCCTTCTTCCCACCAATAGAGACGCATCCTGCAGAATCAAACCCATTCTTAAACCTAAAAACCCTAATGGGGATATCAGAGGACCTACTCGGGTGTACCAAAGACGGAGACAACCACCTACATTGGCGCAACTTTCTTTCTGGATGAGAGACGAGTTCCAGATGGGGCCCGCCGGGCCATTTTGAAGATCCTACATGCATTAGATGTGCATCAGGAAGACCCCACTTTGGGATGATGCATGTGGGCTGCTTAAGAGATCATTTTAGTCATATGATTTCTATTTCGTGTCAATCCAATCGTTGGATCTTGTCAATCAGGCCATCGGGCCACTAGATCTTTTAGATCTGGGCCCCTTGGACTATGATCTTACTTTCTTTATATTTTTTGTTACTTTTTGGAGTTATTTAATGGTTGAAATTGATAATAAATGTTTTAATTTTCTTATTTTGGATGATGGGCCACTTCACTTAAGTGGCATAGTTGTAATTATACGGGATTTTTAATTCCGAATTTTTAATTATAAAAGCACAGGGGAGATGTTCCAACCCTAGTGGAGATTTGAGAACAAAAAAGAAGAAGAGAGAAGTTCTCTTGTGTGAAGGAATTTTCTTCCTTATTTTCTAGGGTTTTTTGAGAAATCATCCCTTCCAATTAAATTGTGGAAGGGTAAAAGCTTATTTAGTGGTGGATTCCCCAAGGTACATCCTTCCTCTTTCTCTTTTTCAAAAGATATTTTTCTTCTTCTCTTGTCTTCCTCTTTTCCTTTCCATTACAACCTTCTAAACCCTAGATCTTCAATTTCCTCTTTTTCCCAATTTCTAAAAACCCTAATTCCAAAATTCTCAATTCCCATGAACCCCAATTTTTCAAATTTCAGACTTTCCCCTTCCTAACCATAATCATAAAACTTACAAATCCGTCCCTTGAGTGTGGAACGTGCCTATGCTAAATTGGAAGTTCTATCCTTCCATCGAACCTAGGTTTAATTGATTTATGTGATTTCTTAGCATGCGGGCATGTGATTTATGTTAAATCAGATTTTATTTCATATTGTTTACTCTTAATTACTTGGTGGGTTAGCATCTTTTGTTAATTGAATTAAAAGATGCTCACCAAGTAATTAAGAGTAAACAATATGAAATAAAATCTGATTTAACCTAAATCAGATGTCCACATGCTAAGAAATCACATAAATCAATTAAAACTAGGCTCGATGGAGGGATACAACTTCCAATTTATCATAGGCACGTTCCACACTCAAGGGACAGATTTGTAGGTTTTATGATTAGGGTTAGGAAGGAAAAAATCTGAAATTTGGAAAATTAGGGTTCATGGGAATTGGGGATTTTGGAATTAAGGTTTTTAGGAAAAAAAAAAAATTGAAGATCTAGGGTATAAAAGGTTGTAATGGAAGGGAAAAGAGGAAGACGAGAGAAAAAAAAAATAATAAAAAATACCTTTCGAATAAGAGAAATAGGAAGGATGTACATTGGGGAATCCACCACCAAACAAGCTTCGACCCTTCCACAATTTAATTGGAAGGAAGGGTTTCTCAAAAAACCCTAGAAAATAAGGAGGAAAATTCCTTCACACAAGAGAATTTCTCTCTTCTTTTTTCTTCTCAAATCTCCACTGGGGTTGGAACTCCACCTCCCCTATGCTTTTATAATTAAAAATTCGGAATTAAAATCCAGCATAATTACAACTATGCCACTAACTTAAGTAAAGTGGCCAATTATCCAAAATAAGAAAACTAAAACATTTGTTATCAATCTCAACCATCAAATAACTCTAAAAAATAACAAAAATATAAAGAAAGCAAGATCATAGTACAATAGGCCCAGATCTAAAAGATCTAGTAACCCGATGGCCTGATCGACAATATCCAACAATCGAATCGACACGAAATAGAAATCATATGACTAAAATGATCTCTTAAGCAGCCCACATGCATAACCCCAAAGTGGGGTCTTCCCGATGCACGTCCAATGCATGTGGGATCTTCAAAATGGCCCGGCAGGCCCATCTGGAACTCGTCTCCCATCCACAAAGAAAATTACGCTGATATGGGTGGTCGTCTCCATCTCTGGTACACTCGAGTAGGTCCTCCGATGTCCCCATCAATTCCCCTCAACTGAGGAGATTTCGCTTCTGGCAAAATAAAGTTGTGGTGATGCTCGAGGAGATCCGGGTCTCGTCACTGAAGCTCTGCCTCTGTGATCCACGTAGTGTCTGATTTTCGTATGCCCTTCCACTTAACAAGGTACTCCTGATAACCGTCATGTCGTGTGGAAACCGCTTCTTCATCTAAGATATCTTCTATCTCCTCTCTTCTCATAGGTATGGATGGTATGGATGATAAAGGTTGAGAAGAGGGGTCAGGTAATGGCCATGGTTTTAGGACAAGTCAAGGGCATCATCATCAAAGTTCATGTGAGGGTTAGGGGAAGGTCCATGAAACAGTATAAGATCTTCCACATTAAAGGTGGAACTGATACTCATGTTAGGTGGAAGATCTATCAAGTAAGCATTCGAACCCAATCTTTTCAAGATTTTATATGGTCAAGTGTTACGGGCTTGTAATTTTTTTATGGTTCTTTATGGAAACCTTTTTGCACGTATTTTAATCATGATGAACCCATAACAAACTCTTTAAACCTATGGTGCGAGTCAGCAATCATTTTGTATGTTTCAATACTTCTATTGATTCTTTTTCTAATCTCCACATCCAAGTCATGCATATGTTGTGTAGATGCATGTGCAGACTCTGAAAGCTTATGGAACAAAGACAAAGGTATGCAATCTATAGGGGTCCTAGGCTCATCTACTTGTCTTTCCAAATCCACTTCCTCCCCAGGACTCATTTGATCGTGGTGAAGGTTTGGCAAAGTCAATGCGTGAATATCCCGCACGGGTGTAAGCTCATCCGGTATGTCCTCTAGAATAACAATAGTGGAGTCCTCCAATACCGGACTCACCTCAGATGGTAACTCTATACTAACCTCGGGTGTAACCTCAGGTGGCATCTCCATAATAACCTTACGTGTGACCTCACTTGCCACGTGGGCATACAATGTCAAATCAGTTTTAGTCTCTTTCAGACTCTTTGGCATTAACTATAGGAAGAGACTCAAGCTGGAGTTTCGTCACACCTTCAATACCACATTTCTTGACGTCCTCCTTTTCCGAGGTGCTTTTGGGCAGGAGAGGCTTCAAGACAATCCTTTTGCCTCCATATAGAAACGAACACGTATTCGAGCAACCGAACAATGGTGCGTCCCTGTCATACAACTAAAGCATGCCCAAAATGATGTGGCCTATATCCATAGGCCAAACATCGCACCACAACGTGTCCGTATATGAACCAAACTGGATGAGAATGGGACAAAGCTGAGAAACTAGAATTGAAGATGCGTCAACCCATGAGACTCAATAGGGCTGAGGGTGAGAAACGACTAGCATGCCTAAGCAGCCCACAGTGCTAGCAGAGACCACATTAATGCAACTGCCACTATCAATGATCACCTTGCAGTTTTTGCCACCACACTTGGCATAAGTGTGGAAAATTGAATTCATGCGCCAATCATCACTTTCTACAATCTGACTTAAGGCGCGGCTAATAATTGCAAGTGGCACAATCTCAATTTGATCCCCGACTTGTGATTGGACATCTTCCCCAGTGTCGGGGTTCACCTAAAGGGAGGTTTCAAGCTGATTGACACACACGTTGATCACGGTCAATTGAGTTGCGGTGGTCCTATTGTACGCTTCAATAGTCGTCAGACGGTTGTTGATAGTATTAAGGGCCTCGACAATCTATTCTATATTCATAGTGGGATGTAGACCAAAGCCACGTCCCGAACGAGTGGACATGCACGAGGTAACTCTTAGGGGAAAACTTAAATCCTAGGGTAATGTTATGACAAAAACAAAACCAACCTAGAAATCAAGTTGGACACACTAGGGACACTAATCTGAAAAATCAGCAAGTCGCTACCCTCAGATATTATGTTGAAAATTCAGCAGGATAGTAATCCGAGGGTGCCAAACTGAAAATTCAGCAAGAGTGTAATCTTAAAATCACAAACTGAAAATTCAGCAATGTGACAACATGATATTACTATGCTGAAATTTCAGCAATGGTATAAGTGGAAACGCTAGCTGAAAATTCAACAATAGGATACTTCAAAAAAAAAAAAAAAAATCAACAATACGATCTTATATGCAATGTATGCTCTACTAACCCTAGATGTGACTCCAACCTAGATGTAACACAAAAATCCTATGCTAAACCTACGTCTCCAATACCAAATTTGATACAGGACACATAATTTAATGCTAACATGCAACGTGGAGATTATGAAATAGTCCATAAAGTAATTCAATTAACAAAAAATGCTAACCCACCAAGAAATTAAGAGTAAACAATATGAAATAAAATCTAATTTAACCTAAATCACATGCCCGCATGCTAAGAAATCACATAAATCAATTAAAACTAAGCTCGATAGAAGGATAGAACATCCAATTTAGCATAAGCATGTTCCACACTCAAGGGATAGATTTGTAGGTTTTATGATTAGGGTTAGAAAAGGAAAAATCTGAAATTTAGAAAATTAGGGTTCATGAGAATTGAGGATTTTGGAATTTGGGTTTTTAGAAATTGGGAAAAAGAGGAAATTAAAGATCTAGAATGTTGTAATGGAAGGGAAAAGAGGAAGACATGAGAAGAATAATAATAATTTGATGCAATACAATTAACCACTTGCTCTAAAAGCTCGAACTGTTAGAGCATGGCGAATTAATCCTTTTATCTCATAGCCCAGGCCCCATATCGCATGGGTTAGGACATCAGCCGAACCCTCCTCGTGGGCTCCAAATCACATGGGTACCGCCTCACACGAGCCACCCGCCTCTCATAGGTGGGGCTCATCTCACACGAGTCGCCCCCACCCTGAGTTAATACAAGACAATTAACCACTTGCTCTAAAAGCTCGAACTGTTAGAGCATGGCGAATTAATCCCTTTATCTCATAGCCCAGGCCCCACATCGCATGGGTTAGGACCTCAGTCGAACCCCCCTCGGGGGCCCCAAATCACATGGGTATCACCTCACACGAGCCACCCGCCTCTCACAAGTGGGGCCCGCCTCACACGAACCACCCACCTCACACGGGCCGCCCACCCCAAGTGTCCCCGCATCCCACAGGCTATCCCACTCGAGCCCGGTGTGAAATGCCCTTGCATTAATCACCCCCGTTGAGGAGTCTCGAACATGAGACCTCCCTCGTGGCCCCAAATCACATGGGTACCGTTCACCCCGAGTGTGCCCCTGCATCCCGCAGGCAACCCCACTCGAGCCCGGTGTGAAAATGCCCCTGCATTATAATAATACATTTCGAAGAAGAGAAAGAGGAATGATGTACCTTAGGGAATCCACAACCAAACAAGCTTCTACCCTTTCCACAATTTAACTGGAATGGAAGGTTTCTCAAAAAACCCTAGAAAATAAGGAGGAAAATTCCTCCACACAAGAGAGCTTCTCTCTTCTTTTTTTCTTTCATAATCTCCACATTGCATGCTAACATTAAATCATGTGTCCTGCATCAGACCCCACCATCGATGCATGGATCTCTCCCCATGTAGAAACACCAAGAGAGACGAGCATTCAACCCTTCACTCGCACCTCCAAATCATCATCATAATCATCTACACCTAACCCACATTAATTGGGGCACGCTGCATGAATCATATACCAATATTCCACTTTATCGAACCATAAGTCATCAAATATTTTCTTATTACCTTCATCCACATCCTTTTTGGCCTTCCCCTTGCCCTTTTATACCCTTCAACTTGAACCACCTCACTCTTAATTGGGGCAGCTCTGTCTAAGTCTACTTTCCCTCATCTTATTACCTTTTGGGCTACTCTTGAATTCCCTTGAATGCATTCATTTTCTATCTTTCCTCTTCTTGCCACTCATCTATCTCAACAACCTCATTTCAGCCACACTCATTCTATGAACAAGTCATTCCTTGATACATGTTGTTCCTTGATTACCCCACATTCTATCTCATGAAGCATGGCTGGTCTTGTAGTTGTCCTATAAAATCTCCCCTTCAATTTGGTTAGTATGGCAATGATTACATAAAACTCCAAAGACACATTATCCACCCAGCTCTAATTCTATGAGCAATATCCTTCTCAATCTCTTTGTTCTCATGAAATATCGACCCAAGATATCAGACATGGTCATTTTGTTCTTGGCCATCAATAACTAATTCCTCATTTCCACTCCTATTGGAACTAAAAGTATAACCCATATACTTTGTTTTTGTCTAGCTAATTTTAGAACCTTTAAATTCTAATGCACCCCTCCATAGTTTTAGCTTTGCATTTACCCCTCACCTTGACTTGTCAATCAAAAATGCTATCTACAAACAACATACACCATGGGTTTCTTTTCTCTTGACGTGCGATTTTCTAATAAAGTTTCCATTACTTCTCAAAAAATAAAAAAAAACAACATACACCACAGGACACTATAAATCTGTGGTTACTCATCCATAACCAATGCAAAAAGATACAAACTCAACACTGACCCCTCGTGTAGGCCTACCGGCAGCTCACTTGTCTCTATACTAGTGACCTCAACTTAGAAGCTGCTCCTCCATACATGACTTTAATCATGCCAATATCTCCTCTTTAGACTCCTTTCTTTCCTAACACTTGCCATATTATCTTTTTCTAACCAAACACCCACAGAATTATCTCTACCGACCCTATCTTATGCTTTTCCAAGATGCGGAAATTATCCTCTCCCTAAACTTCTCCATCAAGCCATCAACTGTCTATTAAGCAAATACCCTTGACGGTTGACTTTGCTAGCATAACCCTAGACTGATTTTCTAATTCATTCGTCTCATGCCTTAATCTTTCCAAATCGCAATCTCCCAGATTTCCATAGTATGGATCATAATTTAATCCTATAATAGGTCTCCTTTGTTCTTATAAGTGGGTAATACGGTAGTTTTCTCATGAATCCTACTCATACCTCTAAATATAAATGTAAATATTATGAGTTCATAAACCCCCTAAAAATTTCCTTCCCAACAGACCTCTTTTTTTGCAAAGAGCATTCTCACCCAACAAATCCCATTGTTTGCTAAAGGGTCCACACTACCATATCATGTGATAGTGTCAAAGGCCAAGAAGAGTAGTATCCGAGAGGGTTGCCTAGCTGAAAAGCAGACAGCTGCCAGCTTTTTGAGAAATGAGAATTATATAGGAACAAGAATAATCTTTGATTCTCTTTTGAAAAAAGAGAATTTGATTTCTTTGGAGTAACGAGACTATTTGAATTATTGGAGAAAGAATCACAGTAAAGGTGGGGCTTGAGAATTGATGTGTATCCAAATCATAGGAGCTAGAAATAACCAATATGCTCAGATTGTCATATGGCACTCCTTGGCTAAGTGGTACGCAGGCAGGCAATTCCCGACTTAGCCAGCTATTACACTATGAGGTGTTGTTGGCTGTTGGCCAAGGCGCTATCGCATTTTACTAATAAGCTATGAAGACATGCTGAAAAACAATGAACATCACCGCATGGAACATCAGAGGGGTGGAGCAGCAGGAGATTTGGTGATGAAAAGGAAACCATATATAATCTTAATTTGGGAAACAAAAGCAGAGAGTCACTTAGATGGTTGAATCACAGAGACGTGGGGGAATCGAAACAATTGTTGGTCCATTCCATTGATAGGTAGAGTGGGTAGTTGTAACATGGTCCAGAATGGGGAGGAATTACAAAAGGAAGAAGGAGAGGGGATTTGGGGGGCTTTATCCTTGTCAATAAGTATTAAATCTCAATGCCAAGGAGACTTTCAGTGAGTGTTATCTAATGTCTATGGCCCCAACGACTATCGTAAAAGTGAAGATTTCTTAGAAGAGTTCAATGAAATCCCAATGCAATGGCAGCTCCATGGTGCATAGCAAGAAATCTCAACATGATGTGATTCTCATTTGAAAAATTGGGCAGGCTACAGAATATCAACAAGTATACAAAGATTTTCATATTTTGTGAATTAAAATGAACTTCTGGATGTCCCGTCACAATGAGGCTTATTTACTTGGTCTAACAACAATCAAGATCAACTAGAAATGCAAGTTAGATTGTTTCTTAATATCCAAGGAGTGGGACAATCAATACTTGGCCAAAACCACCTTAATTCTTCCAAAGCATATATCAGGCCATAATCCTTTCATGGTAGAATCGGCAGGAAAACTTATGGCCCATCATTTTTTCATTTTAAAAACAGGTGTTTGCACACAGGACTTCTAGATGTGGATGGTGGAATGAGTGCTGCTCTTAGGAGGCTTTTTTCATGCAGGAAGTTAGCTTTTACTAAGGCTCAGATTAAAAAAATTGGAACAATGAGACTTTCAGGACTCTAGGGAGAAAAAAGAAGATACCGTGGGGGACCAGCCAAGTTATATGCGTTGGAAGACACAGGCAATTTGCCTCCCACACTGAAAGCTAAGAGAACAATGTTAAAGGCATATGAAGTTATTCCTCGTCAGGAAGAAATCTCATGCATTGAAAGTCCAGAGCTCTTTAGCATAAAGAGGGAGGCAAAAATGCTTATTTTTTTTCACAGGCTCAGGCAAGAAGAGAAGATGCCATCATAGAACTAAAGATAAATGGTGCGCTTACTGAGGACGCCCAAAAACAGAGGGGAATCACTGAATATTTTTCCAAATTATACTCAAAAGGAAATTTTTCCATGTCCAAACTTTGATTGTTTGGATTTTGCATCTATATCAACTGAAAAGTAGAGTGGTTGGAGAGAGGACTCTCTGAAGAAGAGGTAAAGGCAACATTTGTCTATGGAAGGTGATAAAGCACCCAGTCTCGATAGTTTCACCATGGCATCTACAAAGTGTGTTGGGATGTGGTAAAGGGGGACGCTATGTTGGTTTTCAATGTATTCTTTGATAGGGGGTATTTCAATAAGTGGGCCAATGCTACTTTGATCTCCCTCATTCTGAAGTTTTTGAGGAGAGGGTGTGCACAATTTCAAACCTGTTAATCTAGTGGAGAAGCCTATACAAAAGTATGTCCTTGCTAACAAAATGAAAGAAGTTATGGAGTTGATTATATTTCCATCTCAAGGAGCCTTTCTGGGCACTTGTCAAATTCTGGTATCTTACAGTAAACTAATGTGTTGACTATAGATCTAGAAGTAGCGAGCCATGTATTTACTAAAGTCGATGTGAAATAAGCGTATGATCATGTGGACTTTTTTTCTTTTTTGAAGAGCTATGAATGATTTTATTAGAAAGTGCTTGACAAAATTGACAAGACAGAAAAAATACAACTATAAAGAGAATTTAAATATCCAAAAAAGGGCGGACTACATTAATATCAACATGAAGACGCTCTATGGCCCAATCGAATACGTCCCTTTTAAGCCTTCCACAAAACTTGCTCCCAAGGATGCAGCTTGTTGTCGAAGCAGCGAGCATTACGTTCAGCCCATAAGTTCCAAAGGCAAGCCAGCAGGATCAGCCGCCATAGTATCAGACTCTCTTTCAGCAAGAGAACACCATGCCAGGCCCAAATCAATTGAGGCATAATCCATTTCACCTCGAATAGACGAAATATGTGAATCCATATCTGATTCACATAAGGACTGTGAATAATGAGATGGTCAATCGACTCCGCATTACTCATACAGGGTAGGCAAATGTTTGGAAGCGCATTACTCAGAAGTGTTTCGCAAAGGGCGGATCATATTGTAAAAAGATTTTACCAAGAAGAATCCGAAGGACGATGCCGACCATACCAAGAGTCACACAGATCCAGATAAGGGGCATAATGCTGGAGGCGCAACAATAGGCTTGCGAAATCTTCAATCTCCGAGTCCAGCAAGCCCCTCCTACATGGAGGGCACCAAGCACCCCTCCCACCTTCAAAAGAGTAGCATCGGTCTATAGTGATGTTCTTCTCTAGGGATAATGACGCTAGGGATGGGAAGACCTCCATCAAAAGCCTATCCCCACACCATGAATCCTCCCAAAACCTTATACAGGACCCATTCGCACGAGAGAATGAAGAGGCGGCTAAGACTAACAGGGATACTGAATAGATGGCCTTCCAAATAGCCGATACCCGATAAATTGATGTCTTCTTGATCTCCCACCCTCTTTCCCATAAAACCAAAATGCAGGAGGCAAGCTATCAGAAGTGTTTCGCGAAGGGTGGATCGTATTGTAAAAAGATTTTACCGAGAAGGATCCAAAGGACGATGCCGACCATACCAAGAGTCACACATATCCGGATAAGGGGCATAATGCTGGAGGCGCAACAATAGGCTTGCGAAATCTTCGATCTTCGAGTCGAGCAAGCCCCTCCTACATGGAGGTCTCCAAGCACCCCTCCCACCTTCGGAAGAGTAGCATCAGTCTATAGTGATGTTCTTCTCTAGGGATAATGACACTAAAGATGGGAAGACCTCCATCAAAAGCTTACCCTCACACCATGAATCCTCCCAAAAACTTATACGGGACCCATTCCCAAGATAGAATGAAGAGGCAGCTAAGACTAACAGGGATACTGAATAGATGACCTTCCAAATAGCTGACACCCAGTAACTTGATGTCTTCTTGACCTCCCACCCTCTTTCCCATACCTTTTAGATATTACTTCCCTCCAAAGCTTTTCCTTCTTCGACGCCGAATCTCCATTGCCACTTGCCTAGCAAAGCCACGTTCATAAAGTCGGGGTCTCTCAGTCCTGCACCCCCTTCGGCCAACGGTAAGCATAAATCATGCCATTTTAGGAGGTGAAATTTTTGTTTTTTCGATGCACCATGCCACAAAAAATCCCTTTGCAGTTTTTCAAGTTTATCTATCACCAATTTCGGGCATCTATAAAGGGACATGAAATGCAATGGGACATTAGAGAGGGCCGATTTTATAAGGGTAATGCGCCCGGCTAACGACAAGTGCCTCCCTTTCCATCTTGATAATTTCCATTCAAATCTCTCAATCACCTTACTCCACAAGTGCTTTGAGGGTTTACCCAAACATAGCGGAAGACCCAAATACGATGAAGGATACTATTCTACATCCGAATATGCTTGCGAGACTAGATAGTTCATCTTTGGAGATCCCAATCCCAAGCATCTTGCTCTTACCCGTGTTGATTTTCAGCCCGGATACTTCTTCGAAACATCCCAAAATTTTGCGCATGTTGTCTTTCTTAACCGATTCCGGGTCGCAAAATAGTAATGTATCGTATGCAAACTGCAAGTGGGAGATAATGGGCCTAGAATTTGAGCTACGAAATCCTAATATTAGATCCAGTTGTTGTCCTTTATATAGCATGCTGCTAAGGGCCTGCACTACAACTATGAACAAGAAATGAGACAATGTGTCGCCTTGCCCGAGTTCCCTCGAGGCCTTAAAGAAACCCTTTGGGGAACCGTTAACAATCACCGAAAATGAGGCGGATAGTTTATCCATTTTTCTCTACATCCAATCATGCCCAACATGTGTTTCAAGAAGTTCCAATCTACGTGATCATACACTTTTTCGATGTCTAACTTACATACAACCTTGTTTTTCCTTGATTCTTGAGTTGATGCATTTGTGTGCTCGCAGCGCGCTGTCTAGAATTTGCCTGTACGCAATGAAAGCGCCTTGACTTTCTAAAATGACTGAAGACAAAACCTTCCTAAATCTGCTTGCTAATACTTTAGCCAATATTTTATAGGGCTCCCTATTATACTAATAGGTCTACAATCGAATAAAGATTCTACGCCTTCTTTTTTGGGGATGAGAACAATAAAAGTGGGCCCCTTGTGATAAGGACATCCGAGCATCATTCAGAGTTACCAGAGGAGGAGAGCATTGGCCATAGTTCCAGCATCTCTATGGTTGGATGATCATTATATGGGGCTTGGATCAAGTACGTAGCCACGTTGGAAGACCCCACGTGCATGTTTATGCATCTTGGAAGACCCCACAATAGAAAGATGCATATGGGCAACATATAGGAGCTTATTGGACACATCTAGACCGTTGGATTAAGTGGACGCTGTCATCGGACCATTGGATTTTGCATGTTGGATCATTCGGACAATTGGCCCATCTTGATCATTGGGCCATCTTGGTCATGGACATCATGGGGCATTATTTTAGTTATTTTATTTATTTTATGGGTTGTTTTATGTTTTAGTTGATTTAGAGGGTATTTTGGATATTTTAGAGTATTAAGGGTGCTATCAAAAGGGATATTAAAGTTTGGACGTGTGAATGCCCTAGCATTATTATGCACTGAAATAAACTTCTCTTTTTTGCTTTAAGCAAAGAAAAACCTCATGTGATTGGAGTTGGTGAAGCCATGGCATGATTCCAACTTATATCTCTTATTCTCTTCCTAAAAGGTAATCTCTTCACTTTTTTATTTCTCTCTATTTATTTCTTTTCCTTTTATTTCCACCAAAATTCCATCCCCATCATCTCTAAGCCATCCAAACCTAGACCGTACCCAAACCGTACAGCCGTACAGACCCCCACCCTGCCCGTATGACCGTAGGAATGTGACAGAACGGCCAGCCCATTCCACACTTCTCTCCCTCTTTGATCCCTCATCCTTTCCCCTTAAATCTCATCACCCTAAGCCTAAAACTCTGACCTTAGAAACTAGATTCCAAAAACCCTAATCCCCAAATCCTAGCTTCCCGAATCATAAAACCCTAACCTAAAATCTCACAAATCTCTAAATCCTAATTCCCAAATCCTAGCTTCCCTAATCCCAAAACCCTAATCCAATTCCTCAATTTCCTAGTTCCTAAAATTAATTCTAACCTACCAAAACCCTAACAAAGCCAAGTGATTACCTTGAACTAAGATTAATCCCCATGCTAAATGGAAGCTCTACCTTCCACAAGTCCTAATTGATTCAAATCTTCTATGATCTCATTGCCGGATTGTTGTTTGATTTGAACTCTAGCATATTTAATACTTGAATTCTTTAAATTTGTGATAGATTAGTTTTATTTTGTGCTTTGATTTCTCTAGTTAATCAGTTCTTTGATTTTATTGCTTCATCTTATGTTAAACGACCCGTCCTACATCAGATTTTGGCACCAAAGACTAGGGTTTAGTGTGGTCTTCAAAATAGCATAGGACTTTCATGTTGCATTTAGAGTAGGTTTTTCATGTTGTCGTGTCTAGGATTAGCAGGCTCATCACATTGCATCCAAAGTCTTTAGTTCTTAGGTTCCCCATTAGATCCTCGGTTTATGCCCACTCGCACTGGGCGTGGCTTTGGTCTACACCCCACAATGAGTTTGGAACAGCTTACCGAGGCTATCAATGTTGTGAGCAACCAACTTGCAACTCTTGAGGCCCAAAGTAGAACCACCAACAGCCAACTAGCGGCAACCCACACTCGCGTAACCCAGTTGGAAACTTCCCTCCAGGCAAACCCAGACGATGGGGAAGATGTCAATCTCAAGCGGGAGGTCAAGTGGGAGGATGTGGAAGAGGTCATAGCTGAGGTGTTGGCCGTGGTGGGGTGCATACCCAGCCACCCTTTGGAGAGTATCAAGACCACCGTGATCCTGATGAGCGAGTAATGAAAAGTGTGAAAGTTGAGGCTCCAAACTATAATGGTCGCTTAGACCCCAAGGCCTTCCCCGATTGGCTTACAGACATGGATCATTATTTTGAGTGGCACGATATGCCCGATCATCGTCAGGTGAGGTTCACCAAGATGAAGTTGGTGGGCCAAGCCAAGTTGTTTTGGACGAATGTCGGGCGAAAGATGGAGAGGTCTAGAGATGACTCGGTCTCACTGTGGACCGAGATGAAAGACATCTTAAAGGAAAAGTACATTCCTCTCTCTTACCGCCAGAAGCTTTTGGATCAGTGGCAATCCTTTCATCAGGGATCAATACCCGTGGCTGATTGCATCGCCAAGTTTGGTGAATATATAATGCGTTGTAACATCGAGGAAGACTCATTAATGACCCTTTCCGTTTCAGGATGGACCTCCGACCCGAGCTTCATGAGCTAATTCCTCACGGCATCAGCACCCTAAAGCATGCCTACCAAGTGGTACAAGAACTTGAGCAGTATCTAAAACCGCAATTCATGAGGCGATTCAAATTTCTTGAATCCAATGTCAGGGCCACACCCCAGGGAGGTAAGCCTAATTTTGGGAGTCAATCCAAAGCCCCTACTGGTGCTTAATCCAAAAATAGGGATATGAAGGGCAAAGGTCTAGCAAGTACTAGCTCGAGGGCAAGTGAGCAAATGCAGTGTTACAACTGTCAAGGATATGGTCATTTCGCATACCAGTGCCCCACGAAAGAGCGAAATAAGGCCCTCGTGATTGGTGAGTTTGATGTGGATGATCAGGGCGATTGCGAAGGAGAAGAATATCAGCCCAAGATTGGGACTAGTGATGAAGAAGATGGAGTTGAAACCGTGCCACTTGCAGTTGTTAGATGCACCTTAGCCCATGCTAAAGAGAGTGAAGATTGGTGCAGGAATTCAATTTTCCACACTTACGTTAAGGGGGCATTTAGATCATAAGTTGCTTAAGATAAGCTACTTATGCCACAAGTAGCTTATCTTAGTTTCTACTTATTAAGAAGATACATATGTTTACCAAATTTATCAGCTTCTCCTCTCTTTCGTCTCTTCTAGTGCTTCTCTCCAGCAACTTTTGAAAAGTAGAAAAGCTTTTAAAAAAATTAACTGGAGTGATCAAGTACTTTTAAGTAAAAAAGTTACTTATAACTAATCGTAAACCAAACTTATCTGAAATAAGTCACTTATCTACTGTTGTAAGTAGAAAAAGTAACTTATTTGGTGGTATCCAAACGGGCCCTAAGTGTGGCGATAAAACTGCAAGGTGATAATTGATAGCGATAGTTGTAGCAACGTGGTTCCCGCTTGGGTTTGAAACTCATTCATCACCCTCAGCCCTATTGAGCTTCATGGGTTTGCGTCATCGACACCGGTTTCTAAGCAGTCTCTTGCTCCCATTCAGTTTGCTTGCTTCCTAAAAAGACACGTTGTGGTGCGATATTTTGCTTACGGACGTAGGCCACATCATTTTGGGCAGACCTTGGTTGTATGACCATGTATGAAAAAAAATAATAAATAAAGCTAAATTCTCTTCCACCCAAAAGCACCCCGGAGAAGGAGGAAGTCAAGAAGGGTGATCCAAGAGATGTGAGGAAGTCTCAGCCTAAATCTCTCCACATAATAAACGCTAAAGAATTTGAAATGGAGACTAAAGTTGATTCTGGTGTTGGAGGAGTTTAGCAATGTTTTCCCTGATGACCTACTGGATGAGCTTCCACCATGCGGGACATTCAGCATGTCATAGATCTTGTCTGCAGGTCAACTCAACCAAACATTCCTTATTACCGAATGAACCATGAGGAGCATGCGGAGCTGAAGAGACAAGTTGATGAGCTTCTTAGAAAATGGTTCATTTAGGAGAGTTTGGGTCCATGTGCCATGCCAGCCCTCCTCACATCTAAGAAAGATGGCACCTGATGCATGTGTGTGGACAGTCAGGCCATCAACAAGATCACAATCAAATATCAGTTTCCTATGTTACATCTTAACGACGTGTTGGATATGATGGCAAACACCACGATCTTTTCCAAGATTGACATCAAAAGCGGGTATCATCAAATACGTATTTGACCAGGAGACGAATGGAAGACGGCCTTCAAGACGAATGATAAGTTATATGAGTGGTTAGTCATGCCTTTTGGCTTTACCAACGCTCCGAGCAGTGTTCAAGTTGTCGGTATCGCTACAAGTTTCGCTAATTGGAGATAAAGATATAATATCGTTATCGCCGATAATATCGCCGATAAACGAAAATGTAGAGAAAAAGGGCAAAACATGGGGACATTGATGGAATTTTTCAGTGAAACTTCAGGACATGCCTAAATACACATATTTACATATTTAGAAATTTTTTTAAAAAAATTATAAAATAATGCATTAAATAATAAGTTTTCATTTAATGGGGTCCAAAAAACATGAGCTACCTTAAGAAATCACTCCAATTATAATCAAAATGAGTTTATATAATACAAATGCAGCTAGCATATAATAATTAAGACATGTAAAAATTAATGACCTAAAAAAGTACACCTTTCTTGGTACATGGAATCTATATAATGGTATACTTGGTGATGTATGGCTTGGATATGGCACTTGTCTGTCATATACTGGTGCATCCATCTAGTTTTCTAGATCATTTTATGGTATAAGCCCAAAAAATAGGTAGATCCAAATCTCAAGTGGACCACATCACAGGAAAAAATGTTGATTGAATGCCCGGCCTTAAAAACTTTAGGGGCCACAAGTTTTGGATCAAATTGGTATGTGTGACCTAATCAACAGGTTGGATATCAAATAAACATTACAATGGACGCTATGAGGTTTTTAATGGTGGACATTTAATCACTACCGTTCTTGTGGTGTGGTCCACCTGAGATTATATCTGCCCAATGATTTGGATCAAGATTTAAAATGATATAGAAAAAAAATGGATAGACAGTGTGGATCAAATAAATACGTCACAATTGGACCCACATAGTGCCAACCACTAGCCATCTGGCTAGCAGCAACGTAACGAGCCAAACCACGACCTGGTTTAAGGACTTTGTGGTAACCACCGCAACGCATGTATTTTATCATGTTGCCAAGAACGAGGTGGCTACTGGACAGTGATCCATGGGCCCACCATGATATATGTGAGAAATCCACCCCATTCATCCATTTCACCATATCATTTTAGTACATGGTCCCAAAAATGAGGTAGATCCAAATCTCCAGTGAACCACACTAAAGGAAACAGTAGCAATTGAATCCCACCATTAAAAACTTCTTAGGGGTCACAAAAAAATTTCGATCAGGTTGATAATTATGTTTTCACTTCATCGAAGTCTGTGTGACCCAATCAAGAGGTTGGATGGTAAAAAAATAAAATAAAATACAATGGCCCTAAGAAGTTTTTAATGGTGGGTATTTAATCACCATTGCTTTATTTGGTGTGGCCCACCTGAGATGCGGATCTGCCTCATTTTTGGGCTCATGCCCTAAAATTATCTAGCAAATAATGACAGACCCCACAAAGCACCAAGCCACCGACCCTTGAGACCTAGACAAGTTGCACGCTTGTGCGCCGAGTAAATTTGTATGCTCAGTGGACCGAGTCAACTGTGGGGCCCACCCTGATTTATATGCTTTTATCCACTCGGTCCATTAATTTTACAAGATAATTTTAGGCCTTGATCCCGAAGATGAAGCATATCCAATGATCAAGTGGACCACACCACAGTAGATAGTGTGAATTGAACTTCTATCATTGAAAAATTCTTAGGGGCCATAGAAGTTTTAGATCTGTGTAATCCTTGTGTTTTACCTTAATCGATGAATGTGTGATCTTATGAACAATTTGGATGATAAATAAACATCACTGTGGGCCCTAGGAAGTTTTCAACGGTAGGAATCATTCTCCCCACTGCTTTATGTGGTGTGGTCCACTCAAGCTTTGGATCTGTCTCATTTTTACGCTCATGACCTAAAATGATCTCGCCAAATGGATGGACTGTGTAGATATAACACATACATGATGGTGGGGTCCACGAAACTTGGTGACATCCACACGCCATGGAGGTCGACACACACCACTCTAACACATGTGATGCCTAATCCGCTTCAGCACCCCGTAAAAGGGTTTCAAAGCCCTTAACTCCCGAAAAACCAGTCGATAGAAGACGGTTCCAGAAGGGAACCTTCAAAACCCTAAAATCTTGAAAAATCTTGAAAATTTTTCCTAAGATTTCTCATATTCTTCGTCGAAATCATTATTTGATTTGAAATTTGTGATCTATTTGAAGAAAAACAAAATGGAAATTAGAGATTTTTAGACACTTAGTTAAGAACGGACCACTGATTGATCGATTGGCCCATTGTTACTTCCGATCAACGATCCTATTCTACAGGTACACACTTCCGAAAGTTTCTTCTTCTTTTTTTCAGATTTTTTTGGTATTTACGCAACCCCCAATATTATCATCCCTTTTGTCGTTGAAAAGGGGTTGTTGGCTACAGTTATCCCTTGACAGGGTAGCGATTTCTGGTCGACAACTGTATTTTACGGAAAAATTGATAAAATCGCTGAATATTCACCGATATTAGGAAGAGAAATGAAAAAAGTGAGTTTCAGTGTCGCAACTCCAGCAACACCAATAATATCGGCAATATTATCGATTTTTCGACGATAGTATGAACACTAGCTCCGAGTACGTTCATGAGAGTGATGACCCAAGTGTAAGGCCCTTTATGGGTAAGTTACTAATGGTATATTTTGATGACATCATCACTTATAGTACCTCCAAGGAACAACACATTCACCATTTTAGGCAAGTTTGTAGGGTCCTTAAGATAGAGAAATTATATGCCAACCTGAAAAAGTGTTCTTTCATGTCTGACAAAGTTATCTCTCAGGGTTCATTGTTTCATCTAAGGGAATGCTTGCAGATCTCGATAAAGTCAAAGCCATAGTAAGTTGGTCCGAACCGCAAAACATTCATGAGATGCGTAGCTTCCACGGTTTAGCTACCTTTTATAAGCGGTTCATTCGAGGCTTTAGTTCCATTACGGCTCCCATCACGAATTGCATTCAGAAGCGACAATTCAAATGGACTAATGCGGCCTCCAAAACGTTCAAAGAGATTAAGGACAAGATGAATGAGACTCCTGTCATGCGCTTTCCTGACTTTTCTAAAATCTTTAGGGTTGCATGTGATGCCCTATGGAGTAGGTATAGGTGGAGTGCTTAGCCAGGAAGGGCACTTTGTTGTCTATTTCAGTGAGAAGTTGAATTAGACGAAATAATGATACTCTACCTATAACAAGGAATTTATGCGGTAGTCAATTCTTGTGCCATTGGCGGCATTACCTATTAATGCAAGAGTTCGTTTTGTTTTCCGACGATGAGGCTTTGCGATACATCCACTCTTAAAATAAATTAAACCCAAGGCATGCCAAGTAGTTTGAATTTCTCTAAGAGTACACCTTTGTTATGAAACACAAGGCCGAGGTCGAGAACAAACTTGTCAATGCCCTTAGTTGTCGAGTGGCGTTACTCCAATCCATGAGCGTGGAAGTCACTAGGTTAAAACAATTGAAAGGGGAATATCCTATCGGCCCAGATCTAGGAAAGTGCACACGTCGCTTACGAATAATCAGTCGAGAAGTGATAGTAGGTTTGTCCTAATCGATAGGTTTTTATTTAAAGGTGACAGACTCTACATTTCCCGCACCTCCCTGTGGGATTTTCTTGTTTGAAAGCTTCATGCCAAAGTAGCCAGTCATTTTGGTCAAGACAAGACTATTGTCGTTGTTGATGATAGATTTTATTGCCCGTCTCAAGTGGGACATTGCCAAAATTATTAGGCAACGTAGAACTTGTCAATTGGCAAAGCAGAAAAGACAAAACATTATATTATATACACCTTTGCCAGTGTCACAGGCTCTGTGGAAAAATATCATTATGGATTTCGTGCTTGGGCTACCTAAGACGATCAGAAAGCACAATTCCATCTTTATAGTGGTGGACCGTTTCTCTAAAATGGCCCATTTTCTCCCATGTTCCAAAACATCCAATGCCTCCAACATTGCCAAGCTCTTCTTTGGAGAGGTGGTTCGCTTGCATGGTTTACCAAAGACCATTGTATCTGATAGAGATGTGAGATTCATGAGTTATTTTTAGAAGACATTTTGGCATGTGATGGGTACGAGATTGCAGTTCTCATCGGCAAACCATCCCCAAATTGACAATCAAACAAAAGTGGTTAATCGAAGTTTAGAAAACCTATTACAATGTCGTGTGGGTGACCATATTATGACTTGGGATCCAATTTTACCAGTCGCAGAGTTTGCGTATAACAGTTCTATTAATGGGTCGATAGGCATGAGTCCTTTTGAAGTTGTTCATGGTTATGAGCCTAGAAAGCCTATAGATCTCATTTCCATGCCAGTCTCTCATATACCATCGGAGTCTACATGCGCATTTGCATGACATATTCATGACTTGCATGCTGAAATTAAGAAATGGAATGATGTGAGCAATGAAAAGTACAAAATATGTGCTAACCAAGGTGTGCGGAATCGGTTACGTATCGGCCGATACGTAACGGAAACGGTGATGGCCGATACGCGATTCGGGGCGTATCGGCCGTTACCGTTTTTTGTATGCGTATCGGCCGATACGGGCCGTAACGTCCGTTACGAGTCAGTAACGGCAACCCGTAACGGTCAGAAAACGGGCTCTTTTTTTCCGTTTTAAGGACTTTTTTTGCTGTTTTTTCCAAACTGTTTTTCATTCCTTCTAATAGTAATTTCGACCAACCTTGGCTGGGTATTTGGGACAAAAACACATTATATTACGGATTTGGTTGAATCAAAGCTCGGTGGGCCATTTTTCAGAAATTCGTCAAAAATAGGTATTTACTTTTTTTAATATGTTTTGTTGTTTTAAGTAGAACATATTAATGTGCATTTTACATATTTGGAGTGCCATTTAATATTTTTTTTAATATTTTTTTCTATTTACGAATGAATTTTTGACCTTTTTTTTTAATTCAAAAAATCAATTTTTAAGGGTTGTTTTGCTGTTTTAATCATGTCATATGATGTGTTAATCATAGTAGAACATGTTAATGTGCATTTTACAGATTTGGGGTGCCATTTTATATTTTTTTTCTATTTACGCATGAATTTTGACCCTTTTTTTTAATTCGAAAAATCAATTTTTAAGGGTTGTTTTGTTGTTTTAATCATGTCATATGATGTGTTAATCATAGTAGAACATGTTAATGTGCATTTTACAGATTTAGGATGCCATTTTATATTTTTTTATATTTTTTTTATTTACGCATTTATTTTGGCCTTTTTTTTGAAAATTCGAAAGATCAATTTTTAATGGTTGTTTTGTTGTTTTAATCATGTCATATGATGTGTTAATCATAGTAGAACATGTTAATGTGCATTTTACAAATTTGCGGTGCCATTTTATATTTTTTTCTATTTACGCATGAATTTTGACCCTTTTTTTTTTATTCAAAAAATCAATTTTTAAGGGTTGTTTTGTTGTTTTAATCATGTCATATGATGTGTTAATCATAGTAGAACATGTTAATGTGCATTTTACAGATTTGGGGTGCCATTTTATATTTTTTTTTTTTATATTTTTTTTATTTTTTTATTTACGCATTTATTTTGGCCCTTTTTTTGAAAATTCGAAAGATCAATTTTTAATAGTTGTTTTGCTGTTTTAATCATGTCATATGATGTGTTAATCATAGTAGAACATGTTAATGTGCATTTTACAGATTTGGGGTGCCATTTTATATTTTTTTATATTTTTTTTCTATTTACACATGAATTTTGACCCCTTTTTTTTAATTCGAAAAATCAATTTTTAAGGGTTGTTTTGTTGTTTTAATCATGTCATATGATGTGTTAATCATAGTAGAACATGTTAATGTGCATTTTACAGATTTGGGGTGCCATTTTATTTTTATTTTTTTTTTACGCATTTATTTTGGCCCTTTTTTTGAAAATTCGAAAGATCAATTTTTAATGATTGTTTTGTTGTTTTAATCATGTCATATGATGTGTTAATCATAGTAGAACATGTTAATGTGCATTTTACAGATTTGTGGTGTCATTTTATAAATTTAAAAAAAAAAATTGTATTTTCAAATTAGTGACTTTATATTTTTATTTGCTTATATTGGACAGGTTTTGGAGCTTCTTAGGGTTTAGTTAGAACATAAAATTATCTTTATTAACATAGGTCATACACTCATACTCATATCCTAAACCTAAAGAAATGTCTGGGTCTGGCCAACAACAAGTGACAATATTGGATGGCAACATTGTGAGAGGGTTGGTGGTACTAGGCACCAAATGAAGTGCAAGTGTTGTGATAGACTAGTGACTGGTGGAATTACCCGTCTCAAATAACATTTAGCACATCGAAAGGGTCAAGTTGCGCCATGTGTCAGAGTACCGAAAGAGATAATGCTTTTAATGCAAGCTAGTCTGGATGAGTCGAAGGGTAAACGTGCTGTTGTACAAAAGAAGAAAGATGATATTTTGGATGCAGCTCGACAGGAGGTGTTTGGTCCTGAATATATGGGCGTTCGTGATGAAGATATTATTGATTCTGACGAAGATTCAGATCGGGAATTAACTATAGCTAGGAGAGAGCGTGCGTCTAGCTCGTGAAGAGGAAGAACGTCGCCGCATGTTTGGCACGCATGGGTCAGTGCGTGATACAGGGGGAGGGCAGTGGGAGTGGGAGTGGGACAGGGAGTGCAACTGGAAGTGCAACTGCTTCTGCAGGTGGGACTGAGGATGGGGGGGTAGGTTTGGTGGGTTACGACGTATGTTTGGGAGCCGACGACAGACATCTTCACGTGATGCCCCTATACGTTTGGATGAAGAAGTAAATGAGCCTAGGAGACCCTCTATTGATCCAATCCTGTTTAGGAAAGAATCAACTAAACAAAAGAAGATAAAACAAATGTGGAGTAGAACTTCCGTTGAGAAATTAGGTAGAGCAGCAGCAAAGTTATTTATACATGCCAACATACCTCCTAACGCGGCCAATTCTCCATATTGGCAGGTGGTAATCGATGCAGCAGCAGAAGCAGGTGAAGGAATAAAAGCTCCCACGGCTAAGGAGATTATGGGGAAATGGACAGATGCAGAGTATGCGGATGTGAAAGCATACGTGGCTACCTTTAAACCTTTATGGCAAGCCAGAGGATGCACGATCATGTGTGATGGTTGGACTGGCCCAACCAGACGTAGCATGATCAACTTCATGGTGTACTGCCACTTAGGAACTATATACCACAAGTCAATTGATGCCTCAGAAGCAACAAAAGATTCTCAATATATTATGGGCCTAATGGATAAAGTTGTGGATGAGATTGGAGAGGAGAATGTAGTGCAGATTGTGACAGATAATGAAGTATCATATAAGCTTGCAGGACATATGTTGATGGATGAGAGAAAACATCTTTTTTGGTCACCATGTGTTGCCCATTGTATTGATCTTATATTGGAAGATATTGGGAAGAAGAAGAATGTTAAGGAAATGGTCGAAAGGGCAAAGGAAGTGATGACGTTTATTTACAACCATAATCAAGTAGTCGCAATAATGAGAAAGTTCACGAAAGGACGAGAGTTGTTGAGGCCTGCGGCGACTAGATTCGCAACAAACTTTATAGTATTAGAGAGTTTATTCCAGCATAGGGGAGAGTTGAGTGAGATGTTCGCTTCCCGAGAATGGCTCAACACAAAACATGGGAAGAAGACATCAGGCACACCGGTCGACGTTGCGAACACCATACGGGACAACAAATATTGGAAGAAGGTCAAGGCGATCCTAAAGGTGATGGAGCCACTAATGAGGGTACTCCGTCTTGTTGAAACCGATGAAGCACCTACCATGGGCTTCCTATATGATGCCATGGATAAGGCAAAGCTTGCAATTCAACGTGATTGTAGAAGCTGGGAGACTTATTGGAAGATGATCGACAGGAGATGGACAAAACAACTCCATCACGATCTTCATGGAGCAGATTACTACCTAAATCCTAGGTATAGATATGCCCAATCATTTGTTGCGGATGATGAAGTTCGTGTCGGGCTAAAAAATGTGATAAAGATATTAGAGCCTGACTTAGATCTGCAAATAATGGCGTTGAATGAATTAGATACATTTGGAAATCGCCTTGGTAGCTTTGGAGATGTTCTTGCACAGCATGCAGTGTCTAGGTTGCAACCGGCCGAATGGTGGATTAATTTCGAAGAGAGTACGAAGGCTCTCCAAAAAATTGCAGTAAAAGTTTTGAGCCAGACAACATCTTCCTCTAGCTGCGAAAGGAATTGGAGTTGTTTTGCGCTCATTCATTCAAAGAATAGGAATAGATTGCAGACTAGAACATTAGATAGACTTGTCTTCATGCACTACAATATAAAACTAAGAATGCGACGACATCATAGGAGCATTACAGCTGCCGATGACGGAGACTACTGTCCAATAAACTTGGACAATATTTATAATGAGGATGACCCACTTCTACCTTGGTTGGAAACAAGGGAAAAGCAAATTGAAGAGGATAGTGAAGAATTGAAAATTGATGACCCAGAAATACGCAGAGCGCAACAAGAGAGTCGTGCAGATGTGTTGAACCCAGTAAGAGGGGCAACGTTTATGCCACGTACGGATACGGCTCAAGATCAACAAAAGAGTATAAGCATTGGTAACGTGACCGTGTCGGATGATGACGACCCCCTACCCCTGGTGCTGGCACTTCTGGTGTTGCTTACCCCCCTATACAGCCGTCTACAGATCGCGATGGCGATGAACATCGACGACGTGGTACACGAGGTCGGACTTACGAGTGTACCGAGTCACGATACAGCCAGCCGGACGAGGGTACATTTAGTGGTGCACGGGGACCAGGAGGTCCGGAACATCAGCAGGCTCATGGTCTTGGTTATTATGATGGATATTCTTATGGTCAATTGGATTATAATTATGGTGGTTATACTGAGCCTGTTCCATCACATTCATGTTGGAGTAGCCCTCCCGATCAATATCCATATGATTATAGATATCCAGATTCAAATCCAAGTTACTCATCACAGCAGACGCACTCTCAATCTCAAGATTCTCAACAGCCTGAGTATGGGCACCAGTATGGCTATTCGACGGGCACTGGTGGATATCCTTACTCGGGGTCAGAGTCGTTGCCTAGTCAGGATCAGTCATCCTCTGGTTTCGTTGATCTAGTATTTCCTTCTGGCACTGGATATTATGGATATGCAGCACCTACACCCATTGGACAGCCTCAGCCTGATGGTGACGATGACGATGATGTGGAGGTCGAGCAACCACAAAAAAACAGATTTTCATTTTGGTGGTGACTTGTGATTGTGAGTATATATTTGTATTAAGGTAAGTATTTGCAGTAGACAGCTCACAACAGTATTATTGCAAGAAGCCATGCAGTCATGCACACACTTGACACTGCCGAACTTGTATTTAAAATAACTCCCCTGACAACCAATCAAGTAATCCTTAATCAAGTTGCAGGGGAGTATATCAGACACTACTAATTTATTTTTTTTAATATTCTTGACTTGAGGATGACAGATTATAGATAGGAATCACAGTCACGTGCACAGGTATGTTCGAGAAATTCCTCAAAAATAATTGCAAACACCTAATGTAAGATATTTTCATATTACAATGATTCTAATATATCTATTATTGATAGTAGATAGTTAGAAAATTAAATATATGAATTTTGTAGTCAAATTTAGGTTATTTGGTTCATAAATTCATCAGACAGTCCGATACAACTTCTCACCAAAGAGTGGACCGTTACACCACCATAACCATGTTCCAATTTATAAATGAATGCATATTGGAATGCTTAGAATATTCCGGATTTAATCCATATTTTTTCATATTTTTTGGCAAAAAAAAAAAAATTGCGCCGTTACGGGCCGTTACGCCCCCGTATCGCCGTTACGACCCCGTATCCATATCGGTTTTGGAGGTCACCGTTACGCCAACCGATACCGATACGGGACACCTTGATGCTAACTCTCGTCAAAAGTTTAAGGAATTTTGAGTAGAGGAATATGTGATGGTTTGGATGAGGCCAGAACTGTTTCCGCAAGTGACCATAAAGAAATTACAAGCTCGTAGTGCAGGACCTTATAAAATATTAAAAAGATTAAGACCTAATGCGTGTATCGTAGATCTTCCACCTAATATGGGCATTAGTAATACATTCAACCTGGAAGATCTTGTGTCTTTTAAGGGTCCAGCATCTCCATCTACTAGCCTCTCCTGACCCACACAATGACTCATATCCTGATCTATTCCATAACCCATGGTTCTTGCCGGATCAGCCTTCCCAGCTTTTGCCTCCTTCACTATCCATACCTACCAAGAGAAGAGAGATTAAAGGTATCTTAAAAGAACAAGTGGTTTCTACTAGACATGTAGGTTTTCAGAAGTATCTCGTCAAGTGCAAAAACAGGCAAGAGTCAGATAGCATGTGGATTACTAAGACCGAGCTTCAAAGACTAGACTGGAATCTCCTAAAACGTTACCGCAGCTTTATTTCGCCAAAGGTGAACTCTTCTCAACTGAGGGGAGTTACTAAGGACATCGGAGCACCGCTCGGAGTATACTAGAGGAGGAAAGCTTTGGCCCTAGTTCCAGCATCTATATGGTTGGATGATCATTATATGGGGCCCGAATCAAGTACGTAATCGCTTTGGAAGACCTTGTATGCATGTTTATGCATCTTTGAAAACCCAACATTAGGAAGATACATATGGGCTGCATATAGGAGCTTATTAGACACATCTAGACCATTGGATTGAGTGGACGCTTTCATCGAACTGTTGGATTTCGTGCATTGGATCATCCGAACTGTTGGCCCATCTTGATCATTGGGCCATCTTGGTCGTGGATATCATGGGGCATTAATTTAGATATCATCAAACATTAGTTTAGTTATTTGCTTAGTTATTTTATTTATTTTATAGGTTGTTTTATGTTATAGTTGATTTAAGGGGTATTTTGGATATTTTAGAGTATCAGGGTATTTATGTAAAAACACCCCAAAATGGGTATTAAAGCTTGGACGTGTGAATGCCCTAGCATTATTATGCATTGAAATAAAATTCTCTTTTTAGCTTTGAGCCAAAGACCTCATGTGATTGGAGTTGGTATGAAGCCATGGAGTGATTACAACTTATCTCTCTTATTCTCATCGTTCGAGGTATTCTTTTCACTTCTCTATTTCTCTATATTTCTTTCTTTTCCTTTTGTTTCCACCCAAATCCCATACCCATCATCTCCAAGCCATCCAAACCTAGACTGTACCCAAATCGTACAACCGAACGGACCCCCACCCTCGTCTGTACAACCGTACGGCCAACCCATTCCCCCTTTCTCTCCCTCTTTGATCCTTCATACTTTCCCCTTAAATCTCATAACCCTAAGCCTAAACTTAACCTTAGAACCTAGATTCCCAAAACCCTACTTCCAAAAACCCTAATCCCAAATCCCAGCTTACCGAATCATAAAACCCTAACCCAATATCTCCCAAATCTCTAAACCCCAATTCCCAAATCCTAGCTTCCCTAATCCAATTCCCCAATTTCCTAGTTCCTCAAATTAATTCTAATGTACTAAAACCCTAACAAAGTCAAGTGATTCCATTGAATTAAGATTAATCCCTATGCTAGATGGAAGTTCTACCTTCCATAGGTCCTAATTGATTCATATCTTCTAAGATCTCATTGTGGGATTGTTGTTTGATTTGAAATAGAGCATATTTAATACTTGAATTCTTTAAATTTGTGATAGATTAGTTTTATTTCGTGCTTTGATTTCTCTAATTAATCCATTATTTGATTTTATTGCTTCATCTTAGATTAGACCATCCATCCCACATCATCATGCCTCTAGGAAGACAGCCCTTTGAATGGAATTCTTGAATGAACTCGACCATCTCCTTAACCGTATCCCAAAACAATTGGAAAAGGTGAATAAGGAACCCATCGGGTCCTGTGCCTTGTCGCTCCCCAATGTGTCTATGGCTTCCTTTATTTCCTTTTCCGAGATCGGCCTCTTGAGGGACTCCTTATCCAAATCTGATATGCTCCGGAATTATAAATTATCTAACATAGGGCGCTGTCGGACCTCACTAGATAAAAGTTGTGTTAAAAGTTGTGTAAAAATCCACCATGGCTGAACATATTGCTTCCTTTTCTTGTATTCTTTCTCCATTTACAGAGATGTTGCTGATGTTTATTCCTGGCCTGGGCACTAGCTATTCCGTGGAAGAAGGAAGTATTGTTGCCACCTTCCTTGAGCCACACAACTTGCGATCTTTGCCGCCAAATAATTTCTTCTTGATTTAGAAGCTTAAGAGTATTCTACCGAGAGAGATAATCTTCTGTTTTGATCATGTGGACTTCTGATATACATGTTGCAAAGAATGGGATTTTGTGATGAGTGAGTTAAAAGGATTACCGCCCTGTATTTTTTTAGACGAACTTTACAGGCTTGTATTTCTTCTGTCTTTTTCTATTATAGAATTGTAGTTAATGAGTCCTCCTTTAAAAGCTTCTTTCAAAGCTCAAGAGGTTTAAGACAACGAGATCCCCTCTCCCCTTTCTTAGTAACAATTGTGGCAAATGGTTTAAGCAGGCTCATTCAAAAAGCATCAAATACCACTTTGCTCCATTGGCTCTCCTAGCACCGCCATCTCACATCTTCAATATACATCTGAGACAATATCTTTTGCAATGCAGTGCTACATCATATTGTGGCAATTGAAGGTATCCTCAGATGTTTTGAGGCAGTTTCGGGTTTGAGAATCAATTTTCAAAAGAGTGTTCTTGCAAGATTAGTGTTGAATATGGCATGGATTTGAATATCGATATCATATCGGCCGATATGGCCATATTGTCCATATCAGCCCATCTTTAAAATAAAATATATATACAAAAAGACCGTGTCAATCAGATACAACCCATATTGGCCGATATGTCATACATGTATCTCAGTCAAATTGATACAATCATAAAAAGACAAAAACAGGTGCAATTTTCCATTTCCCCCCTTCTTCCTTCTCCTTTCGAATTTCTTTAGCTCAGTGATTGTTCTATGCCCATTTCCAACCAGATCTACAGCTGTTTGGAAGATCAAAACAAGACTTTTGGGCTCCAATTGAAAGCTTGTCGCCTAATTTGAGGAACATAAAAAATGGTAAAAAACCAAATTTTTTTATTCTTGTTATAATCATGTCCAATCAAAGCCTTAACCCTAAATTGATCAAATCATGCTTTATTTGTGTTAAAATGGGAGATTTTTGCTTCTTTTTTTTTTTTAAGTTGGCAATCTTTGAAATTTCAAACATTTTCCTTTTTAAATTTTTTTAAACTAATTGTGGCAACAATGCATAAAGAGTGTTGTAATAGTATAGGTCTATAAATTTCACAGATGCATTGCTTAAAAAAATTACAAAACTAATTGTTTTGGATTTTCAGGCCATCTTTGGGATTTTCTAAATAAAAAACTCAAGGGTAAGTTGAGGGAAATGAATTGAATGTTAGATTTAAGTAAAAATATGCTTTTTTCGAACTTAAATCTAACATTGCTGCTGGATTTTAATTTATTTTTGTATTTTCAGGCCATTTTTTACCTTTTTATGCATTTTTTTCTTTTTTTTCCAAAATTTCTTTGGGGGAATGATAGATTTATGTTGTTTAGACATGGATCTAAGTTCTTTGAACATAGATATACATTTTACATGCTATAGTTTTAACTTTAGCATATTTTCACCCCTTCTTTGGCAATTTTCATTTTTTTTTATTTTTTCAAAAAATACGATTGGGGAAATAAAAAATTATTGTTGTTTAAACATAAATCTGTGTTGTCCGGGAATAGATCTACCATTTATGAGCTGTAATTTTGTTTTGTATGTATTTTGACCATCTCATAATTTTTTTTATTTTTTCAAAAATCAATTTGGGGAAAGGGACATATGGATGAAATGGTAGGATGCATTTTCGCCTCCTTTTCTAGTTTTTTTAATTGTTTTTGTATTTTTTATTTTTTATTTCTATTAGAGTTGGATGTTATCATCATATTTATTTTATTGTTTTTGTTTATTGTATGTTAGTTATTTTATGAATTCATGTGTTTAGTTGAATCTCTTTATTTTGAATCATTTGATAGTCCGATAGTTGGTAGATAATTGTATTAATAATATATCATATCAATTTATGACATGCATCAACAATGTATACCAAAAAGACTCAACATCATAGTTTTCAACAAGTCAACCTGACATACAATACACTTAGGGCCTGTTTGGATCCTTGAAATACCATGGTAATGTGGTGGAAAACTCACATCATTACTCGTTGCCGCTGATTGGATAAAATCATCTGTCAAATCATGGTAATCCTTCCGAATTACCAGCAACTTGGATGGGCAAAGGTCAGTTGATGTGGCATAGTTTCGTGGGGCCCACCATGATGTATGTGTTATATCCACACCATCCATCCATCTTGCGAAATCATTTTATGGAAAGACATGAAAAATAAGTCACATCCAAAGCGGAAATTGACCACACCACAGAAAGCAGTGGGGATTGAACGCTTGCCATTGAAAACTTCCTGCAGTCCACAGAAGTGTTGGATGAAGCTGATATTTGTGTTTTCCCTTCATCCAGGTTTGTGTGACCTCATGAACAGATTGGATGGCAAATAAACATCCTGACAGGCCATAAGAAGGTTTCAACGATGGGCGTCATTGTCCCACTGCTTTCTGTGGTGTGGTCCACCTTAGTTTGGATCTTTCTCATTTTTTGGGGTCATGCCCTAAAATGATATTGCAAAATGGATGGATGGTGTGGATATAACACATATTGAAGAATTTATATCCACATGTATCTAATCACAGTGAGTACTTTGCATGCCCAAGGTCGAAATTAAAGCTGCAAGAGTGATATTACATATGGCTTTACTTCCGACTACTATGGTAGTGATAATCATTACCCATTTATGGAACATTACAACACATTACTACTGTGATCGCTAATCCAAACAGGCCCACCAAAGATGATCTGATACACCATTGAATAAATGTTCAAAACACACACACACACACACACACACACACACACACACACAAAAAAAGATAGATTCTTGGATATCTCATTTTTCCTATTTTTCTAATATTTTCCATATTTTTTTACTAAAGAAATTGTCTAATACGGTCTAATACGAGGCCAATACTAATTTGCGATGTCGTGTCATATCGGTATTTGGCTAGGACAATAAGCCTGCCAATACCGATATTCGGAACCATGATATGGCAGCGATAGAAAACCTGGCATCTAATATCAATTGTAAGGCGGATGCCCTGCCCATAATATATTTGGGCCTTCCCCTTGGTGCAAATCCAAGTGGCAAAGTGAACTAGAATCCTGTCGTGGACAGATTCAAGAAGAGATTGGCATCATGGAACAGATCATGTCTCCCTTCACAGCCACAAAATATTGATAAAAGCTACCCATTCAAATTCTCCCACATATCAGCTTTCATTATTTAAATTTCCTGAAAAGGTCACAGGGTCTCTTCTCTTGGCTCAGCAGTAGACAATGTGTCTCATCTCTAAGGCCAAGGGTTCAAGAACCCATGCGTGCATGGGGTGGTAGTGTGTGTTTCTCACCTTTCAAAAAAAAAAAAAACTCGAGAAAGTTCAGAAAGATTTTCTTTGGGAAGGAAGGAAAGGTGGGCAAAAGTTCTATATTGTCAAATAGGAAGAGACGGTTATGCACACAACTATAGGGAAAGGGGAAGGAAATAATTCAGGGTGGAGAGGTTGAAAGGAGTTGTTCTTTCATTTATAAGGCTATAACTAAGTTTAGAGACTGGTCTATAGGGGTTGGGTCAAATTTTATCCAACGGAGCAACGAAGTTCGCTTTCAAGAGATCTTTGGGTGGGAGATGTAAGATGTTCCCCTTGCAAATGCCTTTCTTAAAATCTATTTCCTTTCCAATGAAACATTCTTGTGAACGATTGTCATGAAATTCTAGGGGACGGACTGGCTTGGGGTTTGTGTCTTAACTCTGAATCTAATTCAACTCCTCAATTCTAGGAAGGACTTGCATTTATGGCTTCTCAGGTGACTTCCAGAAAGTGTAGTGCTTTGGTAGTATTCTCAACTTCCAAGCCTATTTGTGCTAGAGTTTGAGGTTCGTGTACTCCTCAGGTGGAAGCTTTTTGTTGGACAGCAGTAGCAAACAAGATTCTAACATTGGATCATCTTCAAAGGAGGAAATTTTCACTTCCTAATATGTGCTTTATCTGTTGGAAAGAAGAG
Organism: Magnolia officinalis; assembly: GCA_021015155.1. Taxonomy (NCBI): domain Eukaryota; kingdom Viridiplantae; phylum Streptophyta; class Magnoliopsida; order Magnoliales; family Magnoliaceae; genus Magnolia; species Magnolia officinalis. The sequence continues at coordinate 1,983,566 of JAJHSJ010000016.1, read as the reverse complement.
TTGATGGATTGTATCTTTCTTCATTGTGAGGTAGCCTGGGGAATTTGGTCAAGTTCCTTCGATTTTTTCAACATATCTTGGGTGCCTTCGGCCTCAGTGTCTGATCTTATTGAAAGTTGGACAAGCGGCCCATTTAATCAACGAGGTAGATTTCTATGGCAATCGTTCCCTTTGGCAATAATGTGGGATATTTGAAAAGGGAAAGAAATAGAAGAATCTTTGATAGCGTATCTTTGTTCGTTGATTATATCTAGTTTCTCGGTGTGAGCTGGGCTCTACTCAGTACAAGGAATTTAGTGGTTGAAAACATCTGACCTGAAATGAAACTGTAGGGAACTGATTCAGGGAGATGTTGCTCCCCTAAGAAAGTGATCTCCCAGTCTCCTCCCCCTAAGGGCAGGTGGAAGTTAATATCGATGACAGCTTTTCGGGCAACCACAGATATCTTGAGTTGAAGTTATTCATAACCACCAAAGGAAAATTAAATATTGCAATGCTCGTGATGCAGAAATATGGCAATTAAAGTGTGGCTGTCCTTCTTTTCGAATAATATTTGAAGGCCTCTTATCATTTAAGGAGATTCTAGAAATGTCATCACATGGGTTCAGGAAAGACCTCGAACACTTGGCGAAAGGCTTTCATTGACAATGAAATTAGCAATAGATGTTCACCTTTAGGGTCCTGTTTAGACATGTTCTGGGGGAAGCTAATTCCATTGCACATGTTCTTGCAAAGGAAGGAGTCTCTCAAATAGTTTGCTTGTGGGCTCTTCCTATCCATGATCTTAATGCATTTTTGTATTTTTCTGCTGCTGCGAATTAAAAAGTTAGCATTTAAAAGAACTTTCAAATCAACAACAGTACTGGTCCTTGTGAATCTTAGAAGCTCCCTAGACATAAAGAGGAGGTCCATCTTCAATAGTATCCAAATGGCCCCTTTGATTCCCTACAATGTTAACTGATCCCAAGCCCATCTCTCTCTCAAAAAAAAAAAATAATAATAATAATAATAACAATAATCTCAAGCCTATAGGGCAGCCCCAAAAACTGAATTCAGATGCCTTTTCAATTGACCACCTAATTAGCACTATCAACTTTTCACGGAGCCCAAAAGTTGCTACCAGTCAATTAAATTGGCTATACAAAGTAATTGTGGTCGTCTCAGCCACTGGAGACAATGATCAACATGTTTGCAAGGAATTGTGTAATCAAGTGCAAAATAGCGAATGAACAACTGATAAATCCAAACAGATGGAATCACGAGAAATTGAATGCATGGGGGAAAAAAGGTTAGCTACAAGTGGGCGACATTATGACAAATTGACAATCCTTAAGCATGTAACTACGAAAACCCATCCCCAATATCATAACAACTGTTTTTTTTTTAAAGATAATATCACAAGTCATAACAGCTGTAGCCCAGTCATTTTCCAAGAATTCCTCACTTTTCAAGCTATTTCATGACAACAAGCAAAGACATGTTAAAAAATCAAACCTCAATCATAGCAAATGCCATGCAAGGATAGAAAGTTCTTTGTATGATTACCTGTTGCCTTCACCATTGGCATCCAGATGAGGCCACTTGCATATGCACCAACTAGTGGAACGAACTTGCAAAGATTCTTAAGAAGCATCAAAGAAGGTTATATAGGCCTTAGAATAATTACATTGCCAGAAGGTTAAGCCCAGAGCTTAAGCCTGCTACTTCTCTTTCTAAAGGTGCTTAGGCCCGTCAATCAAGCAGAAGACATGACTCTAGCTAAAAATGCTTTTATGCTGGAATGCCTCTTACTAAACTTTTTCAAGTACGGATCAGGCTCACGGCACCTTTTCTTTTGCAGCCTAGAAGAATCACCATCATCTCCAGATCGACACTGTGGCCCACTGCACTTTGATGAAACCTTGTTCATCGACCCATTTAGCTTCTGACATGATCCAGATCCAGAGTCCACGCAGTTGTCATCTCCGCTCGAATTAACAACCATATTAGAACAACTAGCCTGTTCTTCTTTCATTGGCATAATCTCTGACTTATCATCCTTAACAACAAATTTTTCAACAGGACCTGCTTCCGGCCCAACCTCAGAACTCCCCATAACACCATGTTCAGCAACGGATGAATTTCGATCCAATGTACCAACACCCACTGAAGGCTCTGCATCTGTTTTATCACCATTCCTCGAAAGCTTGACATCAGTGCAAACTTCGAGCTTCCCACATACACTGTGGCTCCCCGAATCAGACCTGTTACATTCCCGGTTCCTGGGTCCCACCAACCCATTAAAATTCGATAGACCCAAGGCCTTAGAAATCCTCGGAGAGCTATTCATGGCCCGGTGCAACAGCAATGCCAACTCCTCATCATCAACAACCGAAGTGCTCCCGCTCTCCTCCCTCGCAGCAAACACGGCCAAATCCAGCGCACTCCTCGCCAGCTCAGCAGCCCTCCTTGCCGCGGCAGCCTTCTTCAATGCCGTCTCCTTAGCCCTTGCCGCGGCCTCCACAGCCTTCGCCGCGTTCAAGTTAGCGTCCTTCACGACATCCTCCAACGACGAGCGCCGCCGGGAGCAGGAATGTCCTGACGGCACGCCCCCCTTCGAGCCAACAGGCGACTTGGGGGCCCAGCAATCAATGCATGTGAATTTAACAGACATTGGCCGTGGGAGGGACCCACGGTGGTGGTTCGGGATGCATCCACGGTGGACGCGGTGATCACATTCCTGACAATCGAGGCCGTCCTCGTCGCGGGAAATCTTTGCCAAACAGTAAGAGCAGATTTGGGCGGATTCAACGCAATAAAGGCAATTAGGGCAGAGGAGAACGACGCGCCAGTTGCTTGGGAGGGTCTGGAGACGGTCAGCGCCTTCCTTGAGAATGCTGGAGCGGGTTTTGCAGGAGTGGCAATTTGAGAAATTTGGAAAGATGGAAGGTGTATTTTTGGAAAGTGTTTTGAGGGAAGGAGGTGGATTGGAGATGAGGCGCTTTCGTGGCGGCAGAGATGAAGAGAGTTTCCTTCTCAATCTCTTCTTTCTGCTGCAGCTGTTACTGCTCGGATCTTCTCCTTCCTCCTCTTTCGCCATTGTAGGCAGGAGAGAGAGAGAGAGGGAGAGAGAGAGACGTCGCTAGGGTTTTGAAGGGAGTGAAAGTGACAATTGCAGAGGGTTTTGGTGGGGGAGAGTCAGGGAGGATGAAAGTTAATTTTCCATCTGTCGCGATTCATGATCCTACATGTGCGCCGCGGCAGGGGCTACACGCAGAGTGTTCCGATGATCAGTGCCGTCCTTGCTGTGGATTTTACTTGAAAGGATGATTGATATCATCATTTTGAATGGCTCGCATATCAAAGGTTAAGATCATCAATAAAAGCATTATGTAAATTTTTAAATTTTTAAATAAATAAATAAAGGCTTGTTTGCGGTCGTGATGAGAATATGGACCGTTTCCTGGGACGGCACTTGGCAGCGACCCCCGGACCAGCCGTGTGGGTGGGACCCTGACTGTAGGGCCATATAGATGTATGCATTGTATATCCACGCGGTTCATCCGTTTTTCCACTTTATTTTAGGGCATTTTCCAAAAAATGAGCAGATAAAAATTTCAGGTGGACCACACCACAAAAAATAGCGATCATCACCCTTAAAAAGATTTTGTGAGCCACATGAAAGTTTTGGATTAGGCTGATATGTTTTCCCTTCATCCAGGTCTACGTGACCTTACCAACAGGTTAGATAGAAAAAAAAATTAAAATTAAAATTTTAAAAAAAAAAATTATAGTAGATCCGAGGAAGTTTTTAGTGGTAGGCGTTCATTGACCATTGTTTCCGGTGGTGTTGTCCACCCGAGATTTTATCTGCTCCATTTTTTAAATCATGTAATACAGTAAGCTGGAAAACGGATGGACGGCATGGATATAAAACGCATGCATCAAGGTAAGCCGCATGGTCACTGTCCCACGCACATAGCTGGCCCGGAGTAGGTAAGTCGCGTCCCAAGTCATGGGAGCATCTCGGATGTGGGACCACGGCGATATACGCTGGGTCGGAATCGCGACGGAGGCAAAATGAACTCTTCGGGGGAGTATACGTGTACGGTAGAACCACACCTCTCGAGCACACGTGGCAGGCTAATTTGAAAATCGGGACGTCCACGTATAAGACCCTAGAATGGATACTTCAATTATAAAAATCGCCCCTATTAGACAATCTTATCCATCCGATCTGTAGGGCATTAACGAGACGGTGGAAAAAAGAACTATTAACGGTGGGATAAACAGTAGAAGAAGCAGTGGATAGGATTGGCTTACACGTTTATGTTTAAAATGTAAGCCATCCATCATGGTGCTAGCGTATAGGTGGACCCAATCGGTAGGCACATCATCATGCCACGTTCCTGTGGAGAGATGGTTATACCCAGTTCCTCGTCTTCCGCCTTCTATCAACTCCCAAACTCAGAGAGGGAAATAACAATTACGGACCTACCCGCGCCAGAGCGGGTGGCAGATGTACGAGCTACGGGCTATTATTAGGTGGGCCCCACATCGTGTACCGCGTGCCTAAAAGAGTACGGCTTGTACATCCCTCAACTCCCAAAACCGGGAAGCGGATTGGCTGGTGTACCACACACCAGCTGTAAAGCTAAGTGGGTGTTACACGCGCAACATGCATGGTGACAAAAATTGAGAAGGACAGTGTGAGTGTAAGGCACAGAAAGCAAGTGAAGATTACAAGCAAGAGACGACGATGGTGTGAATTGCGCACATAGAAGGGCGTGTGGTTGGGAGGGAGAGAGTCGAGGCTTCTTGCAGTAAAAACGAAACTAATTTTCAATCCATTTTTATGTCTTTTTCGAATGCAAGTAATCTCGAATGATTAGTTTTCAATCCTTTCTTGTGTCTTTTTAAAACTCAGGTAATCTCGAATGATTAATCCTATTAAGGGCCTGTTTGTTTTTTCAAAGAGATGTTAAATACACGGTAAACAGTAATTCCTCCTATTTCACGTTATTGAAAATTCATAAGAATTCGTGTCTTTGAAATTGGTTCAAAATAGATAACTTTAATTTTTAAAGTGCATGATAATGCATATGATATATCCATTTCGTCCATCTATTTTACTACAATATTTTGAAGCATGAGACAAAAAATAAAGTAGATCCAATACGCAAGTGGCCCACGCCAAAAGAAACAGTGGCCCCACAAAGTTTTTAACGGCTAGTATTCAATTTCCTTTTTCATATGACGTGGTCCACTTGAGTTTTAGATATGCCTCATTTTTTTACTCATGCTATAAATTCAATTGAAATAATGGATGAATGGTGTGGATAAGCAAAATGCATCATAATGGGACCCACAGGTATTTTGCAATATTCTTGATTTTTGTGTCAAAAAGTAAGCAGTCAAATCAAGGGTGATATAAATGCATTGGGAAATAATTATTATTTTTTTACACGGTATTTACCATTTCACCCTGAAATCAAACATGCCCTAAAATAGTCTACATTTGCTCTCGCATTATTATAGTATAGGTTACACAGAAGAGTGTATTCAATTAAGTTGTCACTCCAACTGGTGTAGGTACGTGTCGTGTGAAGACGAGCGCCCATGCTCCCCAAGCTCTAAGTTGTACTAACAGTTCAAAGGAGATCAAAATTACATGGGCGCCACAATGATGTATTTATTATATCCACACCATTCGTCCATTTTTCGAGATCATTTTATAGCAATAAAAAAAAAATAAAAATAAAAATAAACGAATCAGATCCAAACCTTAAATGGACCACAACAAAAATAGCAGCGAGGATAATGATTTTCATCGTTAAAAGGAAAAACAAATTTCATATTGATCTGAAACTTTAATGAAGCCCAAAAGGGTTTCAATGGCAGACGTTCAATCCCCCCACTGCTTTTTTCAGCGTGGTCCACTTGATCTTTAGATCTGTCTTATTTTTTTGTTCAATTCTTAATACGAGATCGCCAAATGTATAAATTGTAACATCCTAAATTTTTACTGTTTTGGATTTCAAAAAATCCTTAAATTTTTATTTTTATTTTTGTAATTAACTTATAATGTTACTTACTGACCATTAGCACTCAATGTTAGTTTAAACACGGGTGGAACCAGTAAAGAACCGCACAAGTCCGTTTAATCAACAGTAGGAAGCCAACGAATCCGCCCGATCATTTGAACATCAAGTTTAACACCATGATTTACTTACATAAGGCCTAAATCTAACCGACTCATCGCTAACTAATCAAGACAAGCATAACTAAATTAAAGATCTAACCGAAGCTGAGTCAGATAAGGCCCGGATCTTAACTAATATACTCGTTACTCTTTTGGGCCTAAAACCGACAGTTTAGAGTAATCATGACCAAATCTCTCGCTTTCACTAGTTATAAATAAGTCACACTAAGAACATAGTTTATCTAAACCCTAATCATTACCCACGAGAAATTTCAATACCTAATTCATTATACAAATGCCTTGATTTCCCGAACAAGCTCTAGACCGCTTGTTGGTGGGTCACTAATTCCAAAACTATAGAATAATGGCCGTCTTACTGGGATTGACGTTCATCGCGGGAGTCGGACCTGGGTACTGTCCATAACCGCTCAACTTGAGCCAAATGACGAGTGCATAAGAAGTGCAAATACCCTAAGGAAAGAAGCTGAAACTTAAGTGAATTGGGTCGTCCACTCTTATGCAAAGTCAAGGATTTCGGACCGTTGGTTTACGACCAAATTTCACACGTGGAGTAAGGATATTTTCCTGCTCATATCTGTATAACCGCGGCCCCGATCGACCATCGGTGACTGTTGAACAAACTTCTAATCATATATGTCGATCGGCGCATCCAAATAGCGGGTCGAACATGTCCATATGTAGATCATCATTAGGGCTAACTATTCTACGATGTATATCAATATGTACATCCCGTAGTGGGCCCTAGAGGTTAGAAAGACCCTCCCATATGGCTAGTATAGTAAAAACTCAACCATTGAGGCCATTTACACCAAATCTGGCATTATAAATGGGCTTCTCTTGGACACCCCTCTCCCCATACGAATTTGCCCTAGAGAAAGGAAAAAGATAAGAGAGAAAATGGAGAAAGAGGAAAAGAAAAAGGGAGGAAGGGAGAGTGAAGGAGGGAGAGAAAGTGGGTTATAATTGAAAATGGGGCCCAAGAAAAGTCGATCCTTGCAACTCCTTCATTCTTCCTCAAGAGATCTCACACCCACTACTCTAAATTTGAATTCCAAGCGATTGGAGATGTAAGCACCCATCTTCTTGAGATCGTTTGTGTTGAGCTAGATGTTACATGTAATCCTAACATGCAAAGTTCCTTTGACTTAGGATCTCTATGAATCTACCGCGAGTTTGGCAACCCTAGATCGTTTCCTAGGGCTCTCAACAATTCATAGGTGTGGACTATTATTCCTAGGTGGCCTATCACCAATTTTAGTATGAATCTAATGATTTTATTTGTTGGGTGATGTATTTGGGTAATTTAGAGAAACCTAGACAAGATTTTATACTTTAGGTCCTCCCCAAATTAATATGGAATGATCATGGATTGTTTGATGTTTCTTAACATGATTGGGTATGCATTTGATGATTGCTTGTTCATTCCTTGCTTGATTCTTGTATGATGTTTTCCTCATAACATGTTGGATGCACTAACCCTTGTGTGTTTCTTTTTATACTATGAGATATATGAATGCTTGGCTACCTCACTAATCCACATAACACACATGCACCTTTATTTCATAATATTGTTAGTATTCGCATTGTAGAAAAATCTAAATTTTTATGTTTGAAAATATGAATACATGATATCGCTTGTGTTAGTAGATAAACCTTGATTGTTGAAGTGTTATTGAATATTATTAAACCCCTGGGTTGGTCAAGAATTTGAGGTGAGAGACGGTGATCCTATTGGTAGGACTATCCTAAGGCTAAGCCTGTGGAATTGGGCGGGTGCGCATGGGCGACAGTAGTTAGACTACATGGGTCGCTTATACTCGATGTCGTCTATCACGTACTCGCCTGAACTCGTGCGGTCAAGTCTACTCACTGACCAACCATGTATGTTAACCTTGTCTGCCTACACCTGTATGGAACCTAAAACACCTTCAACCATTAAAGCCCATTGATAACCAATTGAAATCGATCCACTGACTCGAGAGTTGGGCATGGTGAAATGGGACATTGTGTCTGAGCTGTCGGCCTACGCTGGGGTGACGAGTCTCCCCGTAGTGACTGCGAGCAATCCCTCTGCTCAGTACTCCCCATGTGCTTGAAGTCAGGGATGGGGAACCCGACAAGATCAAGGATCGCAGAGTCTTGGCCTCACACGTTGGGGAGCCTTGGCCTCGCAACCAGTTTAGGGCATTGACATCGTGGGGTGTACTAGTTTCCCCAATCTACTGTTTGAATGGACTTAATTAGAAACCCGGCTAACATGATCATGACTGCATTGCACTAGTTAGGTTGGCGACTCGGTAGTCGAGGTCGCAATGAGGGAGTGTTGGTACTGTGTGATCGTTAGACGAAGTCGCTCGAGGGAGTGTTATTGCGAGGGCATACATCATATCATATTCCATGCATTTGCATTAATAAGATTAGTTAGGACTTTACGAATGTATGTCTTTCATTAGATTTATAATATAATTGATGTTTGTGTAATTTAAGACTAATAGCACCCACTGAGTTGATCACTACTCCCACTCTGGAATGGTGTTTTAAAACACCAACCAGACTCATCAGTAGCTACAGGTAGCAATGAGTTCGAAGAGCTGAGCGGCGCTGGCATTGACAATGAGGACGAGTTGTCCTACTTCCAGCTGATGGGCGATTCGCCATAGATAAGCAGCCTATTTTGGATCGCTGAGTGGTGGACTCAGCGCAACATTCTTTTGGACTTATCATTCTTTTGTATTTTTGTTGGGCGACGCCTTGTGCGACCCATTCATATTTTTTGTCATGTATAAATATATTTTGCGACTTCTATTTCAGTAGACTAGTTGTGATTGTGATTCATATTTCAAGTAATTCTATATTACGCATTACGCTTAATTAAATGCAAAACAGTAAAAGTGGTTATAAGTAATACCCGGGAACTTGGGAGTCGAGTGTATGCATGACCCCTAATTTTCATGGTGTTACATAAATGGCTTGGATATAACACATGCCTCATGATGGGACCCACATAACTTGCAGACGTTAATACACCAACTATATAACTAGTGTGTGGCGCACCAACCAATCTGCTTCTATGGTTGCAGTGGACTAAAATCAACTTAGTTCTATGGATGTTAATTTGGGCACAAACTTCCAATTAAGAGTCTAACTCAAATGTTTAATTAATAACTAAGTCAGGTCAACTTGAAACTTAGAGGGATGAGTGATAGGTCAAGAAAATATTTTTTATAGAAAATGAATGGGTCTCGCATGCAACTAGTTGAATGGTCACCAATTATCTAACTATTACATATGCCTTTTTTTAACAAAAGTAGCATGCAGTGTTTTAACCTAGATTTGTAAAAACTTGAGAACATAATTGCACCGGTATCCAGTAAATTTATGTATTTAGCTTATGCAACTTTAAAAGTCACAAAATATGATGAACGCAGATGGATAGCATAACGGGTTAGGTTCATTAATATAATTGTAGATCAAATGGTGCAATTACACGACCAAATCGATAGTCGAAACACAAAAACCGTCAATCCTCTTAAATAAACTATATAAAGAAAATGAGTCAATTTACTTACCTGATCTAACAGTGATGTTGGTATACCAACGCACTCGATCTAAAGCAATCAATTAAGTAGGCTCTTCATTTTGTCACAACGTGTACACCACATACCCACCACGCATGTACCCCACGTCCCACATGCACAAATCTTTCTTTCTCTCCCCCCTTTTTTATCTCTCTCTTCCATGGTATGTCTGCTCTCCTTTCAATAAGGGAGAGGCGTTGGAGGTGGTTGTTGCCACATGCAGGGTGGGCCCCACTAGGGGTTGCCACCACTTGACAGATGTGCCACACGTGGGGGCACATGCAACCTGTCATGTGTGGCACATGTAACAACCTAAACTTCAATGGTGGGAACCAAATCCTACAGTTTCTCTGGTGTGGCCCACTTGAGTTTTGGATCGCCCTCATTTATGGGCCCATGTCCTAACATGGTCAGGCCAAGCTAATGGACGAAGTGGATTTATAACGACATCACAGTGGGGCTCATCACATTTCAAAAAAATTCCAATGACGTGCGGAAGCACATCACTGCCCGAACCCACTCCCTCCTGACTTCCTCTCTCTTCTCCTTCCTCTATATCATAATAAGGGCCTCGAACATGTCACCGACCACGAACCAACCATCCAAGTGGGCCTGGGGCAATTATCTGAACTGTTCATTTTGCGGGTCCTGCCAATCCCATTCACCATACAAGAAAAAAACACAACAAACAAATGACCACGTCACCATGAACCCAGCGTCCTCTTCCACTTTGTTTATTCTCTTCATTAAGAGAGAGAGAGAGAGAGAGAGAGAGAGAGAGAGAGAGAGAGAGAGAGGTGAGGCTTAGGAGAAAACAAGAGGTCGAGATCGGATTGCGTCTTTCAAGTTACGTTTGAGCCGAGCCATGTTAGATTTATCATATTTTTCTCTCAACAAAGGTAGGTGATCATACTCGATCTGAATTTTCAGATTTTGTCATTTCCTTGGTTCATGATCTTCTTTTATTTTTATTTATTATTAATATATTTTGGTTAAATTTAAATTCATATATAATTAAACATAAATTAGATACTAATGTGGGTGCTCCTAACAATTTAGAAATTTAGAAATTTCATGTCTTTGAATTTTTATTGATAATTTTGTGAATTTTGTTTTTTTTTTTTGTTAATTTTATCTAAATTACAATGATATGTTGGATTTTAAATTTGTATATAAAATATTCTGAATTAATCTAGTTTAATAAATTTGAAGTGCATTATAGTGATAGTTGAAATTTTATTGTTTATAAGAATCTTTCGATAAATTATTTAATTAATTATATATCTACATAAAATTTTAAATTGTAGTTCTTTTGGGGTAAATCAACCATTGAATATATAAAATTTTAAATCATATAATGTATAGTAATCTAAATTCCTAAATGTATTTAGATTAATTAGTGTAGTTGTTTTATTGTCCATAAGTTTAATTACTGTATATAAGTTGTTAAATATTTTAAAATTTATTATTTAGAAATCTAATTTTACTTGAATATTAAAATTTATTTATTTTTTAATTATTTACCCTTGATTATGAAATGAAATCAAAATCTAAAATCTTTGATTTTATCTGATTAAATTAGCTTATTAATTTATTTTAATGTTGAAACCTTCTAAGTAAATTGTTTAACTTTATTAAAATATAAGATATAACTTAATTAATTTCTAAATTTTTATATTTATTAACTTAAAGTTGAATCTAATTTATCAATTACTTTTATTATTTAAGTTCAAATTAAAATTGAGATTATTTCAATATACCATCCAATCAATCAATCACACACACACACACACACACACACACACACACACACACACACACACACACACATATAAAGAGAGGAATGCTCACCTACCCACCTTCTTACATGCACACCTTTGCACATGTGTCATTGTCCCAGAATCTTAATGGGCCACATGATGCGACACCCCTTAAAACTTTATTGGCCCAATTTTTTGCCGGATCCAAAACTCTAGTGGTCCATAACAAATACAAATGCAAATCAAGGGAGGAAAGCATTTCCTTTTGCCATGGCCCATCAGAGTTTTGTTTCAGGCTGAAAGTTGAGCCAGTGAGGTTTCAAGGGGTACCGCATCACGTGGACCATTCAGATTTTAGGACCATGACACGCATGCAAAGGTGTGCAGGTGAGCATTCATATACGTATATATATGTAGCATAGGTGAGCATTCATATGTGTATATATATAATGCTTAGAATTTATTAAGGTCAGGTGAAATTATTCTTAAATTTATTAACTTCTAATTAAACGATAGTTAAACAATATTATGTGGATTTTATTTAAGTAATTATGTTTCGATTTAAAGTTTATTACTATCAATTGTTGATATATATTATTTTAAGAAATTGCGAGCTGTTATAGGTAAAATCGGACTAACCCAATAATCAATAATAAAACAATGGGATCATAGGAAACCCCAGAGAGGGGCAGAGTATTGACATCGGTATCGAGACTGTCAGCTTCGCGGACCAACATCGACCATAAACCTTGACCTAGGAGGTCGGCCTCGACCATAGACCTCGACCTCTGAGGTTGGCATCATATACCACCCTTGACCTCGGATACCAACATCGACATCGAAATAGAAATATCCTTGCAATATATAAAGACATGATAAATCTAATGGGGTTATAACAAAAAAACCTCGCTGATTGAAGTAGAGTCAGAGATATTCTTGGAATTAGAGTCCGACTCTAATATGGGCCCCTCAAATCAACTCATATACGCAGACTGCCTAGAAAGCCTATAAATACACACACTATCATGGGTAAAGGTACACACAAATACACCAGTTGTACTATACTTACTATGAGTACATACACCTAACTTAAGCATTGGAGGGTCCCCAGCCTTAACCGGCGCCCCCGGTGTATTCTCTTGCACCTCCATTAATTATAGGTACTTAACGGCTCGTGGGAGGTATGGTAGGATCGACCAGATTTCAACATCAACATTTTGGCGTTGTCTGTGGGACCGACAAGTTAAGTCATTCCAAAATTCATATTTCTTCCCCTTCTGCCCTACAATGGCTAAAGGAAGAAAGCGGGCTTTGGTCGCCGTTACTGTGCCAATCCCCGCACCATATCAGCAGCATGAGGAGTCGCAATTGGAACATCGTACCGACCCCATTCCAGCGGTGGCCTCGAGTAAGCCCCGCAACATAGTTGGACGACTCATCTCCCTGGAGAATCATGTCGAGGCCCTGCCCGATAACGTAGATCAAATAATGTGAATATTGGAGAGACAACAACCGTTTCTCAACCAAGGCATAGAAGTAGAGGCAACAACCGAGCAATCACGACCTCCACGGGTACCTAACAATTCGTATGCGGTAAAGGACCAACGAACATGATACATGCTAGTTCTCATGTAAACAATGGGAACAACCGAGCTCGTCGAGTCCGACCTATGCCACGCTCTAGAGAAGAGAAGGCGTGGGAAGACTCCTGAGGTCATCGCAGAGAGTGAGGTCCCATGAGAGCAGAGCTAAAAGAGATTCGAGATCAACTTAATAAGATTCAGTGGGCAAACCGAGCGAAAGCTCTGGCCTCCGTTAAAGCCATGCTCGAGGAAGTCGAGCCCCCATTTTCTGACGAAAGCATGAGATATCAGCTATCGTCTATGCTATGATTGCCTCAGATCACCCCCTACTATGAATTCGAAGACCCAGCTGAACACCTGAAATCCTTCAAAGCTTCGATGGAACTTTACGACGACTGTGAGTCCGTGATGTGCATAACATTTTCCCTAACTTTGTCAGGAACTCATGAAAATGGTACACGCAATTAAAGTTGAAGTCCACCAGCTCATTCACTCAACTTAGCAAAGTTTTTGTGACACAGTTCATCGGTGAGAAAGATAAAAGAAAGCCATTAACTCATCTTCTCATAGTCGCATAGAGGGAGGACGAGTTGTTAACGGATTGTATCATCCGATTTAATGCGGAAGCAATGTACGTCAATAATTATTTTGACCAGATACCTCTAACTGTCATGGTAGCCAACCTTAAACAATGAAAGTTCATCTTCTCTATTGGTGTCATGCCCCAAACTCGAAAACCGAGCTCACAAAATTCTCGATCGCCGAATCCGGCACCGACAGCCTCCGTAGTATCCCATTCTCGGATTCCAGTGCCCATACGCCAGATTCCGATCCTGGGATCCTATAAGGAGGATTTTCAGTATGATTTTTTTTTTGTGTAATGTAATGAAGCATAACCAAAAGCATAACCAAGTCACAAAACAACATCACCACATATCCACTATATCAAAAACTTTTAAGTACAATGCAAAAAGGGAAATACAAGGTGATCAAAAAGCTCCAAAAAAAATCTGATACGCGCTCCTGCCTCAGCGCGGCTGCTGTCCAACGCTACCTGCACGCAACGGTCATGCATAAGCTTACAAAAGCTTAGAGGGTGGTGTAAGTGTGTGTACAAGGCAAACGCCAAGTGTACAATATCAGAATAATGCGAAAATATGCGGTAAGTTCATGAATGCTATCAGCTGTACCAGAACTATGTAATGTAAGGCATGAATGATATCGGCCATACCAAGGCCATGCGATGCGAAACATGAATGCTATCGGCCACACCGACGCAATGCAAGGCCTACGTAGCCGAATGCCATATGTGAGATGCAATACAAGCATGTCAGTCCTCATCATGTTCACATATCAGTACAGTTCCTCTCTGGATATCACCGGGGTGTAATACACCTCACACTGACTGCCTCCTCCCTAGCTGCATAGTCAAGCAAGTGGAAGAGACCACACTATCCGCCTGACCAGTAGTTTGCCAATACCTACCCGGCTCGTCGATAGCGGACACATTTGCGAGCTGGTCAAACTCAGCCTAGCTTATAGCCCCCTCACTCAGGCGGATAAGGCCACACCCCCTTCCAACCGACCACGACTCAGTGGGAGACGCGGCCTACTGGTATTCGGCACTCGGGCGCTCGTGTATCCACTCGGTCTAAACGTTGGAGCATCTCTTGGTACCAAAAAGGTTCTGGGACTTTCACCCGAGGACATCCTAAGTGCCCACAGTGCTAGAACAAAGTACTTTCGGTATCCGATACGGCCATCCACGATGTGCCTGTGGAGTCACGGCCCTGATGTCGCTAGAGCGTACAGTGATCAAGTCACACATATGCGAGATGCATGATTCACACCGTACAATCATGCAGCAATTTCACACGTATCACGCGATCATGTGGGGCACTCCGTCTCATAAGGAGTCCCGTAATGTCTCAGCCCAACGGCTTATGCTATGATCAAACATTCCTCATATCAAGCATACAAATGATGCGTATGGGTATGAATCATGGAGCTATACTAAGCATGTCATAAAGTGGTGAACTATCAACAAATGTGGCCTACTAATGGGCCCTAGGGAGAGTTATAATGCGGACATTTAACCAACATTATTCTTACAACGTGGAAGTCAAACCAACATTTCTCCCAAGGCATAACCTGTCATCAAACATTATTACACACACTATGGAGGAATCCCTCATTGCAATGGACCCTAAGGACGTCCTATTGGGCCTCGACCCATGGGCCTTATATTCATCAAATGGGCCGCATCATATGGGCCTTTTATAAATCAAGTGGGCCACATCAAAGGGGCCTTATGTACATTGTAATGAGCCATATCCCATGGGCCTTTGAATACATCACAATGGGCCTCGTAACATGGGCCTCAAATACATTGAATGGGCCTGAACACACGGGCCATATATACATCAAGGTGGGCCTAAAAAATGGCCATAAATACACATCCAGGTGGGCCTCAACAACGGCCAAATGGTTGAACGACTTGGATGCAACACATGCATCATGGTGGGGCCCATAGAGGCCCACCATCATATAATATATATATATATATATAATATATAATATGTAATTTATATACAGTAAAAATATACAATATATATATAATATAATATTATATATATATACACACACACACACACACACACACATATATATATATATATATGTATGTATATCCACACACACTCGTACACGTGCACGCACACCCACACGCATACACACGTGCACCCTCACACGCCCACCGTCCTCTGGACGGTGGGGTTAAACAGATACATCACAGTGGGTACCACCGTCCAAGCGGATGGTGGCAATAAGGCACATGCATCTTTGTGGGTCCATGTGGGGCCCACCTTAATGTTTATCCTCCATCCGACCTGTTCATAAGGTCAGGCAGGCCTGGACGAAGGGGAGGAACAAATTTCAGCTTGATCCGAAACTTCTGTGGCCCATAAAAGGGTTTCAATGGTAGAGTTCAATCACCGTTGTTTTCTTGTGATGTGGGCTGCCTGAGGTCTGGATCTGACTGATTTTTGGAGGGGACCCACCTCAGGGGGTGGTCCACCTCATGGACGGCGTGGATACAAAATATAAATCATGGTGGGGCCCACATGAGGGGTCGTGGGTCCCTGCACGGATGCCCGCTGCACGTGCAGACAGCGCCTGTGCCTCTAGCGCTGTCAGCGGCAGCAGCGGAAGCTGCTGCCCTTATATATATATATATATATATATATATATATTTGAAAACCTGTATTTCTGAGGTTTTTCTCATGTGGGGTCCGCAATAAGGAAATCTGACCCTGCCATCGGATTCCATGGTTCATAGCCAATCCATCAAGCCCAATATCGGGCATTTTTCGGTGTACAGAAATGTCAAGGAAGTTTTAAACGGTGAAAATCGTCGTTTGCTATGCTATGGCCCGCCTGAGGGTCAGATTAACCTCATATTTTGGTTCAACGCCTAAAATGAGGTAGGAAAGAGAATGGACGGCTTGGATTAAATCCAATCATCAAGGTGGATCCTAAACAAGTGGCCCATTTCCAAGGCTTGAAAATTAAGCCAACATTTGTGTTTTCCTTCCCACGTCCAGCGTCCAGGGACGCTGGACGGCTGGACTGAACACATACACTCGAGGTGGGCCCGGTTTAGGTGGGCCACAACATGGAGGATGGTGTGGGTCAACACATATAAGGTAGGCCCCACTTATAAATGGCTTAGATAAAAACCATGCCTCATGGTGGGGTCCATCCAAGTGGGCAACACAATCACACCAACATTACATGAAAGAAGAATAAAAGGAAAGAGAGGGAGAGAGAGAAAGAGAAAGTGGGACACACGTGGGATGGAGGGAACCCCGATACTATGGGCCCTCCCTTGCATTTCATCATACATCAAACGGTAATCAAAGTGGGCCATTGGCCACAACTTAGGGTCCCAAGTGAGATCCATACCATTGATCGGTAGGCCTCACTTGGCCCATCATGAAAACATAGAAAACTATCCTATCAAAGCACCCACCGGTTGATTTCTTCGGTCCGTTGGAACGCCACCCTCCTTGTGCTCCTCTTTGATGGTGGAGATGGGAAATGGATGGCTAGGATGATGGGTTTTGGAATGGGAATGGTGGGCCACAAATCACATTTCTCTCTTGGAAACCATGGACGTGTGGGCTCTTTCTCTTGTTTGGAAATGGTGTGAGAAAAGAGGGAGAGAGTGAGAGTTGTAAGGAGAGGTGATGGGAGATGGATGATGGATATGAGTGATGGGTGAGGTGATGGATTGGTTGACTTTGGTGGTTACTTTACTTGTGGAGAAAGGTAGCATGGGTTGCTTGTACTTGACATTGAAGTGATTGATTGATTGATGTGATTGATTGATTGATGGGATTGATTTGACATGGTGTAGAGATTCTCTTGGGATCGAGAAAGCGCGGCGTTTCTTCGAAATAAACGCCGACTCACGTCTTCTGGTCATGGTATCAGATCGGTGCGTGAGTCGTGGCATTGGAACCGCAGCGACGGTGCGGTCGCAATGATACAGGTCTTGGATTAAACTGACTCGAATTTAAAGGATACGACTTACGGTCGTGCGCAACGTCGGTTATCAGTAGCGGATTGTCGGACTTCGACGGAAAGGATCGCTGTAGTCGACGGAACAGTACGGACTAGGATACGGGTCTTACAATTGGTAAGAACCTCCCAACTACCCTCGCTGACCTACTTAACCGAGCTTTTAAATATTATAATATTGAGGAACTCTTTGGTTCACGAAGAGCCACCCGAGGAGGAAACAACTCGGCTAATGATAAGAAGCGAAGGGAGAAGGGGAGCCATTTACTGCTAATGCTAAAAGAAAGAAAGAGGACGACTAAAACCGAGGCTAACTGTAACGCCTTGAAATCAGAGGGTCGAGCAGGAGCCCAACTCCCGAGTTCCAACGCATCACTTATGCAATATAGATAATGATGATTAAATATTGTCTGTATTATCACATTAAACATGAATGAGATTACACTAAATCAGCACATCATACTCAAGGGATAATTAAATTACGCAAGCGGAAGACTGTGATAAGTATACAGAGCATATAAGTGGTAAGTCCCCAGAGTGTCAACATGTTGCCATGTTACATAAATTACATGTATAGTTTCTAAAATTTCAAAATGATAAAGTGTAATGTCTGCTAATCCATATCCCTGTAGTCCCGTTGACGCAATTTCAGGTCTACATAGACCTGCCAGAGAGTTGCATGTAGGAGAACTCCTCCTCGTCATCATAAAAGTCAGGCTTCGCCTCGTAAGCATAGCCATCATTTGCAACTAAACCAGAGTTTGGTTGGTGTTTTAAAACACCGTCCCAGAGTGGGAGTGAGTGATCAACTCAGTGGTACTATAAGGCAAAGGTTAACATGTTATCAATTCAATCAAGCAGTAATGATAAAGTAGTACAATACTCATATCCTAAGTACTCTTATTAATGCAGGAATGATATGTTGTAATGATACATGCCCTCGCCTGCACTCCCTTAGCGACATCATCTCACGATCGCGGCATGCACCACTCCGGACATGTGCACTTCCTTGCTAAAGCACATACAATGCGGTGCATGATCGTGTTAGCCAATACTTAATTAAGTTTATTTATATAGCAGGTTTGGGAAGCTAAGGTACCCTTTATATCATTTACCCAAACGTTGATCCATCTAGGGTCGCCAATCCTAGTCAATCACATATAATAGGCAAGTTATAGGGTAACGTCACCCCTAATTTAAAAATAGTGGACAAGCAAGTTCGGGTCACTACGGGAGGCTCGTCACCTCGGCGTAGCCCTAGTTTATACTCGAGGTTACTACGGGAAAGGCTCGTCACCTAAGAGTAGGCCGACAGCTCGAATACAGTGTCCCATACTACCGTATTCGGCTCACGAGTTTAGGTTTGCTCACTGGACACTACGGGGAGGCTCGTCACCCCGGCGTAGGTCGACAGCTCGACCACGATGTCCTATACCACCATATCTGGCTCATGAGTCTTAGCGGATCGAGGTACTAAGTTTAAACGGGTCTTTCACTAGTAAGTTGGTACCTTAGATTTAAGCAGTAGCGTCCATACATGGTGAACATACATTAAGCCAATTAGGTTGCTTGACAAGCTCGATTGGAATGATCGTAAATTGAATTGATCGACATGGAGCGCATACGCACTCCTCGTGGCCTAACCACTGTCGATAATCACCGTACGACTCGGATTCATCGAACATATGCGTTGAGGCTAAAATAGTTCGGCCATCGATCGTAAACCATTACTGATTGCCTGGACTACATCATAGCCCCAATCGCACTCCAAAATAATAGCATTCACGTGTGATAGTCAAAGACAGCATGTGACAACCAATCCAAATATAAATCTCATTTGAGCATTTTAATAAACATATAGTGTACATGTTAACATACATAGGCATTTTATCCATAAATCACACAGTAGTAAGTTAGGTTACATGAAAGAATTTATACATGTAGATAAGGTAGTTGAGAATCCTATCTCAACACCCTTAATAATTACAATTCAACAAACAATTACTCATTCAGGCATTTTATCAAACACTTAGCCTACACATTACTACGTACATACTCTAATTTAGTTATAACTTATATTATAGCAAATCCTTTCATAAAGGAGTTGTTATACATACAACAAACATGTATTCAAGATTAACAATCATGGCGAGTACAAATCATGATTCCGTATTCATTCAAACATTTCAACAAACAAATGGAATGCATTATATTCAACATAGTTCATATATATGTGTAATACACGGATAACATCGCACCTAAGCATATGTGATAGCAATCAAGTTAGTCATGAATCATTAACTGACATTGAAAGCCTTGAAAACCATAACCTAAACATTTATAGTTCGCACCGTTCGCCAGTAAACACGTATCGAGCTCAGTTTGTACACTAAGTCTTTGTCTTCGACACAACAACTACCTAAATCACGGAATAGGTTAGCTATTTCGCTGATCTTTCTATTTGGATATCTTAAACAGATTAGGGTTAGGGTTTCTTACCTAAGAACGGAATCGGAATTGCCGATATAGTGACACGGAATCGGCAATTCAACAAGTGGAGCGGCAGGGAAGAATCCCAACAACTAACTCTCTCTGTCTCTCACTTCTCCTCACTTTCTCCTTTTCTTTTCTCTCTCTTCTCTCTCCAAGGGTTTGAAATTCGTATGGAATGAGAGAGGGGTGGGTTTAGGTCCTTACATAGGCTCGAAAGTGAGCTCAATGGCCCCAGGGTCATGGTATACTTAAGTTATAGCCAAAAATTGGTTGTTTCGGTCCAACGGAGCTCATCTGGAGGCCCCTTTTCTGCATACGGTCCAGAGAAAGTCTCCTGACATCAGATCTAGGTCAGGTTAAGATTTTGGTTCGATCAGATCAGTAGATCGACCGTGGAGGACCTATTTTAGTTTAACGATCATTGTTACTCGATCAGGGCCACAAGTACACTGACATGTGTTGGAGATTTTTTCTAATCCGAGGGTTTAGTTGAGTTAGAATCTGACGGTCTGAAACCTTAGAATTGTCCTGCAAGCGAATGACCTAATTCATTTAAATATGTGTTCATTTTCTAAAGATATTCGTATTTCTCACACACTTCGCTCCAGGTTCAAGTTGTGCGTTTCTGGATACTATTAGGACTTGATTTTCGAGATATTATCAAGCCCCGTTAGGCGGTCATAACCGTATAGTTTCGCGGTAATCGGACTTTCGACGCGCGGTCCAGGTCCGATACGGAGTTTCAAGGTGCTCCCGGGAGCAACTGAGTTTTAAGATTGATCCTAGGTATTTAGGTAACGTAGCGTTAGCGATTCTACTGGTTTTGGGTCTTGCAGTTCATATAGAAAGTTGTTAAAGCTAATCTACCGATTAATTCAGTTTAGTACTTAATTAATTTTTGTCTAATTTTTAAAGAATTCGGTCCCAAGTGATTTCTGCCTGAGGTGGTACTCGGGTCTTTGTACGGATTTTTTCGAGACATTACACCAACGTACCAACCGACATCTAGAAAGTCTCTTTCATCGGTACGCTCCCATGAATACCAAGTCGGAATAGGTACTTAAGAAAGTTGAGCTGAACCAATCAACCAAGCTTGGTAATAACGTTCATCGACCAACCTCGACCTCAAATACCGAGGGATGTATCGACTAAAAGACATGGACGGTAAGCTCTTACATCACCCATGGAATGTTGATCATTTAAAGATCTACTACCTACAAGGAATTCCAACGGGTGAAACGACTGTGCTCGATTGATCACCTCGGTAGAAGCTACTTGTATTAGACTAGAAGAAACCTCCCTCAGTTAAAGGGAAGAAGGTTCTCCCATTTACTTTTGCTATTTTATCTATGTATTTGACTGTGAGTGACCTTCCTTTGTAAAAGGAAAAGAAGTGCGCGTGATACTACTACCGTTTATCCTCTACTATTTTATGAATTCTACAATAAAAGAACTTCTCCTGGTTAGGGGAAGAGAATTTCTTTTAACATTATTATCCTAACTGTCTGAGCTATATGATCGATAACAAGGACTTCCCTCAATTTAAGGGAAGAAAGTCCTTCTGTCGAATGCTCGATCCACTACTATATGGTTGGCCTATTGATTCTATTGTGCACGACTTATCAATACATACTCGACTATCTTCTATAAATCTATATGCCTGACCTCCCACATGCTTGAAGCCTCTTACTCACACGACAGGTCAAGGTCATGTCAATCCAAACCTACTTACTTCCTGAGCCCTTGGAGATAGCGTTTGGAAGTAGGGGGAAAGTGGTATAGGTGAAATCGGACTAACTCGACAACTAAGAATAAAACAGATGGATCATAGGAAACCCCATAAAAGGGCGGAGTATCGACCTCGACCTCGAGACCGTCAACTCCAACCATTTACCTCGACCTCGGAGGTCGGCCTCGACCATAGACCTTGATCTCGGAGGTCAGCCTCGGATATCGACCTCGGCCTCGGGTACCAACTATGACCTTGGATGCCAACCTCGACCTCGGAATAAAGATATCCTTGTAATATATTAAGATAGGATCAATCTGACGACGTTATAACGAAATATCACACTGATCCAAGTAAAGTCAAAGATATTCTTGCAATTATAGTCCAATTCCATTACGGGCCCCTCAAATCAACTCAAATACCCAGACCGCCTAGAAATCTTATAAATACACCCCTTGCCAATGGTAAAGGTACACACAAATATACCAATTCTACTATACTTACCATGAGTCCATAGGTCTAACTTAAGCATTGAAGGGTCCCTGACCTTAACCGACGCCTCCAGTGTATTCTCTTGTACCTCCATTGATTTATGGAGAGAAAGATTTTTAAAAAATAGTATGATTAAGTAGGGCAATTGTGTCCCTTAGGTGAAAGACTATAAAGCCAACAAGTAGGTCATTCATGTCCCTTGGGTGAAAGACTCTAAAGATAGCGAGTAGGTCATTCGTACCCTTTGGGTGAAAGATCCCTATAACCTGATTATTCAGATTCTCCTCTATGTATGGCGATGTATGGCGTATGAGTACAATCTTGTGTGCGGACATACGTCTGAAGTACAAGTACAACTGAAGCAACAGTCTGACCAACTAATGCATAAATTGGTCCATCACCACCAGGTACTAATGCATGGGCTGCAACATGGCTATACACTGAGTACAGGTTATAATTAATAATGGATGTTTATTTTGTTATTTATGTGAATTCATGGATAACATTACACATATATTATCTTTGCATTCCCTGTATTTGATTTTAACATAAACTATGTTGTTTACTTTTATTTCAAATTTATCTATTTGTTTAATGAAATATGTAAAAATCTATAAACTTCAAATTTGTGTATGAAATGATCCTACTAAGTTATTATACTCGTGTTAATTTAAACCATACAGGTGTTGAATTGGATTATTTCGAGCAAGCGAACCTTTATTATTAGTTTGCATTGTTATTAGGTTTAGTTCGAAATTTTAAATATTAATGTAATAAGTTAAATGATTTAGTTTAAGTAGTTGTTTAAGTTGTATATGGTATGGTACAATGTTGGTTAATTAACTTTAGATTTAGTGGTTATCATCCATTAATTTAAATGTACATAGCTCTGTAAAATTGAATATCCACTCGTGCATTAGTGATAATGTATTAATTTTAGCTAACGTGCTTGGAATTTAGATATTGAGTAGCCCTACTTGAATACCCGGATTATGAGGCGTGACAACACATGCATGCTATTAACGTCTCCCACTCAATCCCATGGTGGTGAACATAATACTATGGGATATCCTCCAATATGACTAATTGAGATTGCATGTAAAGAGTAAGAATTAGGTAAGTAGGACCAATCAAGATTCCATTGTCTCTGTACACAGGTGACTATACACTAAGTGACAACCACACCAGTGTATAACTTCCCAAGCTCTATGAGGCGTGTCATAAACCCGCATGACCACACCGGGTGAAGACAATCCTTGATTCAGGATCACTCTACCAGCATACGCACTTATCCTCTTATTGAGTTAAAATCATAAATCCTTCTGCGAACATTCATGAAAGTCTTTCGAAAATAAATTATTTACATACAATGGGAAGTTGTAATTCCTAGGGGATTCACCTAGATGGGTCTTTATGAGGATTCAGACAATGGTATGCCTATAAAGGTTGAGTCTAATATATAGAAAATGGAGAAGTTCAAACACATCTTCAAGGTGGAGGTTATAATTCTCATTTAGAGTGTTAATCATGAAGAAAATGACTTAGAACTCATTGATTTATAATGCATCAAAGAAATCAGATTTCGAGCTGAATTGTTGTTAGACAGTTTACACATTATTGTTTGATGTCATCAAGTGATCTTTGATGGTATCGAGGATGTCCTTCGATGTTATCGATGATTCCACGATTCCATCAAGAAACTCATATAACTTTCTCGACATATTTGAGTTACCCACTCGATGGAATCGAGTGGTCTTTGATTTCATTGAAGACCCCTCATGGTCTGCTCGATACCATCGAGCAGAACTCAAAATTTGTTGTTTTAGGCATATGATTTTACAGCATCTTCGCACCCCTTATAACCTTACTTATCATATTCCAATTACGTTTCTAAGGCTAAGGGATGATCAACAAGGTTTACCTACTAAGTCAATATCATTTAAAGGTTCAATGATTATTTTGGGTCAAGGGTTATAGTTATAAAGGTACCTCATTTATTTGTTTTTGGCTCATTGTGCTCTTGTCCTCATGTCTTCGGTTTTAAGCTTTCAAAGGCTCAAACGACTACATGACACAATAACTCACGTGATTGACAGACAAGATGTACAAATCAGTGCATTAATTATTTAATTTTCAATATCGAACTGGAGACATGTTCTTCTACTTAATTTAAAATATTTATCCATCAGAGTTTTAACTAGCTTCGAGTTCTGTATCTAAAAATTTCTAAGATTTTCTCGATATAAGATACATGTGACAAGTCCAAAAACCTCTTCAAGCAATCTCTTATGATTTTTAAGCTTAATATAAAGTTTGCTTCACTAGGATTTTTATTTTAAAATTCAATCATTCCTTGGTGAAGAAAAGTATTTTTATATAATTGATAATCAATAAAAATATTATCAACATATAAAGATGATATCAGAAAGTGTATTCCAGATCGCTTTACGTATACACTATGATCTTCTTCACACACAGAGAATTAAAATGAAGTGACGGTTTCATGAAATTTCATGTACCTACATGACTGTTTCAACCCCTTAATATATGTTAAAAGTTTAAAGACATTATTCGCCTGACCTTTTTCAACATATTCAGTAGGTTGTTGCATATAAATATTTTCTTACAAGTCTCCATTCAAAATGTTGTCTTCATATCCATTTGGTATAAATCTAAATCCCGGCGTGTTACCATAGCTAACATCACGCAAATCGATGTAAACCTTGCCATCGGGGAGAAAGTTTCTTCATAAATAACACATTCTACTTGCATGAACCCTTTTGCCACCAAACAAGCTTTGTATTTATCAATCGAACCATCTATTTTTCTTTTGATATTAAATACCCATTTATTTGCAATTGTCATATGGCCAGCTATAAGATCCATTAACTTCAAAACATAAATTTTCATCATTGAATCAATTTTCTTATTCGTTACATGAATCTAACTTTTAGAATTTGTAAATGTTAATGAAATTGTGGTTTTATCGCTACAAGTGAAGTTTGAAGATATGACTAATGTCCTAGAGGGGTGAATAGGACTTTTCAAATTTTAACTAAATAATTAACATGCACTTACTTATAAATACTTATATATAAAAAAACAAGTGTTTTATTATGAGAGATGACACTTATGTAACACCCTGTATTTTTCAATACTCAGGTGTTACCATTTAAATCCAATTTAGCATGAATGTGTGTGGGAACACATGTAACTTATATTACACATCATTATTCAGCAATTCATGATCTGTCCATCTTAACCATTTAATGTGGACCGTGGAGATGATGGACCTGTAAGAGTTTAATTCAATCCGCCCTAGACCCTAATGGCTTTTAACCTTCTGAATTTGAGTTAGGAAAATCCACAATGCATCTGTAGAGTCTAAAGTCAATCCACGTCGGATTGACTCTTGATCGTTTATGGTAAGGTTGTGTCTCCAAACCGTGATCTAAACTGGCAGTTAGGCTTGTGGTATTCATCTTATCGCAAGGATAAATTAAACCTCAAATTTTGTCCTAAGCTAATGTGTATAACCTAATCCATCTATCCAACATGAATCTCGAGACCTAAATTAAGAAATTTATTATTCATCTAGTCTTTGAAACTCCATGAGATGATACATCACTTAATAATTATAATCAGTCCCTTTGTTCACTAAAAATTTATGATGCTTTTCACCTATAAACTAGGCTAGAGACACTGAGAATCACTAATGAACATATTTAGAATTGACTTGACTGTCAGATCTTTGTAATAGACAATATAACGTCACCATTTAAAACCTAAACTTCAACCAGTGTGGATCCTTGGAGTAATGTAGCTGGCCATTTATCCATAAATTTGTGTCGTGGGCCATTCGGTCCATCCTTTATCAGGCTTATGCCAATCAATGTCGAAACCCGTCACATAATCAAATAATCCAACCATCTGGTAATGGTAACCAATACTAAAATTTCCGCTAGAAGTGGTTAAGGACTCTTAGGAACCTTAAAGGTCATATCTGAAGATGATCTGGCCGTCAGATTGACGAAAATCCACCAATATGCCTCAAATCAAGTTGTGGGTCCCACCTAGGCTCTAGATCTACCTAATTTTCGTTCAAGGGCTTTTCTTGGGAAACTCTGAATGGAATGGACGGCGTTGATTTGTCCAACTACCTCTGTAGGCCCCATTTTAGGGTAATATGCATACATAGAAGGTGTGCAACTGATGTGCACCAGATCCGTCAACACGGTCAAATCGTGTTGACTCGACGATTTCTTAAAGACTATTTCCTCTTACGTTTTCCGCCTTCAGAACTTTCAAAATGGATGCCTTCTGTGTATTTAGTTTATGACCCACCATTCACTGATCGGATGATCCAGACCGTTCATCAGGTGTGGCCCTCAAATTATGCCAAAACTCAGCACTTTGGCATGTTGAAACCCACAAATGTGCACACAGTTTCAACTGAACAAGACTGACGTGCGGACGGAAGTGTGTTTCCTGCCCCTTCAAAACCAACCCACTGTGATTAATGGGGGTTACCTTAAGCCAATATAGACTGTCCATCGAGTAGAGCACTCCCATTCAACCCAAGCCATATTGTTCGTGCGCATCCATGCACACGTGTGCACACACAGAAACACGTGCAAGGGAGTGGCCTGCGGTGGATCTTTCCAAAAATGGAAATCCCACTCTGCCGCTGCTAAGCTGGCAATTTGCGTGATCTCCTCTCCTACGATCCGAGTCGTTCTCCCCGTGTCAATCCCCGCCCCATGTCTAGCACCAGAAAAGGCGAAACATCATCCTGCTGACAGAGAAAGGTGGTTGAGAGCTTTCCTCTTCGGGAAAGCACGCTTGACTCGATATGGACCTCACGACCGGACACATCAGCACCATCTCGATCGCCCGAGCTAGGGCAGAAACGGCTCCATCCGAAAAAAAAAAAATCTCCCTCCACGCGAGAAGAGAAGCTGCGGCGGAATATCTTAGGAGTTACTACAATTGGGCGAAATGGGACAAGGAAAGTGGACCCCACACTGATCAATGGTCCCATCTGACCCATCCAAATGTCCAGATCACCCTGATAGGCCATGAATGGAGATCGACTATTAGCAGTCGCTTCATCTTCCCCGTCCAGCTGTAAAACCCACCATGATGGTGTGGGCCCCGTCTTAGATAAACAAACACTTATCTGGTGGGCCATGGTGGTGTGAGTCCGTCCTATGTGTTGGATTAGCACCATGCGAATGATAACAGTGAGTGCAAGCTCCTCAACCCAACATTGTGGCATGAAATAACGGTCGTTGGATGCAATCCGAAAGCCACCCCTAGGCCTATAAAAGACAACGTTTTCCTCGGGATTCCCCACCGTGAATCCATAGGTAGAGAGAGAGAAGAAAGGAAAGAGCGGGTGTAGAGAGAGAGAGAGAAAATGAGAGTGAGAGCGAGAGGTGACTGTCGGGTTGAGCAAGATCGACTCGTTGGGCTGAGAGCGGCCCGAGTTGGAGATGGGTCTAGTCCATTCCAGATCCTGTGAAAGGTTAGGGAGAGAAAAGGAGAAGGTAAGAAGTAGAAGGAGGCAGTGTAGAAGAGAGTCGTTGCTCGTGGTGGCCACCACACTGACTCAAATCGAGACATCAACTCGCTGAATCGAGTGCATCTAGACTGAATTTGGTTTGAGTCTGGTTCGGGCCAGGGGCTCTACTAGGCCTTCAGGGAAGTAGAAAAGCGAAAAAAGGAAGAAGAGAAAGGAAGGTAAAAGATTACGAAAGAGGGAACACCGAGAGAGAGAGTGGGTCACTGCCACAACTCGCTCGAGATTGAGCTGAGTCAGACCGAGTCTATTGAGTTTGGACTACATCTGAGTTGAGTCCAGACTCACCTGGTCATGCATGGAGTGAAGAAGAGAGAGATGAAGAGAAGAAAGAAAGTGTGTGCATGTGTGGCATCTACCCGGCCCAACTGAGTCACCAACTCGTGGGCTGTTGTGCGTTGACTCTCCGCTAAGGTATTGGCTGGCGAGTCTGGACTGAGTCCGGGCTCAATTGATGTTGGCCTAGCCTAACAAAAGAAGAAGAAAGAAGAAAGAAGAGAGGAAGAAGGAAGAATAAGAGGAAAAAGTGTGATGTCAAGTCGACTCGACTGTCATTTATGCCGAGTTGCATGGAGTTGGGTCAACTCAGTTGAGTTGAGTCGAGTTGGGTTGAGTCACGAAGCAGGTTGTCGTTTCGAATTGAGGCCGAGTTGAACTATTGAGTTGACCAAGGTGAGTCCACCTTCTCCTTCTAGATTGAAATTAATTCGATTATGGTTATCAATGCTACCATATTATCATTAATAGGATTATTAATATTGAGCATGATTAATCATTAGTAAATTACCTATACCAATATTAGTTATTACATACAAATTATAATTGTTAAATATAAGTGTTTTATTCTTCATTCTTAAATATTATCATGGATAGTAGAGCATACTACTTATTTTAATCACAGTAATTATTAAGGTCACATCGACTAATATTAATTATATCATCAATGTTAATGATCACCATGAAATTATTAATATTATTAGCGTTATGGCCAAATGTACATCGATTAACACTAAAATCTTAAATCTAAGCCTACAACTAAACCCTAGGACGAAACCCTAAATCTAAGTTATCCGAACCCTAGGTTATGATCTTAGCCATAGGAAGCGTATAAAACTTGTATCTAACCATACAATTTTACAATTCATTGTAAGATTTGATTTTAAGGGCACACGTGCTTCCTAGCAACATTAGTTAGCGATCCGACTTTATAAGGTGATGATTTTTTTCCATTTCCAAATTAGTTTAGGTAATAATCTTTATTAGAATCACAAATGTTATCTTATAGAATGCGATCTTTTATCAACTCTTAAGGCATGGCTTATAGTTGACAGTTGTGGACCATGATTTCATATAAGAACTACTTACATGATGGTTTTCATTTAAATTTAAATTGATAGTTCTTATCATGACTTATTGCGATTATTATGAATTAACTTATGTCTGGCATGCCATAACTATATGTTTTACCATGGATTGTTGTGAGTCGCTTATGGATCTCTATTCACTATACATAATAGTGGGTGACCCCTCTTGTGCATGTGAACCCATGCTTAGTATGTAACAAGATAGAGTGTAGTAAGAAATGGACCCTTGATTTGGAGGTTATATGGGACATGGAACATTAATGTGGGATTTATCATCCACAGATAATACGGCTGGAATGACTTAAAAATGACCTCTTTAACCGCTCTGATTTAACCTTACCTGACCCCATTGTCGTCTCGATTTAATGATCTGAGCACCCTTTAACCGCTGCGATTTAATATTTGTCCCACGTTTTGATGGTTGTCTTGCGTGGCTTCGATGGCCTATGCTCATGCGATGGTGATCCCTACTTATTGAATTTGATTAGCCCTTGGTTGACGGGCATCTATTAAACATCCTAAGATGGAAAAACCTCATAGTCGGGGATGGTGGTCATGGGAGACTATGCCCAAGCTGTCGGCCTACGCTGGGTGACGAGCCCCTCGTAGTGACTATTGAGTTACTCAAATCGGCTGATTGTAATAGGAATAATAATGGTTTGGCTAATCATGCATTTATAGCATATTGGCGATGACGGATGGCTAATTCTGAGGATGTAACACGTTCCCTGAGGTTTAGTAAGGTATCGTTTCGATTGTTCATAGACCATCGACTCTCGACCTACATACGTGATGTATGATGACGTGGTCACTATGTTGTACGAGATATGTTACACTGGTGACCAGTCTTATGCATGGGTGACGAGCCCATGTCCGACTAGATGAGCATCACTAGGTCGATGTGCATTCACGCATCCATGTATCCAAGCAAGACTGCATCATGTATTATTTTGAATGCCATGTTGTTTTTAACTATGCTTAGCTAAGGCAGCGATGTGTAATCTTAAGGGAAATTCATACTGAGTTAGCCACTCATCCATCAAAACTCATCCATCAAATATATAACCATACATGTAGCACAGGTGGCTTAAAAGACACTCATGTCTAGAGTGATAAAGTACAGGGTACCTGTAACGCCTCGAAAATCGAGGGCCAAGCAAGGCTCAACTCCCGAGTTCCAACGCATCACTTATGCAACATAGATAGTGATGTTTAAATGTTGTCCATATTAGTGCATTAAACATGTGTAAGATTACACTAAATCAGCATATCATACTCTAGAGTTAATGTAAATAAGCAAGCGGAAGACTGAACTAATTATATAAAGTATATACATGTTTCATAACCTCCAGAGTATGAACGTGCTACCAGGCTGAATGAATACATAATTTGTTTCAGAATAAACAAAATGATAAAATGTGAATGAAAGACTAATCCATGTAATCCCGGCGACGTAGCTCTCGGTCTATAAAGACCCGTCCGAGAGCTGCACGTAGGAGAACTCCTCCTCCTCGTCTAAGAAATCTAGCTCTGTCGCGTAAGCCTCACCATAACTTGCATCTAAATCAGAGTCTGGTTGATGTTTCAAAACACCGTCCCAGAGTGGGAGTGAATGATCAACTCAGTGGTACTATAAGGTAGAGGTTAACATATTATCAATTCAATCAAGCAGTAATGATAAAGCAATACAACAATCATTTCCTAATTACTCTTATTAATGCATGAATGATATGCAGTAATGATGCATGCCCTCGCCTGCACTCCCTCAGCGACTTCATCTCACGATCTTGCATGGCAAACTCCCTAAATGTGCGCTTCCTCGCCAAAGCACATGCAATGCGATGCATGGTTGTGTTAGCCAAGTAATTGATTAGGCCTATTCATACAGCAGATTTTAGAAGCTAAGGTACATCCTTTTATATCATTAACCCAAACGTAGATCCATTTAAGGTCGTCAATCCTAGTTAATCACATACGTTATGCAAGTTGTAGGGCATCACTCCTAATGAAAGCAGTGGATAGGGAAGTTCAAGAGTTTACACTCGAGGTCGTTACGGGGAGGCTCGTCACCTCAGTGTAGGCCTAGTTTATACTCGAGGTCACTACGGGAGGCTCGTCACTTGAACATAAGCCGACAGCTCGAATATAGTGTCGCATACCACCGTATTCGGATCACGAGTTTGAGTTGCTCACTGGACACTACGGGGAGGCTCGTCACCCCAGCGTAGGCCGACGACTCGACCACGGTGTCCCATATCACCATGCCCAACTCATGAGTCTTAGCGGATCGTGGTACCATGGTTGAAACGGGCTTTAGATTGGTAAGTAGTACCTTAGATTCAAGCAGTAGTGTCCATACCTGGTAAACACACAATAGGTCAATCGGGTTATTTGACAAGTTCAATTGATACGAGGACACGTTGAATTAATTGACATGGAGCGCATAAGCATTCCACGTGGCCTAACCACTGTCGACAATCATCGTACGACTCAAATTCATCGAGCGTATCCAATCTGGCGAAACTAGTTCGGCCACTCAATCAGGAACCGTTACTAATTGCCTGCACTACGTAGTAGTCCCAATCATACTCGAAGCAATAGGTAGTCACATGTGATAATCATAACATCATTTAACAAACAATTCAAACATAATTCTCAATTGAGCATTTTATCAAATACATTGAACAAGTTATTATACATATGCATTTCATTCATAAATCACATAGCAACAATTTACATTATATGAAAGATACTATGAATATGGATAAGGTAGTTGAGAATCCTATCCCAACACGCTTGTTAAAAGCGATTCATCAAACAATTTCTCATTTACACATTTTATCAAACACTTAGCCTACACATTACTACATACATAGACTAAATTAGTTATAGCATATATTATGGCAAATCCTTCCACAAGGAGTTGTCATACATACAACAAACATGAATTGTAGATTAATAGTCATGGCAAACACAAATCATAATTTGCAAGGTCATTCAAACATTTCAACAAACACATGGAAAGCATATTTGTTCAACATAGTTCATACGTGTGTAATATATGGAAAATGCCATAACTAAGATCATATGGCAGCAATCAAATCAGACATAAATCATTAGCTAACATTGAAAGCCTTGAAAACCATAACCTAAACATTTATAGTCCGCACCTTTCGTCAGAATACTTGATTCGGACGCGGTTCGAATTCTACGTTACCGTAAACGGAACAACGGGTACCTAAATCATGAAATATGTTAGCTATTTAGTAGATTCCTCTATTTGGATTCTGAAATTGAGATTAGGGTTAGGATTCCTTACCCAAATCGAAGTTAGAAAGGTTCGTACAACAATGATGGGGAGGCGAAACGGCGTATGGAGTCGTGGGAAAAGATCCCAGCAACGATCTCCAGGAATCTCCCTTCTCTCCTTACTCTTTTCTCTTCTTTTCTCTCTTCTCTCTCCTAAGATTAGAGAAATTCGTTTGGAATGAGAGAGGAGTAGTTTAAGGGTATTATATATGCCCAGAAGTTATGTTAATGGCCCTAGGGCCACAGTATACTTAGGTTATAGCCAAAGGGTGTCTGTTTTCGATAAATAGGGCCCTTAGGAAGGTCCATTTCTCACCTAAGTCATGAATCAAGTTCCCTGACAATGGATCTATGCCAGGACTGTGTTTATGGTGCGATCTGACAAACTGATCGAAAGTGAAGGACCCGTATCAGATCAATGGTCGTCGTTCCTCAATCAGGGCCACAAGTATACGGATAAGAGCAAAGAAATTTTCCTGATCCATGGGTAAAGTTTGGTCAGAATCTGATGGCCCGAAGTCTTCAATTTCACCCGCAAGTGAATGACCCAAATCATTTAAGTTTCATGTCAATTTCTAAAGATATTCGCGTTTCTCACACACTTCGCTTAAGGTTTAAGTTGTGCGTTTCTGGATACTATTTGGGCTCGATTCCTGCGATGGTTGTCAAACCCAATAAGGCGGTCATAACCTTATAGTTCTGCGGTAATCAGACTTTTGACGTGCGGTTCATGACCGATACAGAGTTTCAATGTGCTCCCAAGAGCAATTGGGTTTTGGGGTTTCTCCGAGGTTTTTAAGTAGTGTTAAGCTAGCGATTTTAATGGTTTTGGGTCTTGTCATTTGTATTAATAGTGGTTCAAACTAAATCCATGGATTATTTAGTTCAGCGCTTAATTAATTTTCATTTAATTCCTAAAGAATTTGGTCCTTAAGGATTTCTGCTTGAGGTGGTACTCGGGTCTTTGTACGAATTTTTTCGAGGCATTATAGTACCATTATCAGGGATGCATGCTATATCTACCAGGAGAAGCTGCGCGATCTTGTGGCCCAAGTTTATATGCATTTTATTATTTCTCTTTTGTAAATTATGTAATTGTTGTATTTGTTAATACTGAGACATTGATTTGTATAAGTCATTATGGGTAGTTGCTTGTATATTCTGGATGCAATGAAAGTTTTCCTTTATATTTGATTTGTCCATCTTTCGCTAAACTATTAACTCTGAAAGAAAAAGGAAAGAAGAGAAAAATACCTGAACTTGACTATCTTTAAAGGTTAACACTCGGGTTTTTGGAGGGAGAGTCGTATACTCGGGGCGTTATAACTTAAGAGTACATTAAAGAAACATTATATTATTTTGACGGTATATTCTATTTAGATAACTCTAAATATCTATTAAATTTAATGAAATTATGTGAATTATAATGAATATCAATATATTAAAACTCACGAACTTGGTATTTGGGTCCCGAATACCCTACTCGGGTACTCGAATTTCGGGGCGTAACAAGTTCATATTAGAGCCCGTGTTTAAGATCAAACTGAGGATTTAAGGAAGATTTTAACATAGAAACCTTAACGATATCCTTGGAAAAAAACTTAACGTGTCATGTCTCGCTTAAATGTTAGTATACTAAAGCTTATTTGTTTAAATAAGCATAGGTCATGACGGAATTCAACTTGAATGATGGAGCCTTATCAGGGACACCCACTCCCAATGTTGTTGAAAATGGACCACTTATTGACGGGATTCTTAGGTCTATAGGAGAACTTATGACCCTCGTAGGACATCAGGTCAGACAAAATTAGGCGCAAAATTCGAACCCACCGACGCATGTTACCTATGAAGAGACTGGAGCCTTATTATAAAGATTCAAAATGTAGAGGCCGCTTATATTCAAGGGCAGGTATGATTTAAGCGAGACAGAAGGGTGGGAGAAGCAAATTGAAAAGATCTTTATGGCTATGAAGTGCAACGAATACCAAAAAAATGAGCTAACCATTTACATGTTAGAGGGGGAGGCAGAGCACCGGTGGGATTCAGTCATTAAGGCGAATCCAGGAGTTGAAGTATGGACCTGGACCTCGTTCTATAAAGAATACATTGAAAAATATTTTCCTCTTTATGTACAAAACTATAAGACTGAAGAGTTCATTAGTTTGGAGTAAGGTAATATGATAATGAGTCAATATGACACCAAGTTCATGGAGTCGTCACAATTTGCGATTTTTCTAGTGTCTGACGAAACTTGTAAAGTACAAAAGTTTGAGAGTGGTTTGAGAGCATCTATTAGAAGTAGATTAGTCCCTTTTACGATTAAAAACTATGCAGAAACTTTGGAGCGTCCTTGGCAGTAGAAAAAAAAATATTAATGAATTTTGGAGGAACTGCGATCAGAAGAGGGATTAAAAAGTAGTGCAAAAACTATTTCAGTTGGATCCAAGATCGCCTCATCTATACTCGCAAAAACCTC
Source organism: Magnolia officinalis (assembly GCA_021015155.1). Lineage (NCBI taxonomy): Eukaryota > Viridiplantae > Streptophyta > Magnoliopsida > Magnoliales > Magnoliaceae > Magnolia > Magnolia officinalis. Next base: position 1,948,418 of record JAJHSJ010000016.1, on the reverse strand, counting down.
CTCAACTACATCCGAGACCACCTCAATAAGGGCCTACATCGGCATATCAGATACCACCCTATCAGCCACAACAACAACATGGATCTTTGCAATTTCAGAAGCAGAGACAGGGAGGCCAAGCACTTCCTCCTCAAGCTCAAGGTCACGTTTATGCCTTAGTGTAACCTAGTGATGGCACAACTAAAGTGTACGATGACTTTGCGCAATAGTATGATGACCCAACACGAGGATATGATGACTTTGTTCAACCATATGATGACACGATGCATGAATTCGATAACCCAACACCCCTATGTGAGGATCCAACGCTATTGACAGACTCGACCATGTTACTAGACGCCGAAGTTACCGGGGATGTACTCAACGGTACCACTGTTATATTCACATCTTTAGTTAAAGTATTATTCGATTATGAAGCATCGTATTCATTTATCTCATATTGCCTCATATGCTTGTTGGGATTATCTCATTTTTCATTAAATAAAATGTTTGTAGTTGTGACTATTTTGGGTAAATCAATAAACCTAAGTCGGATATGTAAATCCTACCTAATTATGCTTGAGAATGTACAGTTGTCAACCAATCTTATAGTTCTTACCGATGAGAGAATACGATATCATCCTAAGAATGGATTGCTTGTCCTTACATCGGGATAAAATAGATAACTTCAAAAATATAGTAACTTTAAACGTTGTTAGGTGACTGCTGCTACAATTCTTTAGGATGCGAAGGACGGAAGCACTAGTTAGCCTATCAGCTCTTTCAGAAGCGAACTTTCAGGAAAAAAGAATAAAATAAATCTCAATCATTTACGAATTTCTGTAAATATTTTGAAATATTCCAGGATTACATCCATTAAGGGAAATGGTTTTTGTATCGATCTTGTACCGGGGACCGCACCAATCTATAGAGCACCATATCGCATGACTCCAGTTGAATTGAAAGAACTAAATGAACAAATTCAATAACTCATATATCAAGGTTTTATTAGGCCAAGATATCACCGTGGGGAGCACTGGTTTTATTCATGAGGAGAAATGACGATTTTATGAATTTGTGCATTGACTACTGACAACTTAATAAGATGACCATTAAGAACAAGTACTCATTACCAATGATAAATGACTTATTTGATCAATTGAAGGGATCACGATATTTCTTTAAGATGGACTTACGATTTGGATATTACCAGTCGATGATTAAAGACGAGGATATATTTAAGACTACTTTTAGAACATGATATGGCCACTACGAATTTTTTATGATGCCCTTTGGTCTGATGAGTGCCCCGACAGTATTTATAAATCTTATGAATAGGGTCTTCAAACCGTATTTGGATCAATTCGCAATAGTATTTATAGATGACATCTTAATATATTCCAAGACCCAAGAGAATTATTCTAGACACCTAAGGATCGCTTTACAAGTATTAAAATAAAATTATTTGTACGCTTAGTTGATAAAGCGTGATTTTTGGAAAGATTATGTGAAATTCTTGGGTCACGTGGTTTCAAAGAAAGGAGTGTCTGTAGATCCATCAATGGTCAAGGCAGTAATGAAATGAGAGCAGCCCAAGAATGTGACCGAGGTACGTAGTTTCATTGGTTTAACTAAATATTATAAGAAATTTATCGAAGGATTTTCTAAAATCGCTAGACCGTTAACTCTGTTGACAAGAAAATGCATGCATTTTAAATGAAATGAAAATTGTGAATTAGCTTTCTCCGAATTGAAATTTTTGATTAACTTCAGCTCCAATTCTAACCTTACCGGCCGAAAGGAAAAAGATTTGTACTGTATAGTGATGTGTCATACAAATGGTTGAGATGTGTTCTTATGCAAGGCGGTAGAATAATAGAATATACATTAAGGCATTTAAAAACTCATGAATAGAACTATCTTACGCGCGATATAGAACTAGCAACGATGATATTTGCCTTTAAGATTTGGAGACATTATTTATACGGTGAGCAGTTTGAATTATATCCTAATTACAAGAGTTTAAAATATCTTTTTGACCAAAAATAATTAAATGTGTGGCAGAAGAGATGTATGAAATTCTTAAAAGATTACGATTTTAACATTTGTTATTATCTGGGTAAATCAAATCTTGTAGGCGTGCATTAAGTAGGAAGATGCATAAACTTATGATATCTCTAATGATTCAAGAGTGGAAAATGCATGATAAAATAAAATATTTTAATCTTCAACTTTGAGCAGATAGTCCATGGGCTTATTTCAGCAACATAGTGGAACAGCTCACTCAGGTGCGTCAAGTGATAGAAGCACAAAAGAATGACATGTGGCTACAAGTAAGAATAACGGAAGTGATAGGAAATGATAACTCATAATGGCAAGTAAACCCCGATAATGGAATCAGACTTCGAGGATGATTATGTGTTCCATACATTCCTGAATTGAAGAATGAGATTTTAGACGAAGTACACCACTTGAAGTTCATAGCTCACCCGAGAGGGATGAAAATGTACCGCGACGTTCGACGACAATATTGGTAGAATAACATGAATATAGAAATTGACGACTAAGTGTTAGATGCTATGTCTGTCAACAAGTCAAAGTCGAGCATAAAAAACCTTTAGGGTTACTTCAACCCTTGCCAGTTGTAGAATAAAAGTGGGAGTACATTGCTATGTATTTTTTTATGTAATTTTTGAGGACCGGACGTAATCACAACATCGTTTGGGAGATTGTTGGCCGATTAATCAAGTCTGTACATTTTCTCCTTATTCATAGTTCTTCTTCCCTAAATGAACTGAGCAAGCTTTGCATCAAGGAGATCATTAAACTGCATGGTATCCTCATATCTATTGTATCCAATCGAGACTCCAAATTCACATCGTGCTTTTGGATGAGCTTTTAGGACGCTCTTGGGACACCACTCGACTTTAGCACTGCTTTTCACCCGCAGACAAGCGGATAAACTAAACGAGTGAATCAAATCTTTTAAGATATGTTTCGCGCTTATATCATCGAATTTAAAGGAAATTGGGACGATCATCTACCATTGATCGAGTTTGCGTATAATAACAGTTTCCAGGTTAGCATTGGTATGGCACCGCATGAAGCGTTGTATGGAAGACCGTATAAATCATCAAACTGTTGGACTAAAGTTTGTGAAAGAAGCATGCTTAAACTAGAGATTATACATGAAACGACCGAGAAGAAATATATCATTAAGGATTGCCTACGTACGACACAAAGTCGACAAAAGAGCTATACAGATAATTGAAGGAAAGATTTAGAGTTCTTTATTAGTGATCGTGTACTACTCAATGTATCACCGATGAAGGGAGTCATGCGACTCGGTAAGAAAGGAAAGTTAGCACCGCACTACATTGGGCAGTTTGAGATCTTACAGCGAATAGGCGTCGTAGCCTACAAACTAGCTCTACCCCCATAGCAATCTAGCATTCACAACGCATTTCACGTATCAATGTTACGAAAATATGAGAGGGATGTGTCACACATTATTGACCGACTGTTGAGGGTTACATATTGCATATTATCCCCCATTTATATCTTGGTTTTATGAATATGATGCTGCTTAATGTCTTATTCTACTCATGTTTGTGTTACAAGGTGAATTTAAGAGCTTGGATTCGAAAATGTGCTAAAAGCATGGATTTGATGCTCAAAGATCACCAAGGCAAAGAATAGATCTTAGGAGACAAAGATTGAAGATTTCAAGGTCCCAAGATTCAAGAAAATCAAGTGGAAAAGGAAATAAATAAAAAGAACAAGTGCAGAATTCACATTGACTGTATTATCGATCACCTTTCAATGACATCGAAGCTAGCATTTGATGACATCGAATACGGGTTGATGACATCGAATTTATGAATGGAAGGTGGGAGACATTTTTCGATGACTCGAGGACCTGTTTGATGAATCGAAGATTTACTCGATGGCATCGAAGCCAGTTCGATGACATCGAATTTTCTGTGGGCTTTCGGTAAAACTCGCTGGACATATTGAGCGCAAGGATCGATTACTCGAAGTCATCCTCGATGAAATCGAAGACATGTTCGATGACATCGAATTTATTGAATAAATTGAAATAACTCGCTGGACTGTTTTGGATGCATTATCGATTCCTCGAACACCATTCGATGACATCGAAGTCACATTCGATGACTTCGATGATATCGAAGGTAGGTTCGATAACATAGAAGGTTACACAGTCTGAATGAAGTTACATCATTACGAAAAAAGCACGTATTCAAGGCACATTCAATGACATCGAAGACAGTTTGATGACATCGAATGACTTACGCAGAGTTGCGTGGAGTGCATAAATTTAAGGCGGTTTCTGGAATTTTCAAGGTTGGTTTGAAGCTTGGAGTTCTCCAATTATAAATAGAAGTCTCCAGGGCATCCCTGGGCATCATCTAGGATTTGGAGGAGTAAAGCATAAGGATGGAGAGCTGCTGCCAAGTATTTTTCTTCCTTTCTTCTATGGTTTTAAATCCAATCATGTCTATGGTTGGCTAAACCTCTTAGTTAGGGCTAAGAGGTGAAGCTTGTAGCGTGATGAGATGTTTCTATTACTTTGATTTAAGTATATGTTAAACCTTATTTGATTTTACTTTGATTTTAAAGGAATATTTTCAGTTTTTAATGGTTTATTGTGAGTCAATTTACTGTAGATCTGTAGTAGCTTTGAGTATCTTCTTTTCCTATTTCGAGACTGTGGGATTGGTAAATCCTGTTGTTTGTTATTGTCTCATGGGCATGGTTTAGTGATGGAATCCCTGCCAATTATCATAATTCTCCTCTTTTGATAATTAGGTCAAAGGAAGTTCAGTTTTGATCTTAATTGTTGTATCTTCCAATTGGATAGGATGAGACTCCAATTCCAATTGTGTTAGTTGAATCAAGTAATAGATCTCCATGATTGCTATGGTGGATCCTTGGAAACCCTAGTTTCCACCTTTAAATTCAATAGTTTTTATCACTTTATTCATAATTAATCTTTCTACAATTTCAAATTTAGATTCACATCTTTTTCTGGTTATACTTATAGGTGTTTTTAGAATATATATGAGATTAGTCCCTGCGGATTCAACCTCAGTCTTATCGAGAATTATTACTACATCGAGACCCTACACTTGGGGTTGTGAACACTGACAACCACTAGAAATTCATGAAGATGTCACGTACGTATAACAATCAGTTCGTATCCTTGACATAAAGGATTAGGTACTTCAAACCAATATCATACCACTCATAAATGTGTAGTGGGGAAATCATGGAGAAGAATAAGCATCATGGGAGTGTGAAGAGGAAATTTGAAAGAAATACTTAATTCCTTTTATACCATAGGTACATTAAATTTTGGGGATGAAAATTTCATTAAAGGGGTAAAATGTAATAACTCATTTTTTTAATGCACATGTGACCATCCACCATACACTCATGCATTTCTCTTACCCTATTATCCACCACACACGTGATCAAGATATGTGATCACCCATTTTCCCGTCCTTTTATAGCCTACATGATCGACCAACCAAATATATCACAACTGCCCGCCCATTTATGATATAACTCACTTTTGCATGCATGTAGCATGAATATATATTAAGAGCATGTATGGTTAAGAGCATGCATTAAACATTTCTATTTTGATTAAAGTGTATGTTATAAATAATTTTTTTAATAAAACAAAGGAAACACCTGCATGTATTAGCCACACGGGTGTGTGGATTTTAGAAAGTACAAGGCGCATGATCATGATCGATGATCAATAATTTAGATCGTCCATCATACCTAACCGTTACGAAATGTCCAAGTTACAAGTTTAGCCGACCATTTATTCAATAACTTGGACCGATAATATACAACAGTTAAATTCATAAGGTCCAGCCCGAGCTTGAATCCCAACCATTCCAGAGAGAGAGAGAGAGAGAGAGAGAGAGAGAGAGGAGAGAGAGAGAGAGAGAGATTACGGTCATGTTGTTGCTCATGCCAATGATTAACAGTTTAAAGTTGTCTCTTTTTGCAAGCTTAATAGATGGACAATTGTGGGAATGAGTAGGGATGATATCTTATATATCGACCTTTTTATGTTATGTTATTTAACCTTGGCAATCAGATGATGGCATCGATAGATGTATTTGAGAGAACGAACAACCGTGATGGTTTTCCGTATCAAAAGGTTGAGAGGATGAGGAGAGATATGGAGAGAAATGAAGCTAATAGCAAATGCATGGTTTAATTATCTTTTATTTGGATGCATTTAGGGGAGAGAAGAGAGAGATGTGGGCTTTGTACCATTTTGTGTTTTCCAGAGATCCATAGATTTCTAAGGGTTTTTCAAGAACAGAGAGCTAACCTTTTTAAAAGAGAGAGAGAGAGAGAGAGAGAGAGAGAGATCCTTTCAAATTTAGAAGTTCTTTTGTTATTTTAAATTTTAAGAAGAGTGAGAATTTTTATTTAAATTTTAAATTTAAAAAATAATGGGCCGAATTGGGCTGACGAGCTTTTGGAGAGCTAAGTCTAAGCCCGACTCACTTCAGAAATAACCTTGAGCTTCAAGCCCAAACTTGACCCTCGAACGTTGTGTTCCAACCCAAGCCTAGCCCATTAACAATCCCAATCCTACCCAACTAACCCAATCCATTTAGCCCATTCACGCCCTTCAACCCAATCTACTAAATTCAAGTCACTCATCCAAACACCAATTAATATCTAAGCAAATCAAATTCATTCAAAGTCATCATTTAACCAAAGAAAATCATATCAACGGTTTAAATCCTGTAGGGTAGAGTCGGGGTTTAAAATATCCAACAATCTCTTATACGAAGAGTGCTAGGTCTTTTCTTTCCTCTCCCACATCTCCATTTGTCGGTCACCTTAAGTGGTATATTTACTATTTTCTTTTACTTTGCATGTAATTAGTCACAACATTTATTCTCTCTCTAATTCCTTTCTTCTCTAAATATTTTTTGGATGTACGCTTAATGACTTGCTAGCTTCTCATATCCTGCTACATCAGAAATCTATGGTCGCTTGGTCCATTTTTCTTTTTCTTTTTTATTTCTTTTAAGTAAATGGGAGCTGTCAAATTGCTTTAATGATCCCTCACTACCAATCCTAAGTTAAACATCCACAATTACAAGGTGTTATCTTGCAATTGACAAATTAGAAAATGAGTTCATGTTTCTATTATTTTTTACTTAGGTACACGGAATGTTGATGGCTTGCCTTGATGTTTCCTCACATCTATTGAATTAGACTCTAGTAACAGTGGAGTGTTTGTTCGCAACTGACTAACGAAATTAGGTCAAATTTTCATTTCTTTCTACATACATAAATCAGGCCAATCAATCCCTTAAAATTTGTTTAATCCCACAAAGTAAAGACCGCACCCACGTATGGTCAGAGAAGGTGCGTAACACATTCCTTCTTCATCACCGAGGTCGTTTACTTGGAATCCTAAGTCACAAATTTGGAGTCATTATAAAGTAGGAAATCTTTAGATTCTCTAACTTTCAGGAATTTTGTAGGGTCTAGTCGACTGCTGAGATATTAGTTAATTGGCTAATGGTGGCTCCAAGTATGACATTTCATATTCCGTAGTCAAAGCACAAGAGCACGTAGTCAAAGCCTGAAAAAGGGCCTCGTGGGCGCAATCCCAATGTTCACGCTCATTTGACGGAAAGTTAGAATCTCACACATGTATTACAATTTAACCTATGTACGTGCGTATGATGTGTACGACTCTCTCACGTTTGTGGAATTACCAAACTTATATATTGAAGCCAAGGACCTTTAGGTCATGGCTTTAGGAGCCTTTTTGCTTGATCTTTTTTCATTTTCTCCTTAAAAAAAAAACATCTATGTTATATATAACACGAGCAATTTTTAGATATATTTATCTTTTACATTAATCAAACCTATAGCATATTTATCGTTTTAATTCGTTGGTACAAGTAGCTAGTGCCCACCTCTCATTCTTTGTGTGTATGTATTAAGAAGATGTATTACTAGGGAGCTTATGCTATAAAGACTATGTGACGCCCACGATGATAAATATGCGTAGTTCACTTTACACATTTACTCTCGACTCATGTTAGTATGTTGGTAAAAAAACAATGAATATCAAAATCTCGAGTAGGCCATGGAAGTCAAAAAGGATGTGATAGGTTGCTCATAGTTGAACCCTTTTCTATTTTCTCACACTTTACCTGAGTGTATATTCACCTATGCCCCCCCACCCCCAAAGCTGGCGTCCCTATCTCCTTTTCACATCTCCATGTGCAACAACCACTACTTCAAGTTGTAACAAAGAGAAGAGGGTAAGGAATAATAATCTTTGAGATGGATACACAAATAATCTTAAAAATTATGCACATGTGACAATGACCACAAATGATGCTTGGTTCTAAAGACTTCATCTAACCTCTAAGAGCTCGTTTAGACTGCAGATCATTTTGCCCGAGCTGTTTATGCCACAAGTAACTTATCTTTGTTTATTGAGTGTCAAATATTGCATATTTTCTCTCATTTATATCTTGGTTTTATGAACATGATATTGCTTAATGGTATATTTTATACATGTTTGTGTTGCAAGGTGAACTTTAGAGCTTAAAGTGAAAAGGATGTTAAAAGCATGGATTTGACGCTCAAGAATCACTAAGTAAAATAATGGACATTTGGAGACCAAGATTGAAGATTTCAAGACCCCGAGTGTAACGCCCTGAAAATTGGGGGTCGTGCATACGCTCGACTCCTAAGTTCCTGGGTGTCACCTATACATTTTTTAATAGTTTTATGATAGTTCAGGTTTAAATGCGCAACTAGGAATTACTGGAAACATGAATCACAATTCACAACTAGCCTACTGAGATGAAGGAGTCTAAATATATACAAGTCCAAATTAATATAAACGGGTCGCACAAGGCGTTGCCCAACAAAATCACAAAAATATATCCAAAAGGGGTGATGAGCTGAGTCCAACACTCAGCGATTCAAGTCCACTCGTGAACTCTGCGGCGAACCGCCCATCACTGGAAATAGGACAACTCGTCCTCCTCATCAAAGCTCGTGCCGCAAGGCTCCTCGTACTCGGTGTCACCTGCAACTACTGAAGAGTCTGGTTGGTGTTTAAAACACCGTCCCAGAGTGGGAGTGAGTGATCAACTCAGTTGGTATTATTAGTCTTAAGTTGTAACAAGCATCAATTATATTACGAATTTAATGAAAAAAATAATTCACAAACACCTGATTAATCTTATTAATGTGCATGCATAACGGATGATATGATGTATGCTCACGCCATAACACTCCCTCGAGCGACGCCATCTAACGATCGCGTATGACCAATACTCTCTTAGAGCAACCTCGACTGCTGAGTTGCCACCCTAACTAGTGCGATGCAATGATCATGTTAGCCGAGTTATTAGTTAAGTTCATTCATCGAGCAGTTTAAGGAAACTGGTACACCCCACGTATCAATGCCCTGAACTGGTTGCGAGGCCAAGATCCCACGATCCGTGATCCCGTCGGGTTCCCTGTCCCGGACTTCAAGCACACGGGGAGTGCTGAAATGCGGGATCGCTTGCGGTCACTACGGGGAGGTGCGTCACCCCAACGTAGGCCGACAGCTCGGACACATTGTCCCATTCCACCACGCTCGGCTCACGAGGCGGTGGATCGATTTTCAATTTGGCTAATGATGGGCTACAATGGTTGTAGGGTGTTCTAGGTTCCATACATATGTGAGCAAACAGGGTTAACGGACAGGGTTGGTCAGTAAGTATGCTAGACCGCACGAGTCAGACGAGCACGTGATGAGTGACATCGAGTACAAGGGACCCATGTAGTCGAACTACTGCTACCCGTACTCACTCGCCCAAACCGACGAGTCTAGCCCTAATATAGTCCTATCGATGGGACTACCGTCTCTCCTCATGTTCCTGACCAACCCCAAGGGCTTGATGACGATTCATAACATGTCAACCAATAAGGATATCAACTAGCAATAATAGTACCATATTTGTATCTTCACATACGATTTCAAATACTCCTAACAAGCAAGCTACATCATCATGAACAAGGTGCATATGAGTGGTGTGGATTTAGGGAGGAAGTTAGACATTTCCTACACCTCAAGGAATCAAATATACAAGAGTAAAGAATCATACACAACATAAAGCAATACCTATGAGAAGAAATCAACAAACATGAGTATGTAATCATCCATATACTAAATCACGTGAGAGGCAAGATCAACATCAAATGAGAACTAAGTATACAATCCATACAATTTCAACAAACATACCATCCCTAGGTTTCCTTTAGATTCTTCAATACAACATCCCAAACAAACAAACAAAATCATTAAACTCCTACTATAATTGGTGCTAGGCCACCTAAGGATAATAGTCCGCACCTTCGGATTCGTTGAAAGCTTAGGAACGACCTAGGAGATGTGGAGTTTGCTGATCGAATGACCGAAATTCCTAAAGCAACCATTTGTAGGTTAGGTTTCCATGTAAATCTCCCTCATCATAAGGGTTTCAACGAAAAGGGGTGATAGATCTTACCTAGATGATCAACGAAGTGAAAAGGGAGTTGTGGGGTTTGATTTTCTTGCACCCCACCTTGATTTAGTGTGAGACCCGTATCATAGCCCGTACCGTTCCACATGCCTTCGGATCCTCCCGGTCGAATTCTGGCGACCCGCGATCTATTATCGGTGTTTGCTCACGATCCTGAGTCGTATCCCGTATATTAGAATCGGCTCGACCCGAGACTTATATTATTGCGACCGCGCTGTCGCTGCGGTTCCAACGCCCCATCTTGCGCGCCAAGGCGATTCTCGGGCCAGGAGATGTGGGCCCGCATTCAGTTCGAGGAAAATGTCGGGCGTTACAATCTTGAGAAAATCCATCACATCAATCTCATCAATTCCATCAATCAAAGTACACATTACACTTCATCACTCACTCATCCCCAAGTACAACCAACCCTCCCCTAAAGTCAACTCTCTCTTACACAAGAACACATCACTCACTCACACCCTCCTCTCTCTCTTACACATCTCTCTCATCTCTCTCTCTCATTTTCAAACTCTACCTCTCCAAGCAACCCACATCCATGGCTCTCCATGGGAGGAGCTTTGTGTGGCCCAGTCCCTACCATCCAATCCAATTCTTCAAAGCCAATCTCAACCGTTGAATCACACTCATTTGAGCTTTAGATCGTATTGGCGAAAGAAGGAAGATAAGATCTTAGGTGGGTGTTCATAGCATTTGTTTTTTATGGTTTGAGGGCCCACTTGTGATGAGACCCATATTGATGTATAACTTGTATGAGGGGCACAAAGTGGTAGGGTCCCTCCGTTACTCCGATCTCCACCTCTTTCCCTCTCTTTCTCTCTCTTTCTCTCTCTTCGGATGTGTGTGGCCCACCCTGATGCACCCCATCATGAGGTATGTATCCATGTCATCCTTATGCCGGGCCACCCTGCTGGACTGTCCAGCGGCAAGCCTGCTAGCTTGTCCATCTGGACAGGCCCAGATGAAGAGAAACCACAAATATTGGCTTGATCAAAAACTGTTGGTGGGTCCCACACGTATGGACCCACCTCATGCACGTGTTGCAGCTGGGCCATCCATCGTCTGGACGGCAACAGGCCTGCTGCCGTTGACAAATTCCGTGGGCCACGCCCTGATGTACATGATTTCCCACACCGTCCAGCTATCTGGACGGTAGGCCACACCTGGTGTATGTGTTATATCCACCCGTCCATCAATGACGGTGGAGCCCACTGACGTGGATGCATTATCCACCATCCATCCATCTGGGTGGTGGAGCGCTTTTTAATTTATGTGTTTCGTCCGTGCCACGTGTGTAGGGACCACTATGATATATGTGGTATCTACACCGTCCATTGTCTAGACGGTGGTATCCAGATGTGCTGCTGCTGCACGTGCAACAGCAGGTATGGCCACACGTGTGTGTGTGGAGTTCATCTACACCATCCATATTTAGGGGCCAGAATGATGTATGGTTTCATCCACCATTTGATGCACGTGTTTCAGCCGTCCATCCAGTGTCCAGATAGGTGGAGCCGGAGACAGTTAAATTACGGGACTAGTTATCATTTGCAATCAGACAAAGTCTGGTGGGTGTTCGGAACACCATCCCGTAATGTGGGAGTGAGTGATCAAATCAGTGGAACAATAAAGCATAGGTTAACATGTTATCAACTCAGTAAAGTAGTAATGATAAAGTAGTACAATCAAACAATTCTAAATACTCTTATTAATGTAAGTATGAATGTAGTCATGATATATGCCCTCACCACACACTCCCTCATGCGACACCATCTTACGTTCGCAGCATGCTTGCATTCCTCAGTGCTCCACATCTTCCAGGCACATGCAATGCGATGATGAGCATGATTAGCGAGTTGTTATTAGTCCATTTCAAACAGCAGTATTGGGAAACTAAGGTACCTCCCTTGTATCATTCCCAAACAAGGATCCTGTCTAGGGTCGTCACTCCTAGTTAGTCTCATATAATATTATGGTTTGAGAGGCATCGCGAAGGCATCACAAAGGGCTCGTCACCCGTCAGCACGGATACAGATCTCACCGTATGTGGCTCAATTGCTGGCCGTCAGCTCGAATACAGATCTCACCGTATGCGGCTTAATTGTTGGTCGTTAGCTCGAATACAGGTCTCACCATACTTGGCTCAATCGCTAGCCGTCAGCTCGAATACGGGTCTCACCATACTCTGCTCAACTCATGCTCTAGTTGCTGCGAAGGGCTAATCGCCAATCACAGACTTTAAAATATACTCGAAGACACTATGAAGGGCTCGTCGCCCGTCAGCATGAATACAGGTCTCTCCGTATTCGGCTCTCGCCGTAGGTGTCGACAGCTCGAATACAGTGTCCCATACCACCGTATTCGGCTCACGAGTTTGGTTGCTCAATGGTCACTACGGGGAGGAACATGGCCCCAGCGTAGGCCGACAGCTCGACCACGGTGTCCCATACCACCATGCCCGGCTCATGAGTCTTAGCGGATCGAGGTACCATGGTTAACGAGATTTCATTGGTAAGTTTGGTACCCTATGTTTAAGCAGAGGCGTCCAAACATGGTAAACATACATAAGACAGATCGGGTTACTTGACGAGCTCGGCTAGCACGAGCGCCCGTTGAGTTGTGCGACATGAAGTGCATAAGTACTTCGTGTGGCCTAACCACTGCCGACAAGCAACGCAAGACTCGGGTTCGTCAAACACGTCTTACGTGGTGAATGAATCTCAGCCACGAATTCGATCCCGTTATCGACTGCCTGGACTATACAATAGCCCCGATCACATTCAATTTCAGCTAGTTAAAGCAGTAATGGATCAAGATTCAAATCATACAATCAAAGTCTAATATTATCCGTTTAAGGCTGTCAGGGCTGTTGCAGGAATTGTTACACCACTCCCCCATCACCCATGACGGATCATACAACGTAAACATGAATTTAAACATATGCATTACATAGATAAAAGCATACAATCAGTTGAGCATGTTATGAAGTACAACACAAGCATGAGTTTATACGTATTCAATTCCTAATCACACAGCTATCCAAGGAAATCATACACATAGTTAAAGGAGTTGAGAATCATATCTCAACACCCTTATACATTACAATTTACTAACTACTACTCATTCAGATATTTCCACAAACACTTTAGACTACACACATCAACATACATGACATACGTTGATCATATAGGTATTAGGCCAAATCCTTTCACTAGGGAGTTACCCCAATCATAACACGCATACACCCACGACGGATAATCATGGCAAGCAGAAATCCAAGTTCCATATTCATTCAGTCATTTCCACAAACACTTGGGCTACACATTTTAACATATATAGTGTATATTGGTCGTGGCGTGATGTAGGGCAAATCCTTTCGTCAAAGGGGGTATCGCCTATACAACGATCATATATCCATGACAATTAGTCATGGCGAATATGAATGTGAATTTTATACTCATTCGGTCATTTTCACAAACACTTAGAATACACTATTTTAACATACATAGTGTATATTAGCAAAACATGCATTAGGGCGAGTCCTTTCGCCAAACAAGTATTTTATCCATATATCACATATCAATACAGCAAATAATCATGGCAAACACATTTCTAAAATTTATACGTATACGGTACTTTCTACAAATACCTAGAGTATGTAAAATTCCATATTCTTCATCTTTAATTGAAACGGAAAACAGACACCACTTTGTACATGTGCAATTGCATGCAGATCATGAATCTATCATTATCTGACATTGAAAGCGTTGAAAACCATAACCTATACATCTAAAGTCTGCACCTTTTGTTGTAGAATCGTAACGAAGTCGGTAGATTCGCTAGGCTTTCGTATACGGCAGTTTGGCAACCTATAGAACGAAATAGGTTAGCTATTTCATAATCTACAACTATTAAAACCCCAAAACAGGTTAAGGTTAGGGTTTCCTACTTAGAAATGACGCCGGAATCACCGGAAAAGCGATTAGAATGAAGTGGTTAAGCTCGTGTAGCGGCAGGGAAGCAAGGCAGGGAGATACTACCACTTCTCTCTCACTTTCTCTATCTTTTCTCTCTCTTTTCCTAGGGTTTTTCTCAAATTCGTATGGCTGAAATGAGAGAGGGTTTAAGGTCCTTATATAGCCTAAAATCTCACCGAAATAGACTACAGGTCAAGGTACACTTAGGTTATAACCAAAGCGGGCCTGTTCCAGCTCAATGGAGCACTTCTGGCGGGCTTCCTTGAGCCAAAGGTCGAACTTAAGCTCACTGACATTGGATCTAGGTTTGGCTAAGTTTTCGTTCCAGTCGGATACCCAGATCACAAATGGCGGACCAGTTTCAGTTCAACGGTTAACGGATCTCGATCGGAGATTCCAAGTACATGGATATGTTTGGGGAAATATCCCTGATCCGAGGGTGTAATTTGGTCTGATTCTAACGGTCTGGTTGCTTAATACTGATCCGCAAGCGAGAGGTGTCAGATTTCATAAATTTCTATTTTATTTTGAATTAATTTCACATTTCTCACACTCTTCACTCCGGGCTCAAGCGAATTACACTGGGACACTATCTGGATTTGATTTCCGAGATGGTTGTCAAGCCCAGCAAGCCGGTCCTAATTCCTTAACTTCGTTTTAATCGGACTTTCGACGTGTGGTCCAGATCTGATATGGAGTTTCGAGATGCTCTCAAGAGCAGCCGGGTAATGAGATTGATCCTAAATTTTAGGGTACCCTAGCGTCAATGATTTTACAAGTTTTGGGTCTTGCAGATCGTATTTAAAGTGATTGGTGCTAAGTTCACAGGTACTCTAGTTTCACACTGGCTAATTCTTGCCTAATTTCTAAAGGATTTAGTCCCGGGTGATTTCAGTCTGAGGTGGTACCTAGGCCTCTGTAGTTTGTATATAAAGTGATCCGAGTTATAATACTTAGCTAGTTTAAGATAGTGTCTAGGGTGAAAGTACTTAGAAAAATTGAAGAACAAGGTGGTGAAGGGTGGGATTTGTGAAGGAAATGGGTTCAAAAGTGGTTTTAGACTTTAGGATTGAGTTCTGACAAGTTAATAAGGTGTTAAGAGTGACCCATTGCCTAAGGACGTCTAATTCCAGATTGGCAAAAATTCGAGATGTTACACTCTCACACACACACATCTATATACATATACAATATATAAAAATAATATTATAATATAATATAACATATTGTATAAATAAAAATATATGTTGTGTGGGCCACCCCCGTGTGGGAACCATGTGGATCTGCACCGTCTAGATGAATCTGGACGGTCATTTCCCCTTAGATATGATATGTTATATTATATTTAAGTATATATATATTATTATTATTATTATTATATAATATAAATATTATGGTGGGCCCCACGTGGGACCCACTAGATGTATATTTAATATACATATATGTATATTGTGGTGGGGCCACATCCACGTGGGAGCCCACCTTGCTGCAAATATCAAACCGTCCATCTCTTTTATGTGTTGGGCCATGTATATGGACCCCACGCTGATGTATGAGTTACATCTGATTCGTCCATCCATTTGGTAAGCTCGTTTCAAGGCTTGAGACAAAAAAAAAAATAAGACATATCCAGTTATCAGGTGGACCACACTACAGTAAACAGTGGGTTTGAACGTCTACCATTGAAACCCCTTTTTGGGATTATAGAAGCTATGAATCAATATGATATTTGTTTTTCCTCTAAGATCAGCTCTTTGTGACCTTATGAATAGACTAGATGGGAAATAAATACTATGGTGGGCCCACTGCAAGATTAACTGTGGAAATCATTATCACCACTGCCATTTGTGGTATAGCCCAGATGATCATTTGGTTATGATTCATTTTCTAATGCTCTATAACAATCTCTATCTATGGATGAATGGTGTATTGGAATCGGCCCATTTGATTCCGCCCCTTTGATACAGCCCACCTGGTGTATATGAGGCCCGTTGGTGTGTCCTATTGATACGACCCACTTGATGTATTTCCGACCCATTTGGTAAGGCCCATTGTAACGTATTTCCGGCCCATTCTTTAAGGCCCAATATAATGTATTCGGGGCCCATGGGTTTAGGCCCATTGTGATATGTTTGGGATCCATGGGTTAAGGCCTATCGTGATATATTTAAGGCCCATGGGATGTGACCCTTTGTGATGTATATTAGGCCCGTGTCAGAGGCCCAATGTGATGTATATGTTGCCCATATGATGTGGCATACCTGATGTATGAGAGGCCCATGGATGTAACTTATCGTGATGTGTACTGGGGGGGGCTCACTATATGTTTGACCTTATGTGGGCCACCCTTTAGGGGCAATGTTGGTTAAATGTCCACATTGATGGGCAATGATGGTTAAATGTCTACATTGTGACCTTCCCTTAGGCCCTTTATTAGGCCGATTGTCGTAGCCGATTGCCGATTCCGATTCACGTGACCGATTTGCTGACTCTGATTATCGATTGATCCCGATTGTCGTGGTCGATTGCCGATTCCGATTGACGTGATCGATTTGCCAATTCTGATTATCGATCGATTCCAATTGTCGTGACCAATTTGCCAATTCTGATTATCGATCGATTCCGATTGTCGTGACTGATTACCGACTCCAATTGTCATGACCGATTTACCGATTCTTATTATCGATCGATCCGATCGTCGTGACCGATTTGTCGACTCTGATTATCGATCGATCCCAATTGTCGTGGCCGATTATCGATTCCGATTAACGTGACCGATTTTGATTATCGATCGATCCGATCGTCGTGACTGATATGCCAACTTTGATTATCGATCGATCCAGATTGTCTTGGTCGATTGCTGATTCCGATTGACGTGACCGATTTGCTGATTCTGATTATCGATCGATTCTGATTGTCGTGACCGATTACCGACTCCAATTGCCGTCACCGATTTGTCGATTCTGATTATCGATCGATCCGATTGTCGTGATCGATTTGCCGACTATGATTATCAATTGATCCCGATTGTCATGGCCGATTGCCGATTCCAATTGACGTGATTGATTTGCCGACTTTGATTATCGATCAATCCCGATTGTCATGGCTAATTGCCGATTCCGATTGACGTGATCGATTTGCCGATTTTGATTATCGATTGATCCCAATTGTCGAGGCCAAGTATCGAGGCCGACTCCGATTGTCGAGGCCGAGTCTGAGCGTCGATTTCGATTGTTGAGGCCTAGTCTGAGTGTCGATTTCGATTGTCGAGACCTATATGGTGTATATGCGACTCGTAGTTGAGGCCCATTGTGATGTATGTTAGGCCATGTGAAAGGCCCATTGGGATGTGTATTAAGCTCTTGAGTGAGGCCCATGGTGTTGTATATTTGGCCCTTGTGTAAGGTCATGGGTCCACTATATGTTAGGATCTATGAGGGTCATTCCTCGGGGGCAATGTTGGTTAAATGTCCACATTGTCAAGGTCGATTGTCGATGTCGGTTATCGATACCGATTATTAAGTATGTGATAGCATAGCATCATGATACATGTCCATACGCATCATCTGCATGTTTGTTATGAGATGTGGTTGATCATTGCATATGTCATTGAACATGTTGTTATGAGACTCCCTGATAGACGGAGGTTATCACACATGAGCGCACGTTATGCGCAAAATTGATGCATGACTGGATTGTATGACTCATGCATCTTGCATTATGATTACTGTACACCCTATCGACTCAGGGCCGTAGATCCATAGGCATATCGTGGTTGGCCAGACGGGACACCGAAAATTTGTTCTAATATCGGGCTGCCATAGATGACCCTTGGTGAAAATCCCTAAACCCTCTTGGTACCAGAGGACGCCCCAACGTCGAGACCGAGTAGATACATGAGCGCCCGAGTGCCGAATACCAGGAGGCTGCGTCTCCTACTGTGTCGTGGTCGGTTGGGAGGGGGTGTGGCCTTACCAGCCCGAGCGTAGGGGGCATTGCTAGGCTGAGTCTGACCAGCTCGAGGAATGGGTCCGCTATCGATGTGCCGAATATGTATTGGTAGACTATTGGCTAGGCGGATAGTGAGATTTCTTACGCTCACTTGGACTGTGCGACTGGGAGAGCGGCAATGCCATTTGGAGTGTACTAAACCCCGGTGATGATCCCAGAGATGAACCGTACTGATATGTGGACTTATTGAGCATGATTTGCATACTCATTCATTCATTCATTCACTATCCACTCAGGCCGATGGTGCGCAACTATTTGTTATGTAAACTTTCGCAATGGCCAGGATTTCGGTTGGGGTGCGCGACTAACCTGAGATCAGGAGTTTACCACATTGAGTCTGACTATCCAAATTTAGGTGTGGGACTGATTTGGATAGAAGTCCCTTGTGATAGACCCCATAGCTTACGATATTATGTACTATCATCCCGACTTCACACTCCAGCATGGTCATTCCATTCGCACAGCAAATTGCATTACGTCCACGGCATATCGCATTTTGGGTTACTGTGTTTCTGTATTTATATAATCTAGATACGGCTGACGCTATTCGTGAACTCATCAGGAATTACATATTGCATCGCATCTTCGACATCTGATATTTGACTCATTATGACCCCTCATTTGCATAGTTGTTTTATATTGTATATTCTGATATTTATTAACTCATGGACTTGTCAATATTTCTGCTTACTCAGTTATCGTATGATTTATGATCTTATCAGTATTTCTGTTTACTCTGATAATTCATGCTCTTGTCAGTATTTCTGCTTACTCTGATAATTCATGATCTTGTCAGTATTTCTGTTTATTCCGATAATGTACGATTTATGGATTACCAGTATTTTCGGTATCATATGATGATGGCATTGTATTGAATACTTGACACTTATCTTGTGCACACACTTACACCACCCTCTAAGCTTTTATAAGCTTATGCACGATAGATGCATGCAGGTGATGTTAGGTTGCAGCAGTTTGAGCTTGGAGTGTGCAGCGGTCTTTGAAACTTGATTTTCGATTTAAGTATTTCCATTTCAGTATTGTACTCAATGATTATATTAGTGGATATGTGATGATGATGTTGCCTTTGGGAATTGAGTAATCTTATGGTAATGCTTATTACAAGTTAAATGTAAAATAAAAAATAAAAATCCTCCTTGTAGGATCCCAGGATCGGAATCTGACGTATGGACGCTAGGGGCCGAGAATGGGATATTGCGGAGGCTGTCGGCACCGGATTTGGTGATCGGGATTCCTGTGAATCCGATTTTCGGGTTTGGGGCGTGACATTTAGGGTCCACCTTGCTCAACTTCACTCACACTTTCCTGTCCTTGCTCTCTCTTTTACTCCCTTGGCAATGGTGGTTGTGGTGGGAGTTATGAGATAAGGCTTAGGGTTTATTTACTAGACTTGAGCCCTTTGGCCCCAAGTTCCACAATTTCTCAAAATAGACTGTTACGACTCCCTATTGGTGTTGGGGCAATCCTGATGCCCCCAGCCACCAAATTTTATTAGTAGGTGCCTCATGGCCCGATGAGGGGTCATACAAAGTTTGGAAACAAATGGATGAACGAATATGGGCTTTGATCATACAATTTCGATCTTTAAATGGCCCTGTAGGATCCATTCCGATGACTGGAGTGGTTCTGGTGGCCCTCTGGCCCCGAAACTCATAGGGTAGATGCTCCATGGCCCGATGAAGGGCCATGCAAAATTTGGGGACGATCGGATATGGGGTTTGGTCGCATGGGCCTGATCTGCGATCAACGGTCACCGTGCCACGATCGGGTCCCAGATTTTGTAGACGGGCGTAGGAAAGTACATTAGACCTTCATCATAAATTTGGAAGAAATCCGACGGCTGAAATGCCTGAAATTTCAGTTTTATTTACAAGTGCCAGATTCCAATTCTGGCATTGGTGGGTTGCATTTGGCAAGTGCCGTTGGGATGGCCTAAATAATTTATTTTTTGGTGTCCATTGGGTCCGTGGTCCGCAATGGACCACAAGCCCAATGAGATTTATGCTTTCCCAAATTTTTAGATTTTCCTGACCTTCCTCGGCTACTGCACGGCCTGCACAAGCTGTCTCCGAGTACAAACCGATCATCTGACTTGATGGTCTACACACGGTCTGATCGTGACCAGACTGGACAACTCTTGTATAAGCTAACGTTGAGCGTTAATGGTCAGTAAGTGATAATATAAGTTAATTTAAAAAAATTCAATGATTTTTTTGGAAATCCAGAACAGTGAAAATTCAGAATGTTACACCGAGAGTCAAGAAAACCAAGTGGAAAAGGAGGGAAGTACATAAATTAATGCAAGAATTTGCAGGATCTAAGTTTAGATGACATCGAAGGTAGTCTTCGATGACATTGAAGCCCTTAGATGACATCGAATAATTACAGAAAAATCAAGCTTGGTTGTTGGACAAATTGGATGCAGTCTTAGATTCATAAAAAATGTTTCGATGAATCAAAGCTAGTCTTAGATGACATTGAAGGCAGTTCGATGTCATTGAAG
This sequence comes from Magnolia officinalis, assembly GCA_021015155.1. Lineage (NCBI taxonomy): Eukaryota > Viridiplantae > Streptophyta > Magnoliopsida > Magnoliales > Magnoliaceae > Magnolia > Magnolia officinalis. Next base: position 1,927,320 of record JAJHSJ010000016.1, on the reverse strand, counting down.
GGTTTATGCGGAGCCTACGCGGGAGTGAGCAGTTTTTAAGAAGTTTCCTGATTTTTCAAACCAGTTTGAAGGAGAGAGTTCCCCACTTATAAATATGGCTTCTCAGGGCATTCCTAAGCATCATTCAAGGCATTCCAAAGAAAGATATAGGGTTTTTAGAGAGTTTTATCAAGGGTTTTTAGACAATTTTATACTTTTAATTTATTTTTCTTTACAGACTTTTTATTCTTTATTGTTGCCTTTTATTTATGTAAATTAATTATGTTTTTTTAAGTTCCCTCTAGCCCAAGCTAGAAGGGAAGCACATTGGTTTAATGTTTTCATAGTTATAATGATTGATTGTTTTAATGATGAGAATAATGACGTATACATGTTATCAATTATTTAGGTTTAGTTTTTTATCCTCGTATGAGATCCATATGTTTCCATCATATGAGATCCACATTGAAGGATAGGCTTACCCTAGAACAATTAGATTTCCTAGATAGGAGAGGTTCTCAACCTGCTACGTATCTTTTATTCATTATCTCATGGATATTGAATGTTTGAAATCACTGGCGCTTAAGAATATATATTAATGGTGCAAATCCATTATTTTCTAATCTTTTATATCATTTATTTAAAATATTTAAACTGTTTTATTTGCTGATTAGGCCGACATAGTGCTCGGATCCTAGTTGTGTTATCCAAGTCATCATGATTTTGGAACATTAACATATGTGTGGAACTTTGAAGCTTGGGTGTTTCAATTCAGTTGAATTACATTCATTCAAAACTTCCAAAATCAAATCATCAGTTTAGTTTTTATTACTTAGTTTATTTTGCATTTGATTTTTTCATTATCGTAATTCATCTCCTTATGAGATCGACCTTGTATTCACGGGATCTTACTTATGAACCTCTACACTTTGAGGCAAGCAATCACCTATCCAATAAATAAGTGTGTTTTATAAACAATATACTTATTGTTGTGCCCCATTTATGACCGTTATCGGAAAACTCAATTGAAAATAACATGTGTTATAGTAAGAGAGGTATATAACATCCTAAAGATCTTTAAAGATACCTGGAGTGTTTTTTACAAAATCACAGCTGGCGGAATGACAAGACAAAGAACGGTTGAAAGGAATTCAAAAGCAAACCATGCGACCGAGAGTCATGAGTCATCTAGAAGATCGACTTAGTGACCTAGTGGAATGCGGTCAAGTCAACAATGAGGACTGGAGCGGTTACTATGATATGTGGCAAGTTTAGATGAAGTTTTCAGAAGGTCATGTAGTGTTAAACAATTATGACAACCATCAGAACGTGGAAAACATCCAAAAGGTTAGTAGTGTCAAATAGTTATAGCAATCGTCAGAACTTGGGAAACATCCAGATAATTAGCTTAAAGCTATAAATAACAAAGTAATTCAGTAATAAAAATGGTCTCATAGCAACCAAACTAAATCAAATCCATCTTTCAATTATCCATTCAATTAATTGTCATTTACATTCCTTAGTGTAACCTGTTTACTTTTGCCAGTCAATTCCATTTTGTAGTGTAATCATTACTTTTACCTGCTATTTAGATTCCTTGGTGTAATCTGTAACGGTAATCAAGTAGCTATTAAACCTTAGTCGTAATTTGAGTCTGCGCTTATACATTGAATTCATTTCAAGCATTAAGCAGAGTTCTCCACCTAGGAATGTGTTTTGTAGCAGTTCTATGCGACTGACTATAAGAATTCCTTTCTCATTGTTAGTTTATTTGTATTAAAAAGTCATTTCATATGAAAGACAAATGTATAACCCATTATCAGATGAGGAACCTTACCTTATGACTATCGCCTAATTATTTTAACATACTATGCGGTTGGCTGAATAAGCGACCAATCTTATTTGATCTCAGTCACATACTACGTATTCGTCTATCTTGACACTTGGGGTCATAGTTGTTCAGTTTGAATTAAGTCACACATTTCAATTATAGCACGACCACACTATCATGCGACCGAATCTGTAATTTGAACGTTAACAAATTTTTTACACGCTTGATGGGACTTGAATATACCCGGTTGCCATAAATATTTATTGTGTACCGGTCGTGCAACAATTTTGGCTAGTGCCAACAACAATTTTTTGCACGACCGGTGGGAATAGAAGCTACTTGATTATTATTAATATTCATTTTGCACGAGTTGTGCAAAATAACAACTTTTAGTACATTCAGTGGAACATATAACATGAGTCGATATGAAAGTGTTGAGAAAGTGAGATGATACATTTTTTTTTTTGTTAGATAATGATGGTTGGGATATGTAATATGCAAATGGCTAATCAACATAAGCAGAGCAGTTGTGAGCTCAGGCCGAGCAGTTCGAATTCAGGCCGAGACTTTCAACAAGTGGATGGTCAGCCATAAGGGAAGCCTGAATATAATGTTTTCTGAAAGAACACCTACCATGCCAAAAAAAATTGTGCCTTAACTAATTGTTGATATTAGTTCCGTGGAAAACCTGGCGTCGGTACTGCTAGCATCGCAATTACCTCTTTCACAACAGAATATTCATCTAGCTCTAACAGAGGAGATATGAAACGTTCCACTGTCCGCCGAATTCAAGTGACCAGAACGGGAGGTCAGGAATTTCATATATAAAGAATAAAATTCGGATATTGCTTGAAGGGGGGCAACCATTTCCTCGGAATCCATCGTTTCACGGAATACAAAACTAGATAGGCCTTGAACCACCTCCAATGCCCGAATCACGTCGTTTTAATTGTGACCAAATTATTCAACTAGTTTATGAAGTAGCAAGTCGTTTTTGTGCCCGTATTACTGCCTCCATCAACCATAAGTCCTATTCGGAATGGATTAACCAACAATCTCCATTGTCATGGATGATTTTATTATTTTTCGATTAGGACAACCAAGTTCAACCAAGAAGGCTGATTTTACTCTCTCTTGATTAAGATGACCGAGTTCGACTAGGACGACTGAATTTGCCATTTTTCGATTACGATAGCCGAGTTCGTCCAATGCTATTGAATTTGTCGTCTCTCGATCAAGACAACCAAGTTTGACCAGCATGGTCGATTTTGCCGTATTTCGATCAAGATAGTCAAGTTTAGCCAGGACAGTCGATTTTACCATTTTTCGATATAGATGGTCGAGTTCGGCCAAGTTGGCCCACTTTGATATTTTTCGATTAAGATGGCCAAGTTCGGCTAAGTTGGCCGACTTTGATGTTTTTCTATTGAGATGGCTGAGTTCGACTATGATGACCGAATTTGTAGTTTTTCGACCAAGACGATTGATTTTGACCAAAATGACAAAATTTGCTGTTTTTCGACCAAGGCGACCGAGTTTAATCAGGATGACAAAACAGTGAGCAATTGAAATGAATTGAAAAGCAAAATAAAACAAACCAAACTAACAAAAAAAAATGTCTTATATTGTCCAAACCAAACTAAATTTATATTTTAGCTATCTATCATTTACATTCCTTTGAGTAATCTTTTATTGTTTGTCAGTCAATTACATTTTGCAGTGTAATCCTTTACTTTTACCCGTTATTTATATTCACTAATATAATCCGTAATGAAAATCAAGTAGTTGTTAACTTTACCTATAATATCGTCTACACTCATTCTCTGGATACCTGGATTTAGTTCAAGCATTAACTAGAGTTCTCCATGCAGGAAGGTATTTTGCAGTCGTTCTTTACGACTGACTGTAAGAATTCATTTATTGTTGTTCTTTTATCTGTATCGAGAAGTCTTTTCGTATTAAAGGCAAATGTGTAACCCATTATCAGAGGACAAACCATATACTCTGACTATTGCCTTGTCATTTAATATATTGTGCGAATGACTGAATATGCGACTAATCTTAGTTAATATTAATTACATACTACGTATCCACCTATATTGGTGTTTGAGGTCATAGTTGTTTGGTTTGGATTGAACCACACATTTAATTATTGTACGCTCTTATTTATCAGGTGACCGAAATTGTAAATCAAACTACAACACTTATCAATAAAAAAGTATAAAAGTTTGTTTGGTTTTCAACATTATGTAAGTAATTTTTAAACATTTTTTTTTGTTGATCTCTCTTCATTTTTAAAATATATTTCATTAAAATTTCTTACATCTTTTACTTATTCATATGAGTTTCACCTTCAATACCACCGATCATCATATAAGGCCAACCTTAGATTTAAAACTTTCATTATGTTAGGCCCACCTAGCCCTATCTTGAATGTGAACCTTCATTAGGTACGGCTTTACCTTTAATATGGACATCCACCTTGTTTCGTGCACTTTTGTGGGCTATCCATTACACGGGGCTACCTTGGATGTCGGTTATCCATTATGTCGAACATTAGATGTGGATCAGTCATCACATGGGCTTGCCTTTAATGTCGATTTTCTATCATGTAGGGCTTAACTTCCAAGTGGGCCTCTATTAATGTCGGGCTCGCCTTAAATGTGGACCATTCATCATAAGGGGCAGACCTTTGATGTAGATTGTTCGTCTAGAGTCCACCTTAATGTGGGACATCCATCACGTTGGGCCGACCTTCAATGTTAATTGTCCATCACATGGGGCCCACCTTTAGTGATCATCGCCCATCATGTAGACCCCACCTTAGATGCAGACCATCTATCATGTGGGCCCCACCTTTAAAGTGGGTTGTCAATCATGTACGACCCACCTTGGATGTGAGTTATTCATCATCAGGGGTTGACTTTTAATAGAGACCATCCACTATATGGGGCCCACTTAGATATGGGTCGTCCATCAAGTGTGGCTCACCTTCAATTTCTATTGCCCATAATGTGGAGCCCACCTTTAATGTGTGGGCCTCACCTTCGAAGTGGGTTTTCCATCACAGGGGCCCACTTTGAATGTGGGTTATTCATCATCAGAGGCCATCGCTTGATATGGGTCATCCATTATGTGGATCTACATTAATGTGGGTCACCCATCATGTGGGGCCCACCTTTTTGTAGACCATCAATCGTGTGCGCTCGACCTTCAATATGAACCATCCACCATGCAGGGCCACTTTTGATATGGACCCTCCATCACTAAGGGAGATGAGAGCGAGTTACTATTATACGTAACTTTCAAGTTATTAAGCTACCATTTCAAAGGTGAGGTCTTTTATAAAATTAGCTAATCTGTAAAAAAAATGAACTAGTTGTGAGGAATTTCCACGCAATTTTTTTTATATATAGTTTTAATTTATTTTTCTTTACGGACTTTTTATTCTTTATAGTTGCTTTTTATTTATGCAAATTAATTATGTTTTTGTAAGTTCCCTTTAGCCCAAGCTAGAAGGGAAGCACATTGGTTTAATGTTTTCATAGTTATAATGATTGATTATTTTAATGATGAAAATAATGGCGTATGCATGTTATCAATTGTTTAGGTTTGATTTTTTTTTTTTTATATACTCGTGTGAGGTCCATATGTTTCCATCATATGAGATCCACATTGATGGATAGGCTTACCTTGAATCAATTAGATTTCCTAGATAGGAGAGGTTCTCAATCTGCTACATTTCTTTGATTCATTATCTCAGGGATATTGAATGTTTAAAATCACTGACACTTGAGAATATATATTAATGGTGCAAATTCATTATTTTATAATATTTTATATCATTTATTTAAAATGTTTAAACAGTTTTATTTTCCGATTAGGCCGACCATAGTGCTCGGATCCTAGTTGTGTTATTTAAGTCATCATGATTTTGGAACATTAACCTATGTATGGAACTTTGAAGCTTGGGTGTTGTTTTAATTCAGTTGAATTACATCCATTCAAAACTCCAAAAATCAAATAATCAGTTTAGTTTTTATTACTTAATTTGTTTTGTATTTGATTTTTTCATTATCGTAATTCATCTCCTTGTGGTATCGACCCTGTATTCACGGGATATTACTTTTGAACCTCTACACTTTAAGGCAAATAATCACCTATCCAATAAATAAGTGTGTTTTGTAAACAATATACTTATTGTTGTGCCCTATTTATGACCGTTATCGGGAAACTCAATTGGAAATGACACGTGTTATAGCAAGAGAGATATATAACATTTTAAAGATCTTTAAGGATGCTTAGAGTGCTTTTTACAGAATCACAGCTGACAGGATGAGAAGACAATGAACGGTTGAAATAAATTCAAAAGCAAACCATGCGGTCGAGAGTCATGAGTCATTTAGGAGATCGACTAAGTGACCTAGTGGAATGCGGTCAAGTCAACAATGAGGACTGAAGCGGTGTTACGCCCTGAAAATCGGGGGTCGAGCATAAACTCAACTCCCGAGTTCCAACGCATCACTTATGCAACATAATGAATGATTATTGAATGTTGTTTGTATTAGTGCATTGAACATGAGTGAAATTAAGCCAAAACAACATATCATACTCCAGAGACAAGTGAGATAGCAAGCGGAAAACTGTGTTAGATATATAAACTATATAAACTGTGGTGAGTCTCCAGAGTGTGATAATATTACTAGGTTAACTAATTACAAATACAATTTTAAAATATACCAAAAGTGTAGTGTCATCTAGTCAACATCCCTGTAACCCCGTTGATCAAGACACGGCTCACATGAAGCCGTTAGAATATGGCATATACAAGAAGGCATCCTCGTTGTCGCAAAAGTCTGGCTCCGCCTCATAAGCATCGCCATCACCTGCAACCACAACAGGGTCTGGTTGGTGTGTACAACACCGTCCCGTAAAGTGGGAGTGAGTAGCTAACTCAGTGGAACAATAAAGCATAGGTTAACATGTTATCAAAACAGTCAAGTAGTAATGATAAAACAGTACAATCAACATTCCTAAGTACTGTAATTAATGTAAGGATGAGATGCGATTATGATGCATGCCCTCACCAACATACTCCCTCGTGCCGCACCATCTTACGTCCGCGGCATGCTAGCACCCTCAGTGCTTCACATCTTCCAGACACATGCAATGCGATGATGAGCATGATTACCGAGTTGTTATTAGTCCATTTCAAACAGCAGTAGTGGGAAACTAAGGTACTTCCCTTGTATCATTCCTAAACATGATCCATTCTAGGGTCGTTAAACCTAGATAATCTCATACGATAGTGTAGTTTTAGGGCGCTGCAAAGGCTGTCAGGGCTGTTACACGCAATCGTTACACCACTCCTCCATCACCTTTTTAATGGTTCATCACTAAATTGATACAGGCGTAGTTCATACTTTATTCATCGCGGTAAAACTCGTCGCCTCACCGCAAATTCAGATTATGCTCAAGGTCACTACAAAGGGCTCGTCACCAATCAGTGTAGGCCGACAGCACGAATATAGTGTCCCATACCACCATAATCGGCTCACGAGTCTGGTTGCTCAATGGACACTATGGGGAGGCTCGGGCTGACGCACTCACAACACCACGAAACTCCAGCGTAGGCCGACAGCTCGACCACGGTGTCCCATACCACCATGCCCGGTTCATGAGTCTTAGCGGATCGAGGTACCAAGGTTAACGGGATTCCACTGGTAAGGTTAGTACCTTAGGTTCAAACAGAGGCGTCCAAACATGGTGAACATACATAAAACAGATTGGGTTACTTGACGAACTCGGCTAGCTCGAGCGCACGACAAGTTGAACGATATGAAGTGCATAAGCACTTCGCGTGGCCAACCACTATCACCAACCGAAGTACGACTCGGGTTCGTCGAACACATCTCTCGTGGCGAATGAATCTCAACCACGAATTCAATCCCGTTACCGATTGCCTGGACTATACAATAGCCCTAATCACATCCAATTACGGAACAGTTAAAGCAACAATGGATTAAGATTTCAAATCATACAATCAAATATCCAATATTGTCCGCTTAGGGCTGTCAGGGCTGTTGCACGGAATCGTTACACCACTCCCCCATCACCCTTCACGGCTCTTATGGAATATGACTTAAACATGAATTTAAACATATGCATTACATAGATAAAATCATACAATCAGTCGAGCATGTTATGAAGTACAACATAAGCATGAGTTTGTACATATTCAATTCCTAATCACACAGATAGCTGAAGGAATCATACACATAGTTAAAGGAGTTGAGAATCATATCTCAACACCCTTATACATTACAATTTACTAACTACTACTCATTCAGACATTTCAACAAACACTTTAGACCACCTACATCAACATACATGACATATGTTGATCAGATAGGTATTAGGCCAAATCCTTTCACTAGGGAGGTGCCCCAATTATAACACGCGAGCACCTACGACGGATAGTCATGGCGAGCAAGAATCCAAGTTTCATATTCATTCAGTGATTTCCACAAACACTTGGGCTACACATTTTAACATATATAGCGTATAGTGGCCGTAGCGTGATTTAGGGCAAGTCCTTTCGCTAGGGAGTTGTCGCATACATACAAGCATATAGTCACGACAAATAATCATGTTAAGCACAAATCCATATTTTATACGTATACGGTATTTTCTACAAATACGAGGAATATAGTATATTCAACATAGTTAACGTATAGTCGAAAAATGAAACGGACAGCACTTTGTACATGTGCAATTGCATGCAGATCATGAATCTATCATTATCTGACATCGAAAGCGTTGAAAACCATAACCTATACTTCTAAAGTCCGCACCTTTTGTCGAAGAATCGTAACGAATTTGGTAGGAGTGCTAAGTCTTCTTCCACGACAGCACAACGACCTAAAGCACGAGTAGTGTTAGCTATTTCGCTAATTGAATCGATTGAAACCCTAAATCAGATTAGGGTTAGGGTTTTCTTACCTGGAAATGAAGCCGGAATCCCCGAGAAAGCGATTATAAATGGGTGGTTAAGCGTGTATAGCGGCAGAGTAGAGTGGCAGGGAGATCCTCCCATATATCTCACACTCTCTCTATTTTCTCTCTTAGGTTTTCTCAAATTCGTATGGAATGAGAGAGTGAGGGTTTAAGGTCCTTATATAGGTCCAGAACTCACCAAATTAGAATCAGGAACAAAGTATACTTAGGTTATGTCCAAATACAGACTATTCCGTCTCAACGGAGCACTTCTGGCGGCCCCCCTTGAGCCAAAGGTCAGACTTAAGCTCACTAACACTGGATCTAGGTTTAGTTAAGTTTTCATTTTGATCGGCTTCCCAGATCACGTGTGGTGGACCAGTTTCAGTTCAACTGTCAGTGAAACTCGATCGGAGATTTCAAGTACACTGACACGTAGGGGCAAATATCTCTGATCCGAGGGTGTAATCTAGTCAGATTCCAACTGTCGGAATTCTTATAATTGATCCGCAAGAGACACGTGCCAGATTACTTAAATTTATATTTTATTTTTAATTAATTTCACATTTCTCACATTCCACACTCCGGGCTCAAGCGAATAGTTCCAGGACACTATTTGGATTTGATTTCCAAGATGGTTATCAAGCCCAGCAAGGCGGTCCTAACCGTTTAACTTTGTGTTAATCGGACTTTCGATGTGCGGTCCAAATTTGAAACAGAGTTTCATAATGCTCCCGAAAGTAGCCGGGTAATGAGATTGATCCCTAGCTTTTAGGGTAACCTAGCGTCAATGATTCTACAAGTTTTGGGTCTTGCAGATTGTATTTTAAGTGATTAGTGCGGATTTCGTATGAACTCTAGTTTAACATTAGTCAATCCTCGTCCAATTTCTAAAAGATTTTATCCTGAGTGACACCTACTCGAGGTGGGACTCGGGTCTTTGTACGGAATGATCAGCATCACCTAGACTTTAAGATTTGTGTCTAAAATGAAAGCACTTAGACGAGTTTGGCGAAGAAGATAGTGAAAGGTGAAATTTGTGAAGGAAAGGTGAGGTTTTCAAGAGAATGGTTTGAAGAAAGGATTTAAGACCTTTGAATTTAGTGTTTGAGAAGTTAATCAGATGTTAGGATTGACCCATTGCCTAAGGACGTCTAATTCCAGGTTGGCAAAAATCGGGGGTGTTACAAGCGATTACTATGATATGTGGTAAGTTTATAATGAAGTTTTCAGAAGTTCATGTAGTGTTAAACGATTATGACAACCATCAGAACGTGGGAAACATCCAGAAGGTCAGTAGTGCCAAACAGTTATAGCAACCGTCATAACTCGGAAAACATCCAGATGATCAGCTTAAAGCGATAAATAACAAAGTAATTCAACAATAAAAATAGTCTCATAGCAACTAAATTAAATCAAGTCTATTCTTCAATTATCTTTTCAATTAATTGTCATTTACATTTCTTAATGTAACCCGTTTACTTTTGCCGGTCAATTCCATTTCATAGTGTAATCATTACTTTTACCTGTTATTTAGATTCCTTAGTACAATCTGTAACGGTAATCAAGTAGCTATTAAACCTTAGTTGTAATCTGAGTCTGCGCTTATACATTGAATTTATTTCAAGCATTAAGTAGAGTTCTCCACCTAGGAATGTGTTGTATAGCAGTTATACATGACTGACTATAAGAATTCTTTTCTCATTGTTAGTTTATTTGTATTGAAAAGTCATTTCATATGGAAGGCAAATGTATAACCCATTATCAGAGGAGGAACCATACCCTACGATTATCGCCTGATTATTTTAACATACCGTGCGGTTGGCTGAATAAGCGACCGATCTTATTTGATCTCGGTCACATACTGCATATCCGCCTATCTTGGCACTTGGGATCATAGTTGTTTTGTTTGAATTGAGTCGCACATTTCAATTATGGCATGCCTACACTATCATATGACCAAATCTGTAATTCAAACGACAACAATTTTTTACATGTTTAATGGGGCTTGAATATATTTGGTTGCCATAAATATTGATTGTGTACCGGTTGTGCAACAATTTTGGCTAGTGCCAACAACAACTTTTGGCACGACCGGTGAGACTAAAAGCTACTTGACTATCATTAATATTCATTTTGTACGAGTTGTGCAACATAACAACTTTTAGTACACTCAGTGGAACAGATAACATGAGCCGATATGAAAGTATTGAGTAAGTGAGATGATAGATATTTTTTTGTTAGATAATGATGGTTGGGCTATGTGATATGCAAATGTCTAATCAACATATAGCAGAGCAGTTGTGAGCTCAAGCCGAGCAATCTCGAATTCATGCCGAGACCTTCAGCAAGTGAATGGTCAACCATGAGGGAAGCCTGAATGTGATGTTTTCTGAAAGAACACCTACTATGCCGCAACAAAATTTGCCTTAATTAATTGTTGATATTAGTTCCGTCGGTAATCTGGCGTCATACTATCAGCATCGCAATTACCTCTTCCACAACAAAATATTCATCCAGCTCTAATAGAGGAGATATGAAACGCTCCACTGTCTGCCGAGTTCAAGTGACTAGAACGAGAGGTTGAGAATTTCTTATATAAATAATGAAATTAGGATATTGTTTGGGGTGGGTGGGGGGGCAACCATTCCCTGAGAATCCATTGTATCACGGAAGCCAAAACTAGATAGGCCTTGAACCACCTCCAATGCCCAAATCACGCCGTTTGAATTGTGATCAAATTATTCAACTAGTTTATGAAGTAGTACGTTATTTTTGTGGTCGTATTATTGTCTCTATCAATCATAAGTTCTATTCGGAATGGATTGACCAACAATCTCCATTGTTATGGTTGATTTTACTATTTTTCGATAAAGACAAGTTCAACCAAGAAGGTTGATTTTGCTCTCTCTTGATTAAGATGGTCGAGTTCGACTAGGACGACTGAATTTACCATTTTTCAATCACGATAGCCGAGTTCGTCCAATGCTATTGAATTTGTTGTCTCTCGATCAAGACGACCGAGTTCGACTAGCATAGTCGATTTTGCAATATTTCAATCAAGATAGTTAAGTTTAGTCAGGACAGTCGATTTTACCATTTTTCGATCTAGATGGTCGAGTTCGACCAAGTTGGCCCACTTTGATATTTTTCAATTAAGATGGCCAAGTTCGGCCAAGTTGGCCGGCTTTGATGTTTTTCGATCGAGATGGCCGAGTTCGACTATGACAGCCGAATTTGTCGTTTTTCAACCAAGATGATTCATTTTGACCAAAATGACAAAAATTGCTGTTTTTCGACCAAGGCGACCAAGTTTAATCAGACAGTGAGCAATTGAAATGAATTGAAAAGCAAAATAAGACAAACCAAACAATTTTTATTATTTTTTATTTTTTTTTGTCTCATACTGTATAAACCAAACCAAAGTTATCCATCATTTACATTCCTTAGAGTAATTTTTTATTGTTTGTCAGTCGATTACATTTTATAGTGTAATCCTTTACTTTTACCCGTTATTTATATTCACTAGTATAATCCGTAATGAAAATCAAGTAGTTGTTAACTTTACCTATAATATAGTCTACACTCATACTCTGGATACCTGGATTTAGTTCAAGCATCAATTAGAGTTCTCTATGCAGGAAGGTGTTTTGCAGCCGTTCTTTACGACTGACTGTAAGAATTCATTTATTGTTGTTCTTTTATCTGTATTGAGAAGTCATTTCGTATTAAAGGCAAATGTGTAACCCATTATTAGAGGACGAACCATATACTCTGACTATTGCCTTGTCATTTAATATATTGTGCGAGTGACTGAATATGCGACTAATCTTAGTTAATATTAATTACATACTACGTATCCACCTATATTGGTGTTTGATGTCATAGTTGTTCGGTTTGGATTGAACCACACATTTAATTATTGTACACTCTCATTTATTACGTGACCGAAATTGTAAATCAAACTACATCACTTATCAATAAAAAAGTAAAAAAATTTGTTTGGTTTTCAACATTATGTAAGTAAATTTTAAACTCTTTTTTTTTTTTTTTTTGATCTCTCTTCATCTTTAAAATATATTTCATTAAAATTTCTTATATTTTTTACTTATTCATATGGGTTTCACCTTCAATACCACCGGTCATCATATGAGGCCAACCTTAGATTTAAAACTTTCTTTATGTTAGGCCCACCTAGCCCTATCTTGAATGTGAACCTTCATTGGGTGTGGCTTTACATTTAATATAGACATCCACCTTGTTTCGCGCATTTTTGTGGGTTATCCATTACACGGGGCTACCTTGGATGTGGGTTATCCATTTTGTCGAACATTAGATGTGGATCATCCATCACATGGGCTTCCCTTTAATGTGGATTTTCTATCATGTAGGGCCTGACTTTTAAGTGGGCTTCTATTAATGTAGGGCTCGCATTAGATGTGGACCATTCATCATAAGGGGCAGACCTTTGATGTAGATTGTTCATCTAGAGTCCACCTTAATGTGGGACATCCATCATGTGGGGCCGACCTTCAATGTTAATTGTCCATCACATGAGGCCCACCTTTAGTGGTCATCTCCCATCATGTAGACCCCACCTTGGATGCAGACTATCTATCATGTGGGCCCCACCTTTAAAGTGGGTTGTCAATCATGCATGACCCACCTTGGATGTGAGCTATTCATCATCAGGAGTTGACCTTTAATGGGGACCATCTACTATATGGGGCCCACTTAGATATGGGTCATCCATCAAGTGTGGCTCACCTTCAATGTCCATTGCCCATAACGTGGAGCCCACCTTTAATGTGTGGGCCTCACCTTCGAAGTGGGTTTTCCATCCCCACTTTGAATGTGGGCCATTGATCATCAGAGGTCATCTCTTGATATGGGCCATCCATTATGTGGACTTACATTAATGTGGGTCACTCATCATGTGGGGCCCACCTTTTTTAAGACCATTAATCGTGCGGGCTCAATCTTCAATATGGACCATCCACCATGCGGGGCCACTTTTGATATGGACCCTCCATCACTAGGGGAGATGAGAGAGAGTTAATATTATACGTAACTTTCAAGTTATTAAGCTACCATTTCAAAGGTGAAATCTTTTCTAAAACTAGCTAGTCTGTCAAAAAATGAACTAATTGTGAGGAATTTCTACACAAAAATTATACAACAAAGCTTTTTGGAAGGTTTATGTACGTGACATTTATTCTACACACCAATTTAATAAATTAAGTTGATAGTAAACTCAAGTGAGCCACACAAAAGAAATAATAGAGATAGAGGCCCATAGAAGCTTTAGATAGGTGTGCTTCTCCTTTTATCTATGACAGTAATTGCCTCACAAACATGTTGGAAGGCAAATAAACACCATCATGGCCCACAAGGGTTTCAACGGTGGGCAAGCGATTCCATCCCCAACATTTCGTGTGGTTTGGCTCACTTCAGTTTTAGACTTGCCTCATCTCTGAGTTACGTCCAGGCGAAACTAGCAGAGAGAGAGAGTAGATGTTACACCGATGCCACGGTGGATCCCACAGAGTTTCTAATTTCACAGGCTCCTTAGCACCAAATTCATGTTGCTTCTTTCGGACCGGATTCTCGAGCAGGGCTCTGTGGGTCCCACAGTGATGTAAGTATTTTATCCACGCTCTTAATAGCTCTTCTCGGATGAATTTTAAGGCATGCTCTTAAAATGAAGTAGGTCCATGGCTCCAATAGACCACACTAAAAGAAGCTGTAGTGATAATGGTACCCACCGTTGAAACCTTTCCAAGGGACACTGATGTTTTTTGACCATCAAACTTATTAATAAGGTCATGTAGACATGGATGAATTGAAAAAACAATTATCATCTTGATCCGTAACTTCTTCATCTCCCAAGAAGTTTTTAATGGTGGATATTTAATCCCCACTTTGTGGTCCACTTAAGCCATGTACCTGCCTCATTTTTTGACACACACCTTAAAATGATATGATAAAAACGATTAACGGTGTGGATAAAATACTTATATTACTGTGGGACCCACAGAGCCCTGCCCGGACGGATTACTGTCCGGGCAGGGGTGGACGCAATCCGCGTCCGCTTCATTCATGCATACGTGGCCAACTATCATCGGATTTTTAATCGAGAGAGATAAACAGTAGGGCAGACCAATAGCAGCCTGATCTCGCACAAAGGTTATGCGATTCACATGCTTCCACACGTGTGCACCTGCGCATCGTACGGTTCCCGCCGAGGAAGGTGATGGTGTATTAACTCAATACAGTTACATCCACTGGGTAAAATTTGTGGGGCCAAATGTGATTTAAATCTTTTATCCATACCGTACATCTGTTTTAACAGATCATTTTAGTGAATTATCCCAAAATTAAAGCATATCCAAAACTAAAGTGGACCACACTGCAAGAAACAGTGTAGATGAACACCTACAGTTAAAAAACTCTTGGGGGCTACAGAAGACTTGGAACAAAGCCTAATTTTTTTTTTTTTTTTTTTTCACTTCATCCATGTCTGATGTCTGCTTGAACTTATGATCAGGTTGGATGACAAATAAACATCACTGTGGGGCCTAGGAAGGTTTCAACCGTGAACATCATTATTTCCACTGTTTCCTGTTTCGTGGTCCACATTAGATTTAGATATGATTCAATTTTTGTCCCAAGATCTAAGATGATATTTTAAAACGGATGTACGGCGTGGATAATACGAATACATCTATAGTGGGCCCCACAGAGTTTACTCAGTACACTTAAGCGTACCGAGTAACTCAGTACGCAATCGGCTGCCCCTACTGCGTTTACTCATTTCTCGCCGTCTCTTTTTTTATCCAAACCCTATCCGTTTCCGCTTTTATTTGCGCAGTCGAGAGCGCAGGAAAAGGCTCTGTATCTCTTTGTCGGCTTCTCTTTTTCTCTCCTGACATTCCACGAACATTCCACTTTCTTCTCTACCTTCTCCTTCTCCTTTCCATTCTCTGCTACAGCCATGGCCGATTGACGATTTTGCCCTCGAATCTTCTCAGATTCCACTCCACAGTCCAAGATCCCCCTTCTGTCTGGCCCCACCTTCCTCTATCTGACCGACCGTTGATCTAGTATCTTTTCTAGTCTTTCCTTCTTCCTCTCGAGTTCCCTTTTTCCTGTTCTGGGTATGAGTTTTTTCCCTCTTTTCCTTATCTGGGTTTTGGAGATTGTAGGGTTTTAGTCAACTGTTGGTTTTGGAAACAAGGAGAATTGTTGATGGAGTTGACGGAAGGCGTTGGGGAGAGCTCGTCGCCCCCGCGGGCTTTTGGGGGCTTCAATTACTATGATGTCAGGAATGATGTCTATAATCGGTTGGTGGAGAATGGGACTGAGGATGTTGCGTCGAATCCAGGGTTTCGCGAGCTGTTGGATGCTCACTTCAGTCGGTTGCCGCCAAGGTATGTTTTGCTTTCTTGATGCCTCTTCTTGTGGAATTCGTGGGTTCTTGAATCTGCTTTGTGGGTTCTTGAATCTGCTTTGTTTGTAGCGGATTCTTAAGTTGAGTTTGATCCTGAATCCTGTGCAAGTGCCGTACTTGGAAATTTCATGATTGGGGTGTTTTTTGGCATATGATTGGATATAATGTTTGTTCATATCTGTGCTGGGGTTTTGATGGAATGTGGGGGTCTGCCGTGCAGTTATCATGTGAGGCTTGGATGGCATGCATGCTAGAGATCAGGGCGTTTTTTGGCATTTCATGATTCGGGTATTTTCACTGTTGGATCTTGTGTAAATGCAGTAGCTGGACATTTCATGATTCTGGTGTTTTTGGTGTTGGTTGGAATTTAGGGTCGCTTTAATGCTTGGGAAACAGAAGTCACTTCCCTGTAAGAGACTTATGGATGAAAGTCACTTACAACTTAAGAACTTACAGGTCATTTGGCGAGTGGGAATTGAAATCCAAATCACAATTACCATTTGGAATTGAATTGAACTGGTGTGAATTGAAATTCAACTTCATGGGGGGTGTGAATTTGAATTGGTGTGAATTGAATTCCAAATCACAATTTCCATCATCCTTAAAAAAAAAAAAACAAACAAAAAACGCACACACACACAATTACCATGGAATACATGTGATTTGGAATCGTTAGTTGGGTTTGGCAGCCTGTAATTGGATCCATTGGAATCCAAAAATTGTGTTCGGCAACTTGTAATTGGAATGCATTGGAATTCTGTAGTATATTCACACGAACCTGAATTTGATTAAGTAAATCAGCTTTAATGCCCCAAGCTTGTATAAATATGTGACATTTGACAGAATTATTGTAATAAGCCCATTGAAATATATACTTTGGCAAAAAATGAGGAAATTTCGAGCCTTAAGTAGGCCTCAAACGTAAGGATCTCAGATGATGTGACTTGCCAATGTTTTTAAGCCCTCCATTACATGGCCAACATTTAGATATTTTGGATAAGTCTATTAGTGTGATTTTAGCGATGTGTCTAGCGTACCACGTGTATGGCAGATTAGTAGCCTAGCGACATCTTTGTTACTTGTGTGACTCTCCTACCTTTAAAAAGGAAGCCATCTTTCCATTTACCACCAATTTACACCAATTTACAACAAAAAATAATGATTTCAAAACACACCAAAAAGTGACTCATTTACCACCAATTCCATTTAACACCAATTCACACCAACCAAACGACCATACTTCTTCCAATGCACATGAATTCACCCCTGCCAAATAACCCTTTACATGCATCCAAATGACCCCTTAGTGTTTTTTCTTATATGTGCCGGGTTTTGATGGAACACGCTGCTCCGCCTATGCTTATGTGTAAGATTTGGGTAATTTATTACTCACTGTAAACTGTGAACATGCCCGGGGTTGAAAAATAAGGATGGTCCACAGAGCAGGCAAAAGGTCACACCTATATGAAATGGGCGGTTAAAGAAAGGTCTAATGACCCAAATTGGACATTCATGTGCGGCTCATCTGATGAGCGTACTTCCCCAATTTTTGGTTTATGGCATGTTCACTACCCGATGAATGGTCCAGATCGATACATGTAATGTAAGCCATCTGAAGGTGGTGACAAGGCCCCTTATGGTAGCTGGAGGCGGGGCTTTGCATCCTATCAAAACACATCCATGTTGTCTAGATTTGATGGAATTTCCAAGTATGGCATTGTAATAGATTCAAGATTTGGTGCATGCATTTTTGGTTTCGGCTCCTGTTCTTAATGAGTTCCAGTGCATTGGTTTTGTGGCTTTGAATTTGTAAAAATTGATTGTGAATTGATAGTGAATTGTCGAAGCCTATTTTAATGGCGCCGAGTTAGACGATTTTTTATTGTCTTTTAATTATCGAAGCCTCTTCCCTTTTAAATTTCAAAATCGCCTTGACAACTATCAGCTGAGGATGTCACATCCCGAGTGTTACCCCAAGTGCAAGTACATTGTGTAATGCTTAATACCCACCCCTTTTGTCAACGAGTTGGCCATTGCCCAAAATGTAGCTAAGATACTTGGAAGAGCAAAGAACACAAGAGAGACTTTAGGGCACAACTTCTGAGGTTAGTTACAAATGAGGACCGCTCTTCATATAGGGCTAGGGAGGGACCTTCTATTTACTTTAATAGATATGAACACTGTTCGAAATATCAATATTTCGTTACGTATCGCACCCTTGGGATACAGATACGTATCGATTATCGTATGGGATATATCGGTTGTATTGCTGTTTTTGAAAACATGTGGAAACATTGGGAAATTGGTCGAATTTTTCAATAAAACTTTAGTGATCGTTAAAAAAGGCATCAATACACACTTATAAATCAAAACATTACAAACAACAAGTGCACATAGTATGTTTTCTTCGTATGCGGTCCTAATCTATGCGTTGAGTGAATCGATGCAAGTATATTCAAAGTCTATTCATATAATTTATAAATGTAAGAAGATGTGTGGAAACACAAGCAATACATTTAAAAGCAAAAGAAGAATCACCAGACCAGGTTACATACATGTTTGATTTTTTATGTTTGGATACAAATTGCAACCAATTTGCTGGAAATTGTGAAATTTTGATTTTTTTTCAATATTTCCGCAACTTGGCTCATCTCCTCCAAATCTTGAAATCGAAGCTCCCAATCCATGATTTTTCATGCTTTGTAACAATTTGACATTGATTTAACATGATTTACAGAAAAAAAGATTGAAAATCGAAAATGCTCACTGGATCAAACACTTGGGATATATCCCACTACTTGTACGTTTTGTATTGCACAGGTGGGATACAAGATATATCGTGGGATATATCGACCGATATCGTCGATACTTAAAACACTGGATATGATGGTGTCGTGAGGCCATCTACCAATTACCATGACTACCCTATTAAAACCTTCCGCAAGGGGACTTTAGAATATTTTAGAGATCTCTATAGCACTCTACATGCTTCTCCCATTCTCAAACGTTCTCCAAAATTCTCTACGCGCTATTCACAATCCTCTTAATCTACAAAAAAACAAATTTGGCTAAGTCCTTGGAGTAGGCTCTTGCAAGTTTGTGACATCATGCTTTCACCTCATTGACACGCTCATCCCTTAGTGATTGCTTGCTATTTGCATATTCTTTTCAATGGAAGGAAAGACAAGCCGGTGAGATCAGGGATTGAGTCAAGCTCTTTCAGGGGAATTGAAGTAAAATTTTCTAAATTGGATTTGAAGAGAATGGGGGAAGGGGAGCTTTTTCTTCGAACAGTGATGTTTGAAAACGATAATATCAGTGTTGTTCTATGCGATTGCATATGCCATTTTGGGAGCACAAATTGTATATTCACAAATTGCATATGACATAGTTGCTTATGTGGTTTTATGACCATTAGTCATTATGCCATGGCATATGCGATCGCTCATGCAATTAAATATGCCATTATGCCATCATTTATGCGATGAAAAAATGTAAATTTCTTGGAGGGTTGTGCAATGGCACATGCGATTATGCGATCGCATATGCGCACAGGCCCCTTGGGTTGCATATAATCACTTATGCTATTTGACAACAATGGATAGTATTTTCCAATGGGAAGCTAGTCTTGCTGGCAGTGTGGAGGACTCTACGTTGGCGGTCTTCTGTAATGGCAATGAGAGGACCCTGATGATGTAGGAAGATTGCAACAACTGTTTCTGGGCTTCAAGAACAAACCCCCTTTAAATCAACTTGAGGTCGTCCATGGGCCACCTTAATTGGGTGAAGGAATCAAAAGAAGAGAAAGAGGGAATTTTGAAGGGCCAAGTGATGAGCAATTTATAAGAGGAAGCTAGCTTCATAGACTTTAATGGGTTAGTCAAAAGGTGCTCTTCATAGTAAGGGCTGTGGATGTGCCAATAGCACCGGTGGAAGGGGAAGTCCAACATATGTGTAATTCTTGAAGAAGCAAAAACAGGGAGAAAGTGATGATTTGTATGCCTACAAGAAACCAAGTTTGTGCTTACTGAGAAATTGTTTGTGAGGAACATGAGGGGTCTTGGCTGCCATCTTAAATGAGCCATTGTGGCGCAAAAGCCGCGGTTTCAGAAAGTCTAGATTGCTGGGCTGCAAGGAACCAAAATAAATGAGCTGTCTGATGCTTTTGTCAGATTGGTCTAGGGTGGCAGAGGCAATTTGAAGTGGGAAGGTCTTGGTTTAGAAGTGTGCCTCAGGAGGAATGGTCTTGGTAGGGAACTCAGATTTGTTCATTGAGGATAACTGAGTTGGTATGTAGCCTTATTAAAAAAAAACTGAGTTGGTATGTTTTTTTGTTTATGTTTTATTCAATTCTGTTCAAGATGGTTTCCCTTGGCTTTTATTGGCCAAACAATCTGATGACTAGGGGATTTTTTTTTTTTTTTTGGAGGAGCCGGATTCAGTGGTTAAAAAATGAGGACTTCCATGGTGTCTGAGCCAAGACTTTAGTGTTATTGGATTCAGTTGGAGAGAAGGGAGAAGCAGTAGCATGATCATTAGAAGTATGCCGAAGTTTTCAGATTAGGTGGCTGGGAATGGGATGATTGATTTACCTATGAGTGGAACTTGCCTCACATGGTCAAATCATCGGGTACGTTAGATGGGTGCCTTTGATGTCAAAAATTGTTTCGATTTCTACTCCAAGAGAAAAAAAAAGAAGGTACGTCAGATGGGTGCCCTATTATTCTTGACTTTATCATGGAATGATGGACCCCAAAGCTGTTCAGATATCAACTGACGTGGATGGAAGAAGTTTTGCCGCCGCCGCCGCCACCACCACTATTCATCATCTAAGCCCGATCCCAACTAGTTGGGGTCGGCTACATGAATCGTGTTTTGCCATTCCACCAACTAGGGCCATAAAATCAGTTAGATCATAGGTCATGGAGTCTCTGTGGATGGAACACGTGTTTGTGGAAAATGTCAAAGAATCGTGGCATTATTTCAACCTGGTGGGAAATGCATGTCAAAGACTTGCACAAAAGCTGAAAAATTTGAAGCTTAAAAATCAAAGAATGGTGGAAGAATAATTTTGGTGAGAAAGAAGAAGCAAAAGCTACCCTTTTAGAAGCGATTTAATGCTTTGATCATACTGAGGATTTGCAGGAGTTGCCGGAAAATGAAAAAAATCCAAACAGGTGGTCTTGAATGAGGCCAGGTAGAAGAACCACATTCACTCTATAAGATTTTCATGTTGGATATATAACTACGAACATGTTTCATGTGTTCAAGCTAATCTGTTAGCCATATGGTGCGTCACTGCTTTTTTGCTTAGATTTTTTGAAACTCCATTCTCGGATTGTTCGAGGTCCTGCGGATATCAGATTAGATCGGGAAATTGTTGGAAGCGTGTAGTCCTGGGTTCAAATCTGAAAGGGGGAAGTCTTGTGGCAGTTTACTCTTCCTGTGGTTTGGTGGTTTATTTGGTGAGCCCATCCGTTATCCATGCTTCACCTTCCATTATTGAGGGAGACTCAGCAAATGCCATTAGATGTGTTTGTCATTGATTGACTATACATGGTCTATCTCGTCAGATAGAGAACTTAGGGCCTTAGTTGCATGATCCTTCTAACTAGGTGATGCTCCTACTTTGACATGCTTCAGACTCACGTTCCTGCTCCTGCTTCCTAGCTGTTCATACTTGCTCACATTTTAAAACAAACACTTCTTGCTCGTACACCGAATCTGTTATCACTTCAATTTGCTCTGTGTAACTATAGTTAGGGCTATGAAGTGGCTTATCTTGGCAGCCTTCAATCATATAAACTGGGAATCTAATGATGTGGCTGATGACTTAGCCTAGAAGGGTTCTGATCTCAAGAGTCTTGTGGTTGGAGACTCCCATCTGATTTTGTAATTTTCTTCTGCTTTCTTTAATTATTTTTCTTTTACTCTTCTAGAGAGAGAGAGAGAGAGAGAGAGAGAGAGCTACAACTCATAACCTGAAGCGGTATGATCTTCAATTTTGTTTTAAAACCATATCGGTTGTTGCATGTTCTTTTGCTTAAGTTTTGGGGGCATGCTTCCTTTGCTGGTATACCATTAAACTGGTTTCCTTGTGTACTCCTCATGTTTCAGTTATGGACTGGATGTGAATATGGATAGGGTGGAGGATGTTTTGTTGCATCAAAAGATTCTCTCAGAGGCAAAGGATCCTGAGAAAAGACCTGTCTTCCATGTTCGTTTTGTGGAGGTACCATTACTATTTACCACAAATAATTTTGAATTAGTCGTGATATTTGGCAATATGGACATATTATTATCATGGTTCGGCATATGTTAAGCTAACATGGAAATAATGATGAGGTGGATGGAAGCCCGTGTCAAAATTGTCCCTAAGCATTCATTAATGCAACCCACCCTTCGCAACCTAGATTGCATTGAGAATTTCCCCAAAAGCCCTTAGCATGTGGCTTCTATACTTTGTCAAAATTTTGGGTGGCATTCTTCAGTGTTGAAGACCGGGTTTCTAATCTCTTACTAGACCCTTCGATTTGATGTGTAGAAATTCCCTGCATACTGTAGTCCATTCTGTTGTAAATCTAGTTGGATCTTGAGAGAACCTTCTACATGAGGTGTTGCTCTTGCTCTTGCTTCTGCCACACTTTGTACAGTTTATAACAATTGAGAACAACCCTTTCCCCACTCCAGCATTGCAATCAATTCCATTTCCCTTTCACGCTTTGTGCAATTAACATGTAAATTCCTTTCTATATTTTTTGTTTGAAATTTCTAGACTTTGGAAGTAGGATACTTTTTATGTTTATCTTTTTATCCTTTTTTTTTGCCTGCCATTGGACACGTGAATGACATGGATAGCAAGAGAGAATCTTAATTGATTCTTTTGTATACATATTTTACATAGTTTCATTGTATTTTCATTTATTCAAACTCCGGCAAAGGAGGAAGGTTGACTTCAGGTGAGCATCTGGTCCTAAAGCTTTTGCCAATAATCATGAGATAACTGTTTCTCATCCGGATTGGCGAAACAGGATTCATGAGCTGACCCCAAATATGTAGGACAATGTATGTTTTCATTTGCCGGGATACATTTTTTCTACAATTTTTGACTTAATGTTCATGAAAGATCAGCAGTGACATGTGTGATGTGTTAGCGTGCTGGTTTCTATTGCCATATTTGATATCTTTTGACCTTGTTTGACACTGATACATATGCATGTATTGAAGTACATAGTTTTTAGTGTATCTGAAAGCTCATCTTGTTAATGGTCATGCAATAAACTGGTTGAGGGTCATACATAGTTTTTAGTGTATCTGAAACCTCATCTTGTTAATGGTCATGCAATAAACTGGTTGAGGGTCTTTAGGAAAATTATCTTGCACTGCCATCAATGTATGATTGTACATTTGTACTCAATCAGTTTATGGTTTGATTAGTAATGCGATACTGGTTGTGGTGCCCCTACAGCCAATTTGAGGCAGTTATCTTATGGATCCAACATCTTCCTTTGTGATGAAGCAACTTTTTGTAGACTATGAATTTAAGAATACATTATAAGGGACTCTTACCCATTGCCTTGATGAATTTTGTATCCTTTCTTTTTGATTGCTTTTACAATATTTATTCGTCATCAATAGAGGAAATACAGTATAAACTGGTGAGGTTAGTGCTTGGATTTATCATTGTGCATGGTGGTGCTTTTGTCCCAGTGTAGGATCTAATGCAGAAGTGGTTTTCAAAGTGGGGCACCATGAAAATTAAGAGAGAACCAGAACATGAATAAGTAGCAATGGATTAGTTCGTACGATAGCCACATTACGTTCCTCAAAAGGATAATTGCCTCTCTTGGTGCAGCTCAATTTTGAGCTCAAGTTCTTCCTTGATCTAGAGACAAACCCAATTAGTTGATCAACGAGTTCCTTCCACCACTCATAAAACATGTTACGAAAGTGAAACTGGGCAGTAGCATTGACCTCACAGCATAAACTTTTCTTAGAAGGATCAGCTTCCTGGATGCCAGTCAGTACCAACTTAGTAATTGGCAATGAAAATTCTCAAGAGAAGTTACCTTATCTCATCTAAAGCTAAATCCTGTTCAAATTTCTAATCAATTGGCAAATGTATGGTCTGAAATGGCATGTTGGCACTCACGGACTTAAAAGGACCAGTATTAGGCATTCCATAAATCATAGTTTCATACCGTTCAAGAACAATTTCATTAAGCTTGTCCTTGCTGTGAATATAATGCCAAGCCTTCTTTCATCTTCAATTGTATTGGGGATCTCTCTTCTAGTTCAAACATTTCCTTTTAAGCATGTTCCTGGAAATTCTTTTGTTATGGTGGTCGCTTCTGCAAAGGAGAGAGTTATGAGGTTAGTGTGTTTTTTTTTTTTTTTTTTTTTGGGGGGGGGGGGGGGGGGGGGGGGGGGGGGGGGTTGGTGTCCACTGTGTACCCTTTTTGTTTAGAAACCTAGCTTGCTGTAGGCAGTATTTGAAGGTCTTCAGGATCTTCCTCATAAGGTTGACAAGTTGAGGTTTGCTCAGCTGACACTCTTGTAGGAACCTGCCCATTGACTTGCCAACACATATGACATATGCCAATATGGCACACATATATGAGATCCAAGCTTATCATTTGTTCCCTTGTTGTGTGTGGGGGGGATGGAAGTTATTGACACCGGAACTCCTCTTAAGTGTTCCAGTCGGCGGAGCTATGCTCGGACGAATTTTCAACATTCTGCTTAACTCAGGTAAGGTGGGACATGATGTGCAAATCAAATGGACAGCTAAGATAATTCTTTCTAGCCATCTGTTTGTTTTGTACACCATGGCCCACTTGAGGAGTGTGATGGCTTCATTTTCACGCCAGAAGATCAAAACATTTTGTCCGCATGTTGGAAAGCTTGGATCTCCCATGTGTGCTGTATTGGAATGTGTGCCTGTGTGTAGATGGGAAGGGCTCTACCTGAGTGTGTGCTTCCAAACCTTTGATAGCACTATGACATCCTTTTATTTGTTAACTTCCGAAAAATTTACTGCAACGTCATCTTTTAGTTTTGAATATTCAATTTATGTAACAGAAATTCCGGGTATATGCCTATAGGAGCCTACTGCAATCTTAATTGTAATGCACACACATTTTCTCCCAAGCCATAGAAATATCAATCCTTTTTTGATCTACTGGTGTCCCCATCATTCTGTCATATTTATGTTCTCTCAGTTCTTTTTTGTTATGCTGGGTAGCACATTCGGACTAGAGCTGATGGAAATGATGTACAAGAATCCATAGGAGTCCTGTCTACTTCAAGAGGGTGCAATAATACTGAACATGAAGGAGATATGCCATCAAAGATCAGGTTTCCATCGCCGAAAAAACTTTTCAATTGAGTGTTGATGGCAATGTTAATATTCTCTTTCTACATGCATGCTGTTTCTTATGAAGTTTTCTATGTGTGCTTATTTACTCTGCTCATGCGTTGGAGGAATTCTTTCTTGTTTGATCATTGATAGCGCTTCTCTGAGTAGAAATAGGGATTGTGAGATTGACTTTGAACCTTGCTCGAAGCTTGAGGACTTGAATCTGGATGTAAGAAAGACTGCCGAGGACATTGAGGAGAGAAATCTCACAGGGACCTTTTCTGGAAGGTATCTCTTTCAGCACTTAAGCCAGTGGCTGTATTCAAAATTCTTGTGGATCCTTTGTGAATCTTGATGACTAGAAATTACTTGGTATGAGACTTGAAGCTGCACTAACAATGGATAGAAGTTGCCTTTTTGTTTTCAATTAAATGACTACATCTGTGTTTGTATTCATATCAAAAGGTTTTAATTAGCTAAAAGTGGATGGAAGTTGTGTTTGTATTGCCACCCTGAAAATTTCCAACAGAAGGTACCTATGAGCTTTTTTTTTTTGGGGGGTGGGTCAAGCGTCCATCTAATTCTTTCAATTTATACAAAGTTCTTGTCCTATATAACACATTCAATGTGCGTAATATTTTCGTGCTTGGAATGTTCCATGTTTAACAGATTCTCCTTTCTTCTTATTCTTCTTCTTCTTTTTTTATTTTTTTTGTTAATGTTTTTTTGATCAATAACCAACATTTTATTGTACTTTGTAAAGAGCATTAGAAGAGAAAAACTTGTGGAACACCCAATTTGTGAAAGTGGGGTCCATCGTGTAGTGATCCAAATTGCTTATTTAGCAGGTTCTCTTGTAGATGTGGATGGCCTAAAATTTTCTAGATTGAAAGGTCTTAACTCTTTAAACTTGTGGCCTACTAGAAGGCAGTGTTTTAAATAACGGTAGCGTGTTGCGTAGCGTTCAACTCTCCGTAGCGTGTAGCAAAATAGCGTAGTGCTATACAATACTTCTATTTTTTAATATATATATATATATATGTATATGATAAATATTAAATAGTAAGAAAAAAGCAAAATATATAAATGTCAAACCACTTACACACGCACACCACAGTGGGCCCACCATAGAAAACAATGTAAATCCACCCCTTCACGCACCTCAGTGGGCCCCACGTGGGCCACACCATAGAAAATAATGCACATCTACCCCTTCACGCACCTCAGTGGGCCCCACGTGGGCCACACCATAGAAAATAATACACTTCCACTCCTTCACGCATATTAGTGGGGCCCACGTGGGCCATACCACAAAAAAAAATAAAAAAAAAGGTATAAAGAACAAAAAACCGACAGTAACCGGCATTTTAAAAGGGAAAAAATGAGGAAAAAACTGAAAATACCAAGTTATTTTCATTGTACATTGAAAAAATTTCAAAAAAAAGGAACGAGCGTACCTATTTTTGTCTCAAGATGAGATTGAATCAGTGAAAACTGCAAATGTTGAAGCTCCATAGCCGATCGGTTTGCGTCTGGAAGCAGCTTTTTGAACTCAAGATTGAAGAGCGGGGAGAGGAGCAACGTCAGCAGCGTCGGTTTGTGTCTGGAAGCAGATTTTCGATCTCAAGATTGAAGGGTGGGGAGAGGAGCAGCGTCGACAACATCGGTTTAGGTCTGGAAGCAGATTTTCGATCTCAAGATCGAAGGGTGGGGAGAAGAGCTGGGTCGGTTTGGGTCTGGAAGCCCTTTCGAATAGGGTTTTTTTTATAAAAAAATAAAAATAAAAACTTTAGTTGTTGCTTGTGGTGTGAGTTCACCACTGTTTAATACAGTGAAAAAAAATAAAAATAGAACAGGTAGCGCACGCTACCTGCGCTACACGCTACGCATCCGTAGCGTACGCTACGACTCCTGTAGCGTGCGCTACAGGGGATATACGCTATTTGCTACTCTACGCTACGCACGCTACTGAAAACACTGCTAGAAGGTTAAAGATTTAATAGTGCACCGGTCCACTTTAAACTGATAAGAGGGCGAATTTTTTTTTTTTTTTTTTTTGTTCCTATTTATCGATAATATCAGGTTGTCAACGGGTTGGGTATAGGGGTGCCCATACTTGTAGCCGCCACTCCCCCCCCCCCCCCAAACACATCCACCCCCCCACGCACACACAATCCACCCACGCATACACAAAAATTAACTCAAAAGATTGAATGTTATGGTAGAATAAAAATTGATTTTTCTTAAAAAAAATATAAAATATAACACAATGGCATGAAATTTTGGATTTCTTTTTTCTCTTTTACTCCATCACATGGTTCAAAGCTAAAAACTATTAAAGTGAAATTGCACAGTGGGAGTACTGGGAATTAAAATGTTAACCGTCTAAATTGTAGGCCCCAAATTAGATGTAGAATAAACCGAAAGTTAAGCTTGCTTGATCATTTGTTCATTGGATTGGTGACCATTTTTGGACGGTTAAAATAAAAAAAATCCAATGGTCCAACAAACAAATCTCTAGGAATTGGAGATTAGGGCCGTTCCACCAATCTGATTTTGGGACTGTTACTTAGCAATAGTGGTTAATGCAATTTATTTGGTTTAATTTGAGATATTATTTGCCATGCGCAAAATTTTTGAATGCCAGCGTATTAAGCATCATACATAGCCTGCATTTCCAAATGACTCCCGATTTTGTAATGACTCTTGATTTGGTATGTAAATTCTGCACGGAGACTTTTGATTTGGTTATATAATTCTATATGGGTCCTATATGCCAACACTTGTACCACAACTGTTTTATATCTCAGGTGGGCCACATGTCTATTATGCCAAAATAGATAGTCGGTAGGTTTTACCTAGATGGTACACTATTTTAATATATGAAATATATATTATTTAGTTTTTCTATTATTGGGTTCGGGTGGGATTCTGGTATGGGTTTAGGTATACCCACACCTGGCCCATTTATTAATCAGGCTCAAGAAGATACCCAAACCCACACTCGCACTCGTTTAGCTATATACATACCCGATCCATGTTGGGCTGGGCTTGGGTACCCATTGGGTGCACCTGGCTCATTGACACCCTTATGTAATATGAAGTTTTATTAGGAGGAAAACATAGCTACAAACATGCTATGCTCTAGAACAACAGAGTAGATAGTGAAGGAAACCAAAAACGAGACAGGGCCGCAAAACTGAAAGGCAACAACTCAGTGGATCAGCAGGTGATTCACGTTTTCTTCACTATTGCAGTACATACACCAGGAAATTTGGTATTGCCATCCCTATGGCTCCTGAGGTGGTCAATGGTTAAAATCTTATCAAGGCACACAGTCCACACGAAAGCTCTGACTATCATTGGGCATACTTTCAAAAAAGGTGCAAAATTTGACTTATCATCTCCAACTAGGAAGTTAGAAAGTGAGTTAACCAAGAAGCACCAATCCATTTCCATAGTCTACACTCTCCTATCCGGGTCCCTACAGGGAATGTAGATGCCCTTCAAAATCCGAGGAGGATACTAAATAATTTTGTTGCCTAAATGTTGGAACCCGTGCATGATAATGGACCCTTTGTTAACAGCAGCCAGGTATAGGCTTCAAACATATCACAAAGAGGAGAACTAGTGCATCTAGTGTCTTCCTAGAAGCAGACCTTTGAGCCATCCCCAAGTTGGAATATGGAAGTGCTGCCACATAAAAATTGTGCCAATATCACCTCTCCGAATGGGGGAACTGAATCTCGTGGGGGCTGCCACCACATTCCCAACCGTTCTCAGTCATGCCATATTTCTCAACCAATATCGATCTCAGGAGTGAGGAATCATAGGAACTCAAATTCCACTTCCATTCTCCTAGTAAGATTAGTGGTGCGAACATCCCTGAGCCCCAAATAACCGCTCTTAATCGGTCCACACACCTCATTCCATGACACCAAGTGAAATTTATGGGCCTCATTGGAGTCATTTGACAAGAATCTCCTTTGAATGGACTCGATCTTATTGGCTACTTTGATCGGGTACCTGAAGTACAAGGGTAGGGACTGGAAGGCTAGCTAGAGCAGACTTAAGAGCATAATCTTTCTTCCCAGCAATAAAAGCTTGCCCTTCCTCATAGCTAGGTGCTCTGTAAACTTCTTGATCATCGCATCCTATTCCTCCAGGGCAGCTCTTTTTTGGGGTCAGTGGGATGCCTAGGTGTTTAACCAGAAAATCTGATACACGGACACACCCAATTTACACAGCGACAGACCGCACAGAACTGCCATCTAATTGACATTTGTGACACTGATTTTATGGACATCCACATTCAACCCCCAAAATGATTTCGAAATGAAACAAGATGTTTCTAAACAATTATGCCGACCTAACCAACCCATCACCGGATAGCATTGTGTTGTCTGCATACTGAACAGGGATCACTCCAACCTGACCTTCCCCCCATCATCATTCCTCTGATACAATTGCAGTTTACAACATTCCTGATGAACTTCAATAATGATTAAATTATGATAGAAAATATCAGGGGAGAAAATGGATCGCTCTCCCTGATTCTTGCTTTTGAAGAAACCCTTGGGGGTCTGATTGAGGAGGATAGAAAACTGAGAAGATGAAATTCAGGCCTTGATCAAGCACTGCTGCATGCTGCCAAAGCCACACACCCCAAGGGGTAGATTGGGACGTCTTGTTGACACAGCCGTATGCCTTCTCCACATTGACATTAACTAGAAACCCTTTTAACCCCTTTGGAGGATTCATCAATAAGTTCAGAAGCAACCAAAGGCCCATTGGATATAGATCTGCCCTGCACAAACACTTTGGGCCTACGGAATAATAGAAACTAGCAACCTTACTCAATCTACCAGTCAATACTTCAGCCACGTTTTGTGATAAGAACTGCCAATAGGCTTATAAATCTGTATTTTGAAACAGATTCAACCATATCCTTCTTTGTGATGGGAGAAATGAATGAGATTCATTTATATACAGACTTCCACTTTGTCATGAGATTCCTTAAACACCTCCAATAAATCTACCTCCCAGCATTTTTTCGAAAATACTAGAGGAGAACCATCTGGACCAGGGCATGATCACCATTAGAATAAAAAGTTGCTGCTTCCAGTTCCACTTACATTGTAGAATAACCAGCCTCCATCTTGGATGACTGCTCTGATGATATGGTATTAAAGAGAACACCTCTGAGCATAGGTCTTTACGGAAATTCCTCAGAAAATGTTGTCAGAAAGTGATTAACAAAGTGGTGGTAAATCTCTTACTTTGCGTCGCTGGCAGAAGAAATGAAGTGGATTCTTCTATTGGTACTAGCAACCTTATGGAAATATGCTGTATTGCAACTACCCTCCTTTATACATTCATCACGAGCTTTTCATCTCCAAAACACTTCCTCTCCGTTGGACACTGAGAAGGAACTCAACTCAATCCTCTTGGCTGCATCACATGGAGATAGCATTCATGATCCCTCCTTAACACATTCAAGAGTTTCTTGCTCTTGAGTGAGAGTTGCTTTTGCCACTCCTAGATCACCAAACATGGTTTTGTTCCAATCTCTCAGCTTCTTTTTTGATAGTGCAACTTAGAAGTTAGAACAAAAACAAACACCGGCAATCACTGCAACACGGAATAAGAGCCACCAATCTTTCACTGTGGGCACAAACTCGGAGTGGTCCAGCCACATCTCCTTGAACTGAAAGGGTCTAGGACCCCACAACTCAAGCTTTACGAAATGCAAATGGGTTTGGGGTCGACACTACGAGGAAAAGCTTGTTGGTTGACTCCAGAAAAAATATCCTTCCATGACATAGATGTGAGGAATCTATTGGACCATGTGTGTTTTTCCCCAGGAGAGGGAGATAACAACAAAGTCATAAAGCACTTCATGCTTGTTATAATCCTTAAACCCCCACGCTTCTTGTGATTGAATCTGATGACATTGAGTCCCTATTGAGTCATCATTAGACATTTCGATGGCCTAGATTATTGCTTAGCTTGTCCCAACATTTAGATGAAGCCTTCAATTGTTAGGGCTGTACACCATAGAAAGACCCTACTGCATCACACCACCACTGGCTAGAACAGAATGGGAAGTGCCTAGCATATAGAAGATGATGCGGCACACTTTCTGGATTTATAATTCCTAACGACCATGATACCACTAGATCTACCAAATGCATCTTACACATACGCAACCAAAATCAGGACCAACCTTGATGTGCCCAACATATGAGATTGGTAGATAATTCTTAGTTTCTTGAAACACAATTTTGTTAGATATCACTAGCCCTTTGATCACAATCCTCATGTATGCAACCCATACGTTCTTATATTCCGCTAATTATCATACACTAACACAGGATTGTTCTCTCCTCTGACCCTCCAATAGACCTTGTTGCGGTCATAATTTGTACTGGACTTTAGGTTTTTGAGCTCCTTGATGCCCTTCGTTTTTTTTCATGATAACTTGATCACTATTGGACTAAAATTCTTCTTACTCTCCATGTGACTGAGGATCATCCTGAGTGTTCTTCCTTGGACTCTATATTCACAAATCAACTCAACAAACTTCTCTAAGCAACTTTTGACCAAGGGGAATCATTCGAGGATCTTCCCCCCATAAGATGAAGCAACATGGTTGATGACTGTAAGTCTGTAACGAGCGCGATCTCTGCCACCCAAAGCTACATATACATAATCATCAAACGACACCTCCACTTTTACAACTGACACTTTCCACCCTGTAACGGTCAGAATTTTTTTTGTTCTAAAAAAAATCCGAAATTTTTTCCATTAAATTCAGAAAATTCTAAATATTCCAAATATGCATTCATTTATAATTTTGAACGTGTTTATGTGGGTTTAACGGTTCACTCTTTGGTGTGAGAGCTGTGTCGGGTGGTTTAATGAATTTATGAACCTGACAGCGTAGAATTGACTGCAAAACTCATAGATGTAATTTTCTAACTATCTAATGCCAATGATAAATATATTAGAATGAATTTAATATCAAAATATCCATGTTTGCTAATTTTTTAAAATTGATTGAAAATAGTCCGAAAATAAAAAAAACAAAAAAAAAAGAAAATCAGTTGTATAATCTGTAAAATGCACATTCATATGTTCTAATTTGAATAACACATCATATTCAACCATAACAACATAGATTAAAAAAATAGAAGGAATAAATACCTATTTTTGAAAATTTTTCAAAAAATGGAGCATGGAGCAAAATCTTTGAAATAACTTGTGTTGATAATCAAATTCAAGCTAAGAGTGGTCGTAATTTGCAGTAGAATAGTTTAGAAAAAAATTTGGAAGAGAAAAATGCCAAAAAATGAGAAAAGTTGCAACTTAAAAAGACAAAAACTAGTTGTTTATGGTCGTCATGCCCTGACCGTTACGGGGCAGTAACGGTCGTCATGGGGTGTAACGGCTGATCCTAGCGAAAAATCGTGGGGTCATCGTTTCGACCCCCATATCTCGTAACGGACTCGGCCATTATCATAACGTGTAAGCCGTTATGACCGATATGTAACCAATTTAGTACACCTTGATGACAAGTGATTAGCTACTACTTTGGGCATCACTGGAGTCCTGAAAGCGTTGGATCTAATGGGCACTGTGCCTTGATTAGCTAAGAGTCGAAGTGGAAACAAGTATTCGGGATTGGAAGAAACCACCATTCAAGTGGCCATGGTTAGGGCACCTGGGCAATTAATAGAGACCATATTGATATTTTGTGGTGCTTGGGCATACTGTAAATCGAAACAGGGCATATGAAATCAAAATGGGAATAGGAAGGAGTGTGGAAGAAACTGGTCGGTTGTGGGGCTAAGGGGGGATTATTAGTTTATCGCCCCTAGTTTTACAAGACTTACATGATGATGATGGCCTCAAACTAGTTCT
The DNA here is from genome assembly GCA_021015155.1 of Magnolia officinalis. Lineage (NCBI taxonomy): Eukaryota > Viridiplantae > Streptophyta > Magnoliopsida > Magnoliales > Magnoliaceae > Magnolia > Magnolia officinalis. The sequence continues at coordinate 1,893,783 of JAJHSJ010000016.1, read as the reverse complement.
CTGACATCTTCTCTCAAAATTAGACACATAGCAACCCTTGAAGCCGCTACCTCAGGATCCGTGCAAGGAGAATCAGATATGCCACCATCTACCCTTGACAAGACATCTCCGAACCTTGAAGAGCATGTTGGCGTAAACTCTCGATGACGTGTGGTTGGGACGACTCTGACCACTCCTTCGAGTTAGGTAGGTAGTCACAACTATTTTCCACTTGTACCTTGCTAGCCGAACAAATGACAAAATGCCGTGCCCTCGAGCTCCACGCCTCTCCCAATTAAAAGGGGCTAAAGTCCATTGGAAACACTGGCTAAATCACTGACGTGCTTGCTCTTGCTTGAAATGCCACGCTTCTGTCTAGTTGGACTATAAACTTGAATTAGGGGCCACCCAATACCACGTCGAAGATCACCCATGCCTCCATGTAGGCCTGACGCACCATTGACACCTTCTCTAACAACTTCAGCCTGCACATTGCGCAATCGGAGGGCCACTAATCGCCCTGGGAACACCTGATCTAATGGACACGACCCCCTTTGACGATTCTTGGTGGTGGCTCCTCTTCTTTGCACCTCCACCACTCTACTTGAGGGGAGCATGGATTATGGAATTACAAAACAGCCCTCATTGGAAAAGCTAGCTCATCGAACTCCAAATTCAGAATCTTACCCCAGATGACATCTTCCTTCAGGAGAACCTTTATCCGAGCAAACAATAAGAAGGATCTCTCTGACGTCATACTGTCGATCTCCAGCACCTTCCCAAAGTGAGAACCTAGTTTAACGAAGGCTGAATCAGTCCAAGCGTGTGTTGGAAACCCCAAAAAAAAAAACCCGGATCCAAGCCCCTTCATTGCAAACCACATTAGAACGGCACCATTTCTCTACCTTGGACATAGATGAAGCATTCTGTAATTGAAGATCACTTTGGAGCTAACATCTCCTCTATTGACCAAAAAGCGCAGCCTGCAAGGGCTTAGATTTTATCTGCACCTTCTGAAAATCTTTCCCCTCACTTCTCTCCCTCTGAAAAGCTCTCCCCCATCCCCCGGGATGCGAATTTCCTATAACCTTGCTCAAGAGAGCCTGCAGAAGCTGTTGGGGCCCACTGTGATGTCCGTGTATAATCCATTCAGTCCATCCGTTTCGCCAGGTCATGTTATTTGGGTCACACCAGCCCAAAATCAGGTCATGTTATTTGGGTCACATCAGCCCAAAATGAGGCAGATCAACTGGGCCGCACCATAAAAAAACAATGGGATTGAACACTCACAATTGAAAACTTCTTGGGGGCCACAAGTTTTGGATCAGGCTGGTATTTGGGTCTTCCGTTAATCCCGTTGGGATAACCTTGTGAACAGGTTGGATGACAGAAAAACATCACAGTGGTCTGCTGGAAGGCTTCAATGGTGGGTGTTTCCATCCCCACTATATCACAAGGTGTGGCCCACTTCAGTTTTGGAACAGTCATTTTTGGGGCTGTATCCCAAAATGAGCTGGCGAAACCGATGGATATTGTGGATGTGACATGAACATTGCGGTTGGGCTCATAGAGCTTCTGCCTTCAGTGTATGGGGTTAGAGGAAATTCCCATCGTTTTCTTTCCAATCTCTCCGTGATTTCTCTCTCCCTTCCTCTCTGCCATACACCCTGGGCATCATAACAGCTGTTTGGGGCAACAATTATTTTAGTATCAAAATGTGTACAAATAATGCAGTAGTTGATGTGATTCGTTCAAGTTACCTAGTGATCTAGAGGCAGCAGACCTAGTTCTGTTGCATAATAAACATGTGTCAGAAAGAATGTGCGAATTACTAATCTACCCCTGAGTGATACCTAGGAAATGAGAATAATATGAGATTTATGGTCTAAGACGTATGAATTATGGTGCTCTTATTTGTATAGCATAAAATTCAATACTTCGATGGTTGAATGTCTCATGCCCTGTTAACTCTTCACTGGGCTATCTCCTAGCTGCAGATGGTCAGCCCTTTTGTCTATTTTGGGCGTTTGATGAGCTTGTGCTGTTTCATTTGTGTGATGATGGTCTTGTTTACAAAGTCAAATATACATCAGGCATACTGACTGGTTTTGGTGAAAGTGGATAGTAATTTGCATTTTGTACTTCTTCTAGGTTTTATATGTAAAAAAGAACATGGCCTGGTGCAGTTTCATGTATTTCTGTTTTAATCCATCATGACTTACACATCTTCCATAATTTATGTTCTTATGAACAAATTCTCTAGCAACATCATATTATGTGTGTAGTTCCATGCATGGATACTAGTAAATAAATAATTTACAGAAAACCAATGATGCAGGCAGGACGTGTCACATGTTCCAGTACATGAAATTATATTTTCTTCCATCGACAAGCCCAAGCTTCTTAGTCAGGTAGGTGGAAAAAGATTTTCACACCTTTTTTCAATTTCAGTTAACAGATTTCCTTACTAAATGGTGTTGTTCTTTGAAATTTTCTGCGTTAAAGCAAATACTAACAGTATTACTTTGAAAATGGGAGAATACTATGCACTTGCAATTAACAAGCCCTGTGGAGGAAGTTCTTACGACTTTCTGCCTTTCCTTCCAGCTTTCCTTGTTTTGATGATTTTCTTTTGCTTATTTGAAATTTCATGGCCCTTTGTATTCTGTCACTCAAGTACTTTCAACATCTCTTGATTATGTTTTAATTCAAATGTTGTCATGTTCTTAATTTTCCAAATATTTCGTCGCTTGATTTTCAAACTTTATATGAAGCTTCTAACAGTGTGACATGGTTTTCCTAGCTCTCTGCTTTGCTTTCTGATATAGGTCTCAACATCCGTGAAGCGCATGTTTTCTCGACAACAGATGGCTACTCTTTGGATGTGTTTGTGGTCGACGGATGGCCTGTTGAGGTGGGTTTCTATATGTAAAATGACATATTCTGACATGTGCTTTGTTTTTCCTTTTTCTTTCTTTCTTGCAAATCAACCAATTGCAAAATATTAATAAAAGCATTTTTATTTTATTTTTTAATTTTATTTTTATTAGTGCAGTCTTTCTGTTCTGCAACTTACATTTTTCTAATCCGATCCTATTTTCTATTGAACAGTGATAGTCAAAACCATAACATTTTTGCTTCTAATTGTTATGGATTAAATCATCTAAGACTCTAGTTGGATAAAGGCATCACCTGATCAAGGGGCCTGACATAGAAATTTAAACTCAACTGCCAGTCTGTCTACTTCAGAAAGAAATTCAAATGTTGAACAGAAGTTGAAATTTTCACATGGATTGTGTAGCAGTTGTTCATGGTGTATTGTATTTAAACAGGACTGTCTAAACTTAATTCTATTTGATAAATAAGAATGAGCTGCTTGCAGAGACAACTCTCACTTTTTAAAATATTGGATTCATAATTAAGGGATTTTAGGCTTTTACTTTTGTTTTTTAATTTTTATCTCATTACACAAGTGAAGGGCATTTCATTGTAAGTGAATAGCCAGATTGTACAGCCATTCTTCTAAGTTCTCATCCTCTTTCTTCTTTTTCCTCCCTCTGTTTTCTCCTTTTATTTCCAACTCAGTGAACAACTGGGAGGCACCATCTGGAATATAAGAGTGCATCCTGTTCATTGTTTGTGCCAGTTTACATACTAGGTATTCAATAGCAGTCACAGTAGCCGTTATGGCCACTGTTGTTACCCCATAACAGCAATTACTGTCAATTTTTAACTGTAGTAGCCCTGTAACTGGCCATTATGGGGCTGTAACAGACTGCTTCGGTGCCATAACAACCGTTACGGGCCGTTTTTTTCTGTAACGGCCATTATGGCCCTGTAATGGTAACAGTGGGCGTAGCGGTACCCACCATTATGATTACGTAATGGCCGCTATGTAACCGTAACTGTTTTTGGAGATCATGCTTGAAATCTTTGGAACATGCGAAGTAAATGAAAGTATGAAACTGATTTAGTTGTCTCTTGCATTCCTGCTTTCCTGTTTTGGAACCCTGGTTTGTGGATTGTATGATGCCTGATGACAAGAAACTAATTTTTTTATCCGTTATTATTATTTTTTAAAATGCTGTTTAGTTAAAAAGAAAAGTAAAGACTGCTAGAAACATTTATGGATTCTTTTTAATGCGTCCCGGAGATGGAGAATGGCTTATCGTTGGAGGATGATGGCTGGATGAATTTAAAATCCAGAAAGGATTCCAGGATGCAGGCTTCAATATCTGTATTAGAATGCTGATCTCATTGGCATGCAGCCAAATTGAGTCTCTGAAATATGTTTCTTTGCTCCACCATCTTCTTCCAGAGCTTCGTTTTATGGCTCATAAGTTTGATACCCTGGTTGTTGGTACATTCCATTGTTCGTGTAAACGAGTATAGCGATTGTTCTCCTTCACTCAACATGCTTCTTTGTCTATAAAATTTTGTTCAAAAGACTCGTTAACCAGACTAATACGATCTTACCAGTATGCTGTATATTGTCTGTTTTTGTATCCTTGCTTGAGCTACCTTTACTTGCCTGAATTCTATGGTATTACATGCCTCCCAATCCTAGGGTCCGACACTTGTGCTAGTTCCCTTCCCTTGCCGAGTTGTCATCAACAGCCTCCTTTTAACATTTTTTTTAATCTTCTGATAAAATGGGTAACCATAAAATTTAACCAAGTAAACTGTATAACACCAGAATTTAACTAAGCTGCCCTTATACAAATGTATAACTAGCATGTGAAAACTCAAGGTTCTCTGTGTCACATGATTTCCTGCAATTGTTGGTTGATCACAACTTCCTATTCTATTAGGAGCATGGTAGTTATCAGTGATGGCATCTGCGTAATGTTCACGTTATATCTGCTTCATACCTTGTACGAGTGGATGTCTCTTTATCTTGATATTTTCTGTCCTCACAAGTTTCATATGACCTGCTTACTGATTATGATTTGAGTGCTCGCAAAACAGACTTAGATGTGTCAACATGGCAGTATAGATGCTTTCTTCATTTTTTTTTTCCCAGGAGAAAGTGAATATGTTAGAAAGCAGCTGTATGCTTGAGGAATTCTTCCCATTTTTCTAAACACTTAGCTTGTTGGTTATCATGACTTCCAATCCTATTAGAAGCATGATTGATGTTCCCTGCCTAATGTTTGCATACGATATGTCTCACAACGTTATATGAGTGAATTAGTCTCTTTTATCGTGGTATTATCGATCCACATAAGGGCTTCTGCATTTGACCTGCTCGTCCATTGTGATTTGGATACTCATAAAACAAGCTTAGATGCTCTCATTGGCCTTTCTTAGAATGAGTTCAAATGGCCTCGAGAACAGTTTAAATGCCTGAGAAATCCTTCCCATTCTCCTAAATACATTTGTACAATTTGGCATGTTATTTGCTTGCTTTCTCTCTCTTTGGATCTGATAGTCAATTTGTCGGCTATTGTTAGTATGGGTGCTGCATGGGTATCTTCAAGAAAAAGTTACTTTACAAATCATTAAGGAGCATTGTAATTCTATTTCATATGACAGGGATCTATGCCGAGCCCAAATGTTGCTGACTTTGCAATGATGTGGTCAGGACACAGATGGTTTACACAAAGCATTGGAGGAAGCAGTTGCTGGAAGTGAGGTGAGTATATTTTTTGTTGATTTTGATGATGATGCAATTTTTATTTATTATTTTAGAATATAGTTATTTGTTAAACTCATCATCATCTTTGGCATTGGCTTCTTTTTATTAGCATCTTGGCAAAAGCTAACTGACCTGTTGCCTGCCTAACATCGACCCTCCTTTACCCGGTTGTTTAATTTTTCCCTACTTTCGTTGACTAGTTGATTTACAGGCTGAGTTATTGGTCCACTTTTACCTTCAATTTTTGTTCATTCTTTGTGGGCTTTATGTTGTTGAATGGTTGTTACAGCCAGTGTTTGAAGTATCGGTATCGCTACAAGTTTCGCTGGCCAGGGATATGGAAACAATATCGATATCGTCGATAATATCATTGATAACCGGAAATGCGAGGAAACATGGGAAAACAGTAGAATTTTTAATGAAACTTCAGGAGATGTTAAAATGTACATATTTGCATATTTAGAAATAAAAAAAATTACAAAAAGAATGCATACATTACAAGTTTCCATTTAATGAGGCCTTAAAAGTATGTGCTGTTGTAAGAAATCAGTCCAACCATCCCATCCGGGCCTATTTAACCATCCAACCTTCCGTCCAAACATCCATCGATATTGCAAATATCAACAACACATGATATTTCACCAAGAAATCATCAACGATTGGAAAGGAAACGAAAGATTGTGGTCTTAATATAGCGCGTGTTGTGATATCGATAATATAGAGATATTATCGATATTATCAATGACAAATTAAATACTACATACAACCACGTGCCCATGAAAAAAAAATTGAAATATATATATTTTTTCTAATAAATAAAATTTTGATGATATTAATACGTTGGCGATATTGTTGAAATATCGTCGTTACACTTATGATACAAGCATTACCTAGAATTTACATAGTCGAAAATATTGACAATACATTGGCAATATTGATGCATGGGCAATACAAGCGACACCTAGAATTTACATAGTTGAAAATATTGGCGATTATATTAGCGATACAATGCTAATACCTAGAATTTCCGATACTACCAGCGTTATCGGTATCACTACCAGTGTTATCGGTATTGCTGAGCCGGAGATAAAGATAATATCGGAGATAATTCGAGCACTGGTTATAGCCCTATTCTCCATAGACATCTTCGGGAGGTTATGCAGTCATTATAATGGCTGTACAAGCTACTGCACTACCATCAAAACTCAAACATCACAGTGATTGATGATCATTAATTGCTTAGTGGTTAGACATCTATGTTCAATTTCTATGCTGATTATTCTAGTTTTCCCTTACTGTGGAATTTACAAATCAGTCCTAGATATTTGCATACTCAAAACTGCTAATGATTATGAGAAGAAATCATTTTCTAGTTTCTATTGTTTGCTTGGAATCATTATTTGAGTAAGTATGCTAGTATATTTGCAAAAACAAATTCTTTTGTACCATAGTTTATCTCCACTTTCCAATGCTTTATGAAAAGAAATTGAAGTATATGAACTGTTTTCTCTATTGAATGAATGGAATGAGTACAAAATTATGGTATATATAGGAATCTCAAGTCTAACTTTGAAGATTCCAGAAATCCTTTCAAGCTTGTCCAGAGATGCTGGAGTCTACTCAATCCTATCTAAAAGACCTACATAGATTGACATGATAAGGGCTTTAAGGGGAATAGTGATGATATGGGATGTTTTGGCTGTCCAAAATGAGGATTAGTGGAAAGGAGAGTTTTTCATTTTAGTGGTCTTTAGAGACTTGGCAACAATGCTAAATGGGTGACAACATCTGTTTATGGCCCCAATAATCTCAGCTTGAGGCAAGACCTTTGGAAGGACTTGGACTATTGTAGAATATGTTCCAGGAGTTCTATAACAAATCTATGAACCAAATAGATGCAGCTAAAGCCCACGGAAAAAAAACCCACTTGGATGATACGACATAGAAATTGGAAAGGAATTTTTTCTTGATTTTTCTTTAGATATGGAAAAACACCATCATAGACTCGCAAAAAATCTTCAAAAAATCACCATTAATCTCCTAAAATTGAGATATCTTAGGATCCGTAGTTTCTTTTTCCCCATCAAGGAGACCATCTTCGTTCGGAGCTGACACTAGCTGCATGTCATGATGACGGCAACAGTGGTCCTACACAATCTTCACCTCACTCAGTAGCTCAACTTGCTTTGATACCATATAGAAAAGAAAAAGGAGAAAAAGAGAAGAAGGAAAGAAAGGAGAGAGAAGAAAGGGAAGAGAGATGTATTAAGGCTAAAATTACTTATCTTTCAAATTGTTAATGTACCTGATAAATAAGAAGGGAGTCCAATATGGTACTCTGCCTGACTAAATAAAGACTGCTAGACTATAGAAGAACAAATTCTACAATGTGGATGAGGTTGCTAACAAATGGCATCTCCTGTGGGTTCTTATACTTGATTTGGGGTTTGGTGCTGAAACTATTTAATATAGTCTGGTCCATGCTGCATTAAATTCATCAGTTATTTGATGCGTGGAAAATTAGTTAGGAAAAATCTATGGTACATGAGGTTGGTGGCAACCCTTTGGGAAAATTTGGTAGGAATGAAACAATCGCATCTTCAATTGAATTTCCTTAACGGCTACAGATAGCTCAATTAGAGTCAAACGTCTTGCTTTAGGGTGGGAATGGCAGGATGCTCCCCCATATTGTATTTGGGGATGTTTCTCCCCGCTTCTTTGTTTTTGCTGGGATGTAGAGGGCCTTCCATCCTTTTCTCCCAAGGTGTTCCGTATCTGTTACGGTATGGCCATAAAGGCCGATACATATAGGTAATGGGGCGGTTTGTTTTTTGGGATCATATCAGCCGTTACGGGGCATAACGGGCATTACCCCCGTAAAAACAACCACTTCTTTTTTTCTATTTAAATCCATTTTTTCAAATTTTCACTTTTCTCATTCTAAAAACTTTCCTAGATTATTCTACAACAGATTTCTGGCACTCTTACTTTAGTTTTTAGGATAAAAATCATTGATGGAAGCGATTTGGGCGAATAGAAGCTCCAATGGCCATTTTTTTTTTCAAAAAATCGAAAAAACGGTATTTTTACTTTCTTTTTTCCGATTTCTAGTTCTAATGCTTGATCATGATGTGTAAATATTAGAGATACATAATCGTGTTCATAAATTCACCACACAACTAGATGCAACACTCTTACCAAAGAGTGGACCATTACACCACTATAAACATGTTAAAAAAAAAAGAATACATATTTGGATTATTTACATTATTTTGGATTTTCTAAATAATTTTTTTGAGCAATTTTTTTTTTCCACCGTTACAGGGGTCGTAACGGATGTTACGCCCCTGTATCGGTAATGGTGGTGGCCGTTATGACCACTGGTACCGATACATAAAAGTTTGGTTGTAGCAGTACTATGAGAAGCATGAAGAAGTCTTCTGATTGGATCTTAAGGAACTCTCTCATTGATCTACTGCTTATAGGAGAGTCTTATATGTGGTCTAAGAATTAAGCTAATCTAATAATGTCAAGGATCACCAGATTCCTCATTTTAGGGGATTGAAAAGAATTTTATTCGGAAGTGCTACAAGTTGCGGGCCCTTGTTCAGGCTTGAGCCATTGCTTGTTAACTCTTTCGTCTGATATGGTTCTTTGGGGACTCATTCCCTTCCGATTTGAATAATGTTCCTGGAAGAGAGATTTGATAAAAAATTAGAGAAATGGTGGAATGAAATCAAAGTGGATCGAAGCAAAGATCAGAAACTATTGCCCAAACTTAGACTCCTTGATGCAAAACTCAAAGAATGGAAGATGAAGAATCAGTTTTGGGAGGTGGAGACTCCTTTATTGAAAACTCAAATGGAACATGAATCACTACGGAAAGGTGGAAGCAATGATTGCTAAAATTCTTGGAGATTTACAAACGAGAATGATGTCTGATAGCAATCCATCTTGCAAAAAGTGAACTCTAGAAAGAACATAAGCAAAATGTGAAGGAAGAAATTTTGTGTAGACAAGTTTAGAGCTCCTTCACTTAAAAGATGGGGACAAACACAAAATTTTCTCCAGATGGCTAACTGCTGGAAGATGGGCGAACATGATTAAATAATTGGAGGGAATGACATGGCATTGGATAAACCTAGCATTCGATAAACCTAATGATAGATGTGATGGTGATCATGGACTTCTATCAAAAGCTGCACAGAGAGAGGATTGTTGAAGACCCACTTCTTAATATTGAATTTGATTGTATAACCGAAGAAAATGCGGCTTTCTTGGAAAGGCCGATTGAAGTTGAAGAAGTTAAGGATGCAATCGATCTTTGGGTCAAGACAAGGCACTTGGACCAAATGGGTACCCTTTGACATTTTTCAAGACATTATGGGAGGAACTTAGAGATGATTCGATGGGATTTATAAATGTCTTCTACCATAGGGGTTTTATTTTGAAAGAGATGGGAGCGTTCTTTTATCGCCCTTATTTCGAAGAAGAGGGTGCCATTCCCACCGTATGCTAGACTGTATTTGGGTGCATGCTATGCAGAGTTGACTTAGAGAAAGCTTACGATAATGTGGACTTAGATATCAAGATTTCTTATTTTTGGTTTGCAGTTGATACTTTTATTTTATGTGATATGGATCCTCATAAATTGTTAAATATAAAATGCATCTTAAGATGCGTTGAGTTAGTCTTAGGTCTCACAATTAATCTAGAAAAATTGTGGAAGCAAGATTATGGGTGTCAGTCTTGAGGATTGTGACATAGTAGAGTTGGCAACGGTGTTGCAATGCTGGTGCCTCTCCAACCACTTATCTCAGTATATGCCGCTACGCATCGGAAAACAATCTAGAAGCTAACAAGAACCAATGGCACATAGGTGCACGACAATTGTCATCCTGGATAATGAAATACCTATCTTGGGGTGTGTGTATAACTCTCACTAAGGCAACTTTATCCGCTTTACCTACAGTTTAATTGAGGATATTGCCCTTGATAGAGTGGAATGGGCAGAATGAGATTCATATAACTGACCCAATTTAATTGTTATAAGGCTTAGATGATGATGGTGATTTAGGTGCACCCATTATGTGGTCAATCAATTGGAAAGGAGAGGACTCAATAGTAGGATTGGAAAAATTGAAATATCATATATTGGCTCATGAAGTCTGGACTGCCTTTGTCGTGCTCTTTCACATCTCTTAGATTATGCCGAGTTCGATCGAAATCTCCTTTTGGCTTGGCATAGAAGGAGTTTCGGGAAGGAAAAGACCGCAATATGGCGCCTCACCCTCATGGTGACTCTCTGGGCTGTGTGGCTGGAAAGGAATTGGAGAACTATCATAGAAAGGAAGTAGAGAGGAGGTTTTTTTTTTTTTTTTTTTTTTTTTTTTTTTTAATTTATTTTTTTTAAAATTTAAATTAATTAATTTATTTAAATCAAGAAAAGAGAGGAAGAGAAAAAAGAAGAAGGAAGAGATGAAAAGGTTGGTGTCTAACATTTTTTAGCATAGTTTTTTGAAAGAAAAGCAAAATGAAGATGATAAATCGACGCCTCAGAAATAAAATTAGCAAGACCAAAAGGAATTGAAAGACTCAAAAGAACAATTGGCAAATTGCTTTAGGATTAAAGCCGAAGCAACCACATTCAATTTGGCTTTCCTGAACACTTCACCAGGAGTGCCAGAGTGATTGCAAAAGCATCTATTGTTGCATTCTGGCCCAATGGACCACAAGCCCTTGAGAAGAGAGAGACATTGTAGAATTTACCCTTTCAGGTCCATGCCTCCCACATGCCACATTAAAAAGGTGTCAATAAAGAGGAATTTATTTGAGAGAAAAATATGAAGACGATTGAAAAGAGATTGAGATTTTGATCGGAGAGAAAAACATTGGGGAAGCAGAACTAATGGAAGAAGATATTTAAGATAGGGAGTGGAAAGAGGAAGAAAACCAAACTATGGAATGAGCTTAGTAGGTCATGGGATCATAGATTGATGAATTGTGAGTGGCAGAGGATGAAGCAGTTTATATTAGCGGGCCACTCGAGTGAAGAAGAGAGTTGGATTAGAAGATCGCTTTGATACCATGAAAAGAATACAAGTTTTTGAGCCCTGTCACCAACAAAAGTTATGTAACTATGGATGTAACTTTTTTTTTTTTTTTTTTTGGAAGAAATTTCCTATCATGCAAAAAAGAGTGTCTCCATGGTTCACAACAAAAAATAGTGATAGCCTGGTTTTGCCTATTCCTCTCAATAATCCTGGCCCTCGTCTAACGATCACAATGGATTCTCTTAGTTTAACTGATCACGGTAAAGAAATGTTGGTATATGAAAGGAGATAGAAGAGAACTACCCACTGATTCTGTGATTCATCACCATAACCCTTCTGAGAGCTCAGGTACTGATGCATCTAAACAATTGTATTTTGATCTTCCAATTGCATTATGGAAATGAGTATGTAGTTGCACAACTTACCATATTACTCGGTTTGTGTCCTATTAGAGATTGTCTGCATTTTACAGGTCCTTTCTTACATCTTTCACCTTTATTGCCATTCCCATAAGGGTTGAAATGACACTTAAACATCCATTATGGAGACTAGCCAAGGAAGAGGAAATGGCAGCATGGAGAAAAATCAGACGTGGGAGATGACTGTATTACTTGAAGGAAAATGTCCAGTCTGCTGCAAATGGGTATTCTCTGTTAACCATCATTGGGATGGAAGTATTGCTCTCTCACCTTTTTTCTCGCCTGAAAAAGCTATTGAAGGTTTGAAACAATTGTTGAGAGCTTGGTTTGAGAAATTCAGCAATGCTCTTCTTAAATTCGGTGTTTTTAGGTGTTCTGATCATTCAATCTTTGTTAAACATCATGGTGAAAAAATGTTTTTTTATAGTATACGCGGATGCTATCGTGATATCATGGAGTGTCGAGGATGACATTAAAGACTAAGAGGATCATTTGCATTGATGTTTTGACATCAAAGATCTCGGTCCATTGAAGTATTTTCTTGGGATTGAAGTTTCTTGGTCAAAAAAGGGAATAGTTCTTTCCCAACTTTAGTATGCTCTTGATCTACTTCAGGAGACAGGCAATCTTAGCTACAAACCTATTCATACCCCTCTCGTTCCCAGCTGTAAAATCCAGTTGGATGCTAGTGAACCTCTTCTAGATCCTCGAGTGTTTCAGAAGATAGTTGGAAAGCTGATTTACCTCACGATTACCCGTCTTTGGAGTTATAAGCCAATTCATGCATGCCCCTTGCTTAACCCACGTTCGGGCAACTGAACCATTATTCGCCACATCGAAGGAGTACCAGGGCATGAGATTCTTTACTCAGATGAAGGATACTTATGGGTCACAACTTATTCAGATGCATATTGGGCAGGAAATTCGGATGACAGACGATCAACTTCTGGATATTGTACTTTTATTCGTGGAAATCTTATCACTGGGAAAAGTAAAAAGCAGACAATAGTGGCTTGGTCCAACACTACATTTGAGTTTCTCTAGCTAAAAAGTTGCTGATAGAATTATGATAAGGATCCTATGGAGATGGGGTGTGTATTCAGAAGGGCTAAAATGTTTGTAACGGGAATGTGTGAAGGTTTTTTGAAGCTGCTTGGTCGTATTTCTTTTTTTTTTTTTTTTTGTGGTAAATTGTATTCTTTCAGGCTTTGGCCTTTTATAATAAAATCGCTGTTCTAAAAAAAGGGAGATGTGGTGTGACAACCCACCGCAATATATATATATAATATATATATATATATATATATTATATATATATATATATATATATATATATATATATATATATATATATAATATATATATATATATATATATATATCCACAAACCCTATCTTTCATGAGCGAACTATTAGGGGTGAAGATTGCTGCAAAAGAAATCATTACTTCGCATATCCGCTCAAAAGAGCAGTTTGCAGATATGTTTACAAAATCTCTCCGTAAGGATCAACTGCCTTCTATTACAAGCAAGCTGGGCATGATTGATACATACACTCGCGCTTGAGGGGAGTGTTGAAGGAGTTTACCTTGTGCATACTCCTGCAGAGTACTATACAGATTTGGGTATCCTTTCTACTCCTCAATGTACCATTCCCGTGTATTTAAATTCATCCTTATCATGTATTAATTAGTTCTCATCCTGTATATTCTGAAGTTAGAATAGCCTCTCCCTAGTAGTAACCTTCCTGAGCAATCGAAACATGATACAAGAATCTTCTTCATTCAAGCATCCATTCTTTGTTTTTCTGTTCCTCTGTGAGATTAACATCTCACTTCAATCCTACATAAAAGATACATAGTGCAAGAATACCCTCTTAGTATATAGAATTTACATAAAATACACTCATATGAATTACACAACAATTGTTGAACATAAATAACTATTTGTTAGCACTTTATATCTATGGTTTCATGTCTATTGTGTATTCTACTTTTCTTAGAATAGTATGTTGCAAACATTTTTTCTTATTACTGGATCCTTACTCTTGCTCGGGTGGTAGACTCCCGGGAGTTTCAACACCCGGTTAAGGGTTCGAGTATCCATAGGGGGTGAAAACCCACTACGGCGTGAGTGTGTGGGGTGTGTGTGCGTGGGTTAAAAAAAAAGAAAAAAAAACATTTTTTCTTATTACAACTTCAGTTTGGTTGTAAGAACGTCGATGTTTCTTTTCTGTCTGTCATGATATGACTTTAACATTGTTGATAGCAATGTACTCACCACTGTTCTGTTGAAAAATGCAGGGCTCCTGGTCTGGCTCGTCCCCTTCTCGTTCTGCCATAGAGAAGACACTCACCATCCAACCAAAACTTGGTGATTGGGAAATTGACAGGAGATTATTGAAGATAGGAGAGAAAATTGCATCGGGATCTTGCGGAGATTTGTGAGTCAGGAACTATAACATGCTATTCGCATTCTTCCTCTTCTTACCTCACCCTACTCTTTGTAGTTTCCATCAAAACTAGAGATTTATGAATTCCTTGCTTTGTTTTTGTACAGGTATCGTGGAATCTATCTGGGACTTGATGTTGCTGTGAAAGTTCTCAGATCAGAACACTTAAATGAAACTATAGAGGTCGAATTTGCTCAAGAAGTCATGATTTTAAGGTGAATAGATGCACAACCGTCATAGTATTATTGGCTCATTGTTTCATCTTTGTCTTCCTATGGCACATTATGATTTTTGATGTGACACGAGACTGATAGTGGTACTGTTGACACGTAGAATAGTTCTAGGATGTGTTTTAACTTTATTATTAAATTCATTATTTGAAATCTCGACAATTTTCTTAAATTCTTGTCCTAATGTATATATGGTATGTGTATACTGTAAGAGTTATAAACATCAACAATTTTGTTGAATTTATCATGCTAGAAAGATTAAAAAACCCCGTTTGATAAAATTACCAATTAATAGAATAGGTGACAAGACATGTTTTTACTAAAAAATCACATCACTAAATTTGAATAGTATGTTATGAATGGGCTACCATAACCCATATCCTATCCTGTATTTTGGACAATGGAGAGTCGTACATGCTCCCATATCCATGTCTGTATCTGTATATCATATCTATTTCCTGGTTCCAGGGTTCTATGGTTTAACGATGAAATACTATTCCCCATATTGGTGCAAGAAGATTTCGTTTTTCTTTCTTCCCAAGGAATCTATGGGCTTAAGTATTTGCAACATGAGCTCTTAACCATCATCTTATCTTATCTTTTCTCCCTACAGTTTGGGGATGGCTTTTAACTAGTATGTTGGTGAAAAGTTTGACCATCTGTTACCAATGAGATATCTTCTCCCTTCCAGTTTTACTCGAGCTCTTGTAATCACCCATGGCAGAGACTCATCTTGACATCACTCGTAGCAGGTAAGCACATGCGAAAGGTTGGCACTGATGTACACAAATATCCCTCCATCGAATTGAAAGTTGATTGGACATGCTGAAGTAGTTGGCTGCATGAATTAGTAGGGATCTTACCTATACATTTTACCAGACACTACACACATGCCAACACAATCATGTCCACCACTGCACTTGAGCCTACCTACTGCCACTGTTCGAAATATTGGTATCGCATTACGTATCGCACCCTTGGGATATGGATACATATCGGTTATTGATGGGATATATCGGTTCTATTGCGTAATGTATCGCTGTTGTTGGAAACATGGGGAAACATTGGGAAATTGGTCGAATTTTTCAATGAAACTTTAGTGATCGTTAAAAAAGACATCAATACACTTGTAAATCAAAGCATTACGAAAAACAAGTGCACATAATATGTTTTCTTTGTATGGGGTCCCAATCTATGCGCTGTCTAAGTGAATCGATGTCTATTCATATAATTTATAGATGTAAGAAGATGTGTGGAAACACAAGCAACACATTCAAAAGCAAAAGAAGAATCACTAGATCAGGTTACATACATGTTTGATTTTTATGTTTGGATATATATTACAACCTATTTGTGAGAAATTGGGAAAATTTTGATTTTTTCAAAATTTCTGGAACTCGGCCCATCTCCTCCAAATCTCGAAATTGAAGCTCCCAATCTATGATTTTTCATGGATTTGTAACAATTTGACATTGATTTAATATGATTTATAGAAAAAAATATCGAAAATAAAAAATGCTCAATAGATTGAAAATGTGGGATATATCCCACTACTTGTGCGTTTCGTATCGCACATGTGGGATACAAGATATATCATGGGATATATTGACCGATATTGTCGATGCTTAAAACACTGCCTATTGCAAGTTACCGGAGAAGTCAAATTATCAAAAAATTAAGATCTCTAGCATGCGATGTTGGAGTTGCAAGATCCTTCTGACCAGGTGCCGTTTCCTCTCGGAATCCCGCTTCGGACTCCTGCCCCTTGATGCAGGACAATTAACCACCTGCTCTAAAAGCTCGAACTATTAGAGTATGACGAATTAATCCCTTTATCTCATAGCCTAAGCCCCACATCGCATGGGTTAGGACCTCGGCCAAACCCCCTACGTGGGCCCCAAATCACATGGGCTGCCCACCCCGAGTGTGTCTTCGCATCTCACGGGCTACCCCACTCGAGCCTGGTGTGAAATACGCATTAATCACCCCCGGTGAAGAGTCTCGAACACGATACCTCCTCTGTAGGCTGCACCCACCCCGAGTGTGCCCCTGCATCCCACAAGCGACCCCGCTCGAGCCCGGTGTGAAAATGCCCCTGCATTAATCACCCCCAGTGAGGAGTCTCGAACACGAGACCTCCTGCTCTGATACTAATTTGATGCAGGACAATTAACCACTTGCTCTAAAAGCTCGAACTGTTAGAATATGGCGAATTAATCCCTTTATCTCATAGCCCAGGCCCCACATCGCATGGGTTAGGACCTCGGCCGAACCCCCTACGTGGGCCCCAAATCAAATTGGCCGCCCACCCCAAGTGTGTCCCCCCATCTCACGGGCTACCCCACTCGAGCCTGGTGTGAAATGTGCATTAATCACAATCGGTGAGGAGTCTCAAACACGATACCTCCTCCGTAGGCCGCACCCACCCCGAGTGTGCCCCTGCATCCCACAAGCGACCCCGCTCGAGCCCGGTGTGAAAATGCCCCTGCATTACCCTGCTCCCGCTTCCTGTCCATTTATACTTGTTTACATTTTGAAACAAATGCTTCCTTGCTCTCACACTTGAATCTGTTGCCGCTTTGCTTCACACTTCATACAAGTATATGCCAGACAAGCTTGCTAGGCATGGACAACCTGAGCTCTTCTGATGCTGATAAATTAATGGAGCATTTCAAGCCAACTGCTAACATTTTCTATTCTATAGTGGATATAGTTGAGGTGCATGATTTATTTTTGTTGCTATTTTCTTCTTTATTCATACCTTTGAATAATATTTTTGAATGTCTTTTTACCAGTTTAGGTTATGTGAACTTTAGGAAGCAATTTAAATTTGTTAACCTACAATGTAATGTACTTGTCAAAAAAGAAAACATATATTATGTAAACTGTCGATCTTTTACTGATTTCTGTATTTCAGATAATGAATTTCAAGAACTGAATGCTGAATATAGTTTGTTTCTGATACTTGTATATTTTCTTTCACTAGTGAATTTTAATATATGTCACAACTTAAATCGTTCTCTTTTTCAATTTTCAATGAGATATAAATATAGTAGGCCTCAACTAGTTTGTCAGATCCTGGAAACGTAAATTTATGTTGGTATGCAGGGAAGTTCAACACAAGAATGTTGTTCGATTTATTGGTGCGTGTACAAAGCTTCCAGAGCTGTGTATAGTAACAGGTTTGCTCTTAGAATATGTTATATTAGTTTAATTTTGGCTTTTATGTTCAAAATTTTGGTTTCTTTTAAGCCTGCAAATTCCATTTACCAACAATGTTATATGAGCATGCAAATTCCAATCTTTGGACATAATACAACATGGTACTTTAAGAGGTTACTTGGTCAGTTTTGAGGAGGGAAGGGGTCCCTCAGAGATACATCAACATTATGCATGCGGGTGCAATTACAAGTGGGGGGGCTTCTAGGGTCTGTCTGGTTAACTAAATGCAGCTGTAAATACAGCTAAGTGGGCAATGATGATGGTATATGGTTGTTCGGGTACTGAAGCAATTTCTCGGTCATTGTCAGTCAAAATACACTGACAGAGCTGTCAGCGTAAGTTGCCTATGAAAATATAGTAAATCTCCCTGATGCAACCAAATGGCCACACGTGCCGATTGATCAAGATTCGAAGAGCACACTTCACACATGTATACAAGAAGAGGACCACCTTCCTTTTTTAGCCCATCATCACTTCCCATTTCTCTCAAATTTCTAGATTAGGAAATCTGCTCTTTCTTTCATATCTTTATTTTAGGCAGAGAATAATTTTAAATATTTTCTGATCTAAGTATCTTTTTATTTTAGGCATTTTCTTAATTAGAATGCTTTGTTATTTAGGTGCTTTCCTATTTTCATAGATTTTTAGATTCCATATCTTTTATTACAGATTACAAGGTTGATTATAAATAGGACCTATTGCCTATGGAATAAGACAAGCTGATTACCGAGAGTCTACCACCCGGGCATCACTCCCTTGACCAGGAGTTCAAATGATTTTGCAACCTCCTGAGCTTAACACTATATACAGGCATTCCCCCCCCCTCTCTCAGTGAGAAAGTCCCCACCTCCTTCCTCCTCTGTTGACCTATACCATTTCGTCCACCATCCCCTTGCTGCCGTACTCTTCATCCTCACTGGCCTTAAACCTTCTACCTCCATTGAAAGGATGACGTGCATGTGCAGATCAGGGCCATCCTTGTTTAATCCCCAGCACTGGCTCATTCCCCTGATTGCTTTGGTTGCAGAGCTTTCATTGGACTTGGAATGCGTCGTGTAGTAGTCAGCCCAGACATGGGTACAATGTGCTGCTGGAAAGGCTCTGTTGCACCCGACCGTGATGTGGGGTTTCTTCCACTCCGTCCCATCATTTTGCTAGCCATTTAAGGGTCCCCTTCCACCCAGAAAGTGTCGCAGATCCAAATTCGGAACGGGGTATTACAGGCCAGGAAAAGTGATCATTGGGTGCCCACCATTTGAAACATCCCTAGGGCCCTCTGTAACGTTTATTTGCCATCCGACTTGTTGATGAGGTGACACAGATTTGGATCAAAGGAAACCACAAATATCAGCTTGATCTTATTATTATGAACCCTCAAAGCAACTTTGATTGGTGAGTGTTCATTGACCACTGTGTCCTATGGTGTGGTCCACCCGAAGTTTTGATCATATTCATTTATTGTGTCGATGCAGTGAATTGAGATGATAAAGGATGGTCGGCGTGGATTAAAATCATTCATAATGGTGGGGCCCACAGTGGACTACCTCTACACAGTCCTGAAGTGGGGGCCATGCAATACAATTGAAGTCCGCTTTCATGGCCCATCCAAACAGTCATTCTGTAAATCTTTATATAGAGGGGTGCACAGCACCATAAGGTATGGGCCCACAGGAAGAGATGTTGCAATGACTAAGCAAACCCTGTAGTAATCGTGTTATCTTATCCTGTCCAGTATTTACGGCCGGTAACCAAATGTTATAAAAAAAGGGTCAAAAGTACTCTGACAAGGGCTAACGGGTATTGTAATTTGTAATGATGACGATCTTACATTACTGAGGTATTTACCAAACCAAACAGGTTCTCACTATCATACTCATTTATTGTGTCGATGCAGTGAATTGAGATAATAAAGGATGGTTGGTGTGGATTAAAATCATTCACAATGGTGGGGCCCACAGTGGACTGCCTCTAGACAGCCATGAAGTGGGGGCCATGCAATACACCATACAATTGAAGTTACAATTGAAGTCCGCTTTCATGGCCCATCCAAACAGTCAATCTGTAAATCTTTATATAGAGGGGTGCGGAGCACCATAAGGTATGGGCCCACAGGAAGAGATGTTGCGATGACTAAGAAAACCCTGTAGTAATCGCGTCATCATATGCTGTCCAGTATTTACGGGTGGTAACCAAATGTTGTAAAAAAAGGGTCAAAAGTACTCTGACAAGGGCCAATGGGTATTGTAATTTGTAATGATGACAATCTTACATTACCGAGGTATTTACCAAACCAAACAGGCCCCTAGTGAGACATGAGTTCTCTGTAGCAGTTGGTCTACACTGGTTGTTGGCGTAAGTTTTAAAAATATCGTCAATCTGTTGGACTTGGATCTCAGTTTTCCCATGTGCGAAACAATATCTTCTTGGAATACACTTT
This sequence comes from Magnolia officinalis, assembly GCA_021015155.1. NCBI lineage: Eukaryota > Viridiplantae > Streptophyta > Magnoliopsida > Magnoliales > Magnoliaceae > Magnolia > Magnolia officinalis. The sequence goes on along the minus strand of JAJHSJ010000016.1, from coordinate 1,873,355 downwards.
TTCCAAGATATGAATGATATTGGCCAAGCGATCTTGTGATATTTTCCCATGACCCTGCGACCCATGATCCAGAGTTCAATCCTTCATTCAGGAGGGTTTTCTTCCTTCTGTTTCTTGTCGAATAAACTAGACCGCTGGAAATTAATTCTACAACAAGGTAATCAATAAAGGTAATGGTGGCCATAACAGCCACCGTTGTTACTGTTACAGCACAGTTATGGCCCTCATAACAGCCATTACAGCCATTTCCTAAAAAATTGTAACGGCCTGTAACCTGTTACAGTTCCCACTGTTACTGTTACACAATGGCTGTTACATAACTGTTTTTGGATACCCTGTTCGACAGTTCGTTATTGGATATTTTCTTCTCTCTCTCTCTCTCTCTCTCTCTCTCTCTCTCTCTCTTTTTAATTTCCTCAATTTGAGTTCAATCCTTCCCTTTGCTATGTCATAAGAAAAACAATTATGAGTAACTTCTTCGGAATTTTGAATGCAAAAAAAGGAATTTGTTACTTTGATATTTCCTTTCAGTACACCATATTCTCTTGGGGTGTATAGGACCATGAATATTGATGTAGAACTCCATGATAAAAAAAGGGTTTCTCAACACCATATTCTCGTTGGTTATTTTCTTATTTCTTTTCCGAGTGAGGATGGGATTATAAGAACTAATAGAAGTAAACAGAAATGTAGGGAGATAAACCTGATTTTTGTAATAAAATCGAAAGAGCTACATCATTCTAGAGGAGAGTTTCAAATTTAAAGATCCCCTCATTTGCAAGGTATTGGCAATTTATTACTCTCCTCTTGACATGGGCAAATGAAATGCTTGTCCTTGAAGCTGAATCACGTATTTTGTTAGCCATACCAAACAATCTCTAAGGTTGGGTAACTCCCAAGTGCAATGATACCTAGGTATATTTTTGTTTCTTTAGTTTTTGTTGTATTGTGTGTTTTATTGCTTGAATGATGTGAACTCATTTTGATATATTTGCATCATCTATGGCTGACACTTCATGGTTTTCTCCTAAACGATGGAGAAACTTTTGTGCATTGTTTATTTTATTTTATTTTATTATAATGAGTTCTAAGTTTGTAGTTGTGTCTTTTAACATTTTTAGTTTCAATGAAGAATTTCACCATTTCCCTAAAGTTGCCCGAAGTTCATCTCAAACTGTGGAACTTCTACTTGAGATATGTGATATTTCCTAATATATCCTGTGATATTTCCCATTCTCGGAGGTGCAATATCATGTGCAATATTGATTCACAACACATTAGTTGGCATAAGATTGTACCTTTTGAACTTGCTATAGATGAATTAACTGTCAGCATTTAGGTAGAGATCCTTGGTGTATGTTATTTGTGGATGTCGTGTTGCTGGTTGACTAGAGTACAGAAGGGGCAAAAGCTCGTTTGGAGGAAAGCTCTCAAGTTTAGTAAAAATTAACCAAAGCAAGACAGGGTATCTGAGTGAAGCTCTAGCATGAGGCAATGCTTTACTTAAAATTGATGGCCAGGCGACTCTTTACCTAGATTTTGTAATCCAAAGGATGGAGAGATTTAAGGGATATTTCCCATAGGATTGGAGTTGGGTGGATCAAGTGGAGATGTGCCCTTGTAAGAACGTTGCATGCCAATGAAACTCAAGAGAACATTTCTAAAGTAGCTATTGAGTGGCTATGCTTTATGGGACATGGTGTTGAGCATTAGGAAATAGTGCAATGTACTCTTTTGTTGTGAGATAATATGTACTATGGGTATATTCTTGTAATTACCATCTACAATAAGGGTATTGTTGTAATCTATAATTCTAGGAGCTTCCTTGGTAGTAAATCTTTTAGATATGCTTGAGAAGATCTCTCAGATATCTATCTAAAATTCGAGAAGATTTGTAGCATCTCCCTAGATAAACTTGAGAAAGCAATAAATACTATACCTTTATATTCATTGTCGTCATACTTGAGAAAGCAATAAATACTATACCTTTGTATGCATTCTCATCATTCGATAGAGAAACAATGTCTATGCTTTAAGGTTCTTTTTTCGGTTTCAAAGAGCCAGGGTAGTTCATCTTCATCTTCTCTCAAACCCTTTTTCCTCCCCTTTCCCTTTTTCTTTTGTTCTTTCTTGGTGCCTCCCTAACCAAACGTCTCTCTGTCCGTCTCTGTCTCTGTTTCTGTATACCTCTTGTAATCTCTCTCTCTCTCTCTCTCTCTCTCTCTCTCTCTCTCTCTCTCTCCTGTTTTCTCTCTTTGTATGCCTATTGTAATTTGTATATAGTGTCACCAACATCATCTAATCCTTACCCCAACTAATTTGGGTTGGCTGCTGTTAGAGAGAGAATTCTTGCAATATAATTCTAGAAGCTTCCTATGTAGTAAATCTTTAGCTAGAGCTTGAGAGTATCTCTGGCATTTCTCTAGACAACCTTGAGAATGTTTCTAGAATTTCTCTAGATATACTTGAAAAGCCTATGAATATCGAATACTATACCTTCATATTCATATTCATATTCATTCTTATCAGTCAATACTAGCAGGGAAAACAGTTATGCTTCAAGGTTTCACTGGGCAATTAGGAGGCAGAGTGTGTAGAGATGAGCATTTTAGAGATGTGGATGTTGAGATTGATGTATGGAAAAGAAGAAGAAGAAGAAAAGAATCAAGAATGAGTCATGTGAAGCAACCAAAGAGTAACCCCATTGGGTTATATAAATGATGGGGAGCTGATTGAGATGGTTTCTACTTATTCCATGAAGATAAGATATGGCCTGATAAGGAGGGGAACTTTGATTCAGGTTGAAGGGATAGAAAGGAGGATGGGGGAAGATCTAAAATGACTTAGATCGAGGTGATGAGAAGGGACATCAAGGCTTGGATAATTACAGGTAGGGCCTTGGATAAGATTGATTTTTGAAACAGGATTTGTAAAGATGACCCCATATAACTGGAACTAGGCTATGATGGTGGTAGTAACACCTTATCAAGTTCCTCACCTAAGTATGGTTGTAGATGAAGTTGGTGATCACCTTTGATGGCATAACTGCTATGACTCATTCATCTTTCCAATTTCCTCTAGCATGAGCTCAATGGAATGTGCCGTGCAGGGAGTCCAGAGGAGGTGTTTCCTTGCTGCCATAAACTTTATATCAGTTGACTTAATACCTTGCTTTATATATAGATGCCATCTTTGACATGTCTAGATGACTATGGAACCCTGTCCCTGCGACAAGTGTGCCATAAAATATACGAATAACTTCATAGCATCATAGATCTAAGGTGATATCTATGTGAAAATCATGTCACTACCATAATATGTTAAAACAAATTTAAATATGTGAAAAACTAGAAAAAAGAATAAAGCATTTTTGTAAATTAAATATTTTTTATTAAAAATATTTTAATTATCATTGATCCATGGTCTTGAAGCCCAAATCCATGGATGTAGAGGTGGTTTTGAGTTAAAAACCACCAATTTACAAAAAAAAAAGGATAAAAAGAAGAAAAGAAATGACATTTTACCTCAGATTTGACAAACACAAAAATAGTTTCTCCTCAAAAATTTCGGACTGTAAATCCAAAGATTTGGAAGTGTTTTTCTTGCAATGAACGGAAAGTCCCCTTAGTATTGTTTTCTCTTCTCCTAAGCTTTGGAATGAAAAAAAAAACAGCTGAAAATGGGTGAAAACCCAAACATGTATTTATATGTGCCATACTGCATGCTTATCTTGACTTGTTCTGTATTTGGTTGACTTGTCCCTATATGGACCAATGAGTCAGACCAAGTCGAGGCCAAGTCTCCTGATTTTGCTGTCCAGTTTCTTAACTGGGACCAGTTCCCAAACTGATTGGACTGAGTCATATCAGACGATATTTAAAACCATGTGATGGCTTCCCTTCCCCTCTCTTCCCCAACTTGCTCCTGAGTCACTGGATGATACTCAAAACCATGCAATTGTTTCCTCTCCCATTTCCAATGATTTGCAAGTAATCCCTTCTCCACGTTCTTTTCTAATTTAACATAAACACTCAATTTAATTGTGGTACATTTTCTGACCCTAGATGTACTTTAAAGTTCCATGGCTTTAGTGCAACACAAGTGCTCAATGGAAAGCATTGTTCGCTTCAACATTGAGGTCATGGGTTGCTTACCTGTTGAAAAGAAAGAAACAATAGACATTGTAGGTTGACCAAGTTTGAATATGGGCTTACGGAAAATTTTTGAATTATTTAAAGAAGCATCTGGTTTTCTTTGCTTATCTCTTATGTGTTAAATAAGTTGGAAGAAATTCAGATACACACTTCTGATTACATCTTTGTTAGAAGCTTCTGTAGAGCCTTTTGTTTTTGGATATCATTTCTGATCTCATGCTTTCTGCAGCATTGTAGATGATATGTCGTTAAGCAGACAAATCTCTATTATGCGCTTACTTTCATTTATCATCGAAATTGGATTTTTTTAATTGCTTTGCATATCCCTCTTCTATGCAGTTACAAAAGGTGGTTATTTATTTGCTTGCAGAGTATATGCCTGGAGGAAGTCTGTATGATTTTCTGCATAAACATCATAATGTCTTGGAGCTATCTATGTTGCTGAAGTTTGCAATTGATGTATGCAAAGGGATGGAGTATTTGCACCTAAAAAACATAATTCACAGGGATTTGAAAACAGCCAACCTGCTGATGGACACTGATCGTGTATGTGACATTTTTTGATTGCTGACTGTGTTGGTTTGTAGCATTCTCTGCTGCTTGGTATTTGCATTTCTTTAGTGGCTATGGTTTCATGAAAAGTTGTTTTATTCTTTTCTTTTAAAAAAGTAAAAATAAAAAATTTGTTACTTATGAAAGTCAAACATATTTTGAACGATGATAAACATTTTTTTCCATGTAAGTGTGAGATTAGATGTCGGTGTAAACCAATGCTTCAAAAGGATTTGATTTTGACGAACTGCAGATGACTATAGTTACTCAAAAGCAGTAATCTGCACATAGGAAAAGTGCTAGGTTTAATTTCAAATGCAACTTTTCCACGCGTACACGCACACAACAGTGTGGCGGGATGCTTTAATATGACATACGATTTCCTAGTGTTAGAGTCTGAGCCCAAGATTTTTTTCTTTCATCTGTTAGAGAGAGACATAAAAATGACGCCTTGAAGAGGATGCTGGCCTAACCTTAGCTGAGACACCATGATAAGAAAAGAGACAAGCTAACACATACTCTCGAGTCCGTAAGAGGTTACATCTTTATTGACTGAGATGTCAAAGGATCAAAGCTTCATTTATGTAGATAGGATCACATCACACATCATTTTCTACAAAAAACTGACCTAGGAGGCTAAAACTAAAGAATGATTGGCGAAACAATATTTGTAAACCCGACCCATCTGGCTGGAACAAGGCTTTTATTATTATTATTATTTGGAAAGACAATGCAATTCTATTAAGGCCAAAAGGCACAAAGAAAAACAACAAGAAACAAAACCAAAAAAACCCTTGGAAAAAGAATCTGGACACCCAATTTCTAATATACAACTTAACCTGACTAATAATCCTAGAAATAGTGCTAGATTTGTTGCGAAAGCAGCAATTATTCCTTTCGCCCCAAATGGGGCAAAAAATAGCAGGCAAAGATGTCCTCCATCTGGCCCTACTCTTTCTACCAACACCACCAGCATGCCAACATCTGAGAAGACCTTTGATGTTGCATGGCATAACCCAACAAACATTAAAGGAAGACAAAGAGGCCGACCAAACAGCTGAAGCTAATGGATAGTGAATAAGCAAGTGGTCAATGGACTCTGCATCTCTGAATCATAGAAGACTGATGTTCGGGAGCGCTATAGCTCTTTTGGAGGTTATCGATGGTAAGGAACCTGTTCTTGCATATGAGCTAAACAATAGCAGAGAGATATTTTCCAATTTCTGATGTGAAAAATCTTGCAGAGTGGGATACATTGAAATGAGGCCTTGAAGAGGATGATGGCCTAACCTAGCTGAGACACCATGATAAGAGAAGAGATGAGCTAACACAAAAATCTCTCGAGGCAGCAAGATGCTATGTTTGTATTAATTGAGATTTTCAAGGATCAAAGCCTCATTTTTTGTAGATAGGATCATGGTTCATTTTGTACAAAAACTGACGAAGGAGGCTAGGTCTAAGGAATGATTGGTGAAATAATATCCGTAAACCCAACCCATCTGGCTGGGAAAAGGCTATTTTTTTTTTTTTTTTTTGAAAGATGGTGCAATTTTATTAAGGCCAAAAGGCACAAAGAAAAACATCAAGCAAACAAAGAAAAGAAAAAGAAATAAAACCAAAAACAACCTTAGAGCTCAGGGCACCCAATCCTAATATACAACCTAACCTGATTATAACCTTAGAAATAAAGCCAGATCTGTTGCAAAAGCAGTGATTATTACTTTCGTCTCAAATGGACCACAGGGTAGCAGGGAAAGAGGCCTTCTATCTGGCCCTACCCTTCTCGCCGACACTGCCAGCATGCCAACATCTGTATAGACCTTCGTTGTTGCATGGCATAACCCAACTGACACTAAAGGAAGACAGAGAGGCCGATAAACAAGTGGTCGACGGATTCTGTATCTCTGAAGCAGAGAAGGCTGATGTTTGGGAATGCCATAGCTCTTTTTCGGAGGTTATTGATGGTAAGGACCCTGTTCCTGCCTATGAGCCAAGCAAAAGCAACAACTTTGGGAGGCATGCTGTAGGACCAAACAACACTGGTGTGAGAAGAACTAGAAGGCCCGTCCTTTGAGAGAAACAAATGGAAGGACATCACCAAAAAAGAACCTGACTTATCCCTCAGCCACACCAGCGAGTCGCTAGCACCCAGAGAAGGATGGATTTCCTGCAAATGAGATAGAAGCTGAACTAGATCATCAATTTCAAAGTCATGAAGATTCGGACGGCACGGAGGAACCTACGCACCCTTGTTACCGGAATGTGAGAAACAACAATCGATCGAGACGTCAGAAATAGAGCAAGAGGCGGGGCATGAAAATCCTCGCACAGCGGGGGACTCCCCACACCAGACATCATCCCAAAATCTGACCCTTGACCCATCCCCAATAGCGAAACCCATCCTAGAGAACACCTTAGTAGCAATATGAGTGATAACTTTCCAGAGAAAGGACACCTTATACAGTGATAATTCATTAATCCACCAACCCATGGCCGAATAGCCATACTTACCTGCTATAATTGACCTCCACCAGCTATCCTCTTCAACATGCAACCTCCGCACCCATTTGCTGAAAAGGGCAGAATTAACCACACTAGACATCATCCCAAAATCTGACCCTTGACCCATCCTCAATGGCGAAACCCATCCTAGAGAGCACCGTAGTCGCAGTACGAGCAATAGCTTTCCAGAGAAAAGCGCCTTTTATATGGTGATGATTCATTAATCCGCCAACCCATGGCTGAATAACCATATTTACCTGCTATACTCGAGCTCCACCAGCTGCCCTCTTCTGCACCCAACCTCCACACCCATTTGCCCAAGAGGGTAGAATTAACCACATCAAGCTGGCGGATACCCGCACCCCCTTCGGCAAAGGGTCTACACACCTCCTTCCAACTCAACAAGTGAAATTTACCTTTTGATGCTCCCCCTTGCCAAAGGAAATCTCTCCGATGCTTATCAATCCAATCAAGGACAGATTTAGGACAGCAGAAAAGAGACATGAAGTAGACTGGGAGGATGGAGAGGGCTGCCTTGATCAGAGTAATCCTACCACCAAAAGATAGAAGGCGACTTTTCCATGGCGGCAACTTCCTTTTCGTTCTCTCAACCACCTTGTCCGAAAGGTGTTTGTTAGGCTTACCCAAACAGAGAGGCAGACCAAGATAGGAGGGTAGGGATCCAACTTGGCACCCAAAAATACCAGCCAAACGAACAAACTCTTCCTTAGGCAGCCGAATCCCAATGAGCTCACTTTTGGGCAAATTGACCATAAGCCCCAAGACAACTTCAAAACAGTGAATGATTTTTTTATATTATTTTATTTTAAAGATTGTTCACTATGGACACATCAAGTTCACAGAAAATCAGAGTATCATCAATGAACTGGAGACGGCTGATACGCTGGGGGACACATTCTCAACCACAAAGCCCCAAAGAGGCCAACAGCCTGGCCCTGACACATCCTGCTCAGAGCTTCAGAAACCACCAAAAAGCAAAAAAAAAATAAAAATGAGAGCAGGGATCTCCCTGGCGCAGGCCTCTTGAAACTTTAAAGAAGCCAAATGGAGATCTATTGATAACAACTGAAAATTTAGCTGAGGATACACATGCTTTAATCCACGACCTCCATCCCAACCGGGCCAACATATAATCAAGAAAGGTCCAGTTGATGTGATCATATGCCTTTTGCAGATCCAGGTTACAAAGAACACCTTGCCTACCAGCTCTATGGCAGGAGTCAAGGGCACTCGTGGGCAATAAGAGCGCTGTCGCGGATCTGCTTCCCTGCAACAAAGGCACTTTAGAATAGGGAAATAACCCTGAGGAGGACAGCCCTAAGCCTAAGACTAAGGATCTTTGCAATGATTTTATAGGCATTGCCAAAAAGGCTGATGGGCCTAAAATCCTTAAGGCGTTATGATGATGAGAAAAGCTACAGCGAACTGGTCAGGACGAAACCCACAAGAAATAACACAAGAAACTAACACAGACATAATAAAACTTGGGAAAATGGTGAGTTTGTATTCTCAACAATGAATCAATGATAACTGCCCTGATTGTCTTTTAGCTTTGCTACAACTCCGCAAAGGTGAACTGACGGCTGTCCGTGAAAAACCATTTAACCATTCAAGATGGCGTCCCATAAAACACAGGCCTGCATTATATTAACAACCATGGGGAACATCTGGAAGCATTTAAGTGTTGCATATCTGCTGTATTTTGTTAGGGAATGAGTCTGTAATTCCAGAAGTATCATTAGCATAGTTTTATTATTATTATTATTTTTAAACCCGTTCTGAGATTTAGTATTTCAAGAAAACCAATGGCATCTAATCTAACTGTCAGTCCTTAGTGGGAACCAATGGCAAATTTTCTACAGTGTGGTCAAGGCAACTTGACAGTCAACAATGTGGCGGGATTTATTAGTTTGGGATAAAATGTTTGCAGGCTAAGCTTGATACTGACAATCATTATATAGTTAATCTGTTCTATTAAACAAGGCACTTCAAATTGGTCCAATAGATCTAATTTCAATTATTTATGAAGGTTGTAAAGGTGGCAGACTTTGGCGTTGCTCGGTTTGAAAGTCAAGGGGGTGTAATGACAGCAGAGACCGGAACATACAGATGGATGGCACCTGAGGTGTTGCTCTCTCTCTCTCTCTCTCTCTCTCTCACTCTCTCCCCCCCCCCCCCCCCCCCCCCCCCCCCCCCATTGAAATTAAAAATTGCTTTAATTTCCTGAGTGAGAGTTCCCACTGGATACGGAGAAAGGGGGACATAAAATGTAGGACATGTAGCAGTTATTTAATCATACTGGCCCAACCACTGTTGCAACGTTAACATTTAATTTAGTGGTTTTTGGTAAACGTGCAAATCAAATACCATCCAATTCACCTCAAGATGATTAGAGCTGCCTTTAGATAATTTCTGTCTTGACATTTTTGACCCTTCCTGTTGCATGAATCACAGCAGGTCATGGTCATTATTTAGTGGGGCAATGGTGGAAAAGTTGGAAATCACAGCCCCATAGTTTTTTCTAGTCCTTTTTATTTATTTATTTATCTTATCTTTAAAATTATCGTAGCTACCATTAGTGGTACTTTTGTATTTCATTCCTACTTGTTATCATGTTTATAAATTGTTATATTCCTGTGCTTGTTGTCATTTCATTAATGAATTCTATTTATCTTGCACAAGGTTATAAATCATCAACCATATGATAAAAAAGCAGATGTATTCAGTTTTGCTATTGTACTGTGGGAGCTAGCAACAGCGAAGGTAGAACCCACACCCATTGTTAATTAGCGACTCAGTGGTCAATTAACAAAGCCTGTGAATAATCGTTCTTTGATAAATGATGGAGTTACGATTTTATGTTGCAGATCCCATATGATAACCTGACACCCTTACAAGCTGCCTTAGGAGTGAGACAGGTTTGTGATTTTGTCAAATGGATTATTTTGTCCAGTTCCTATATTTTAAAAAGAAAGAAAGAAAGAAAAGTTTAGTCACCCGAAAGCTGTTGAAGGCCGTCAAGTCTTAATTGAATCTGGAATATCAAGAGTTGGAAGATACTTAATAGTTAAAAAACATTGTTGGTAATTCTTGGCGAAACCCAGACAAGTGGATGGACTCTTGATCAGTTCAAGTTTTTGTTCGAGTCGACTTGAAATCCAATTGAATTGATTTTTATTTTCTTTAATTTTCGTGAACTATTTTACCATAATAGGAACATACTGCATCATGAGATGGGACTTTTCCGCATCTGACACATTGTCTTATGAGAATCTTGTATTATACTCTGATCATAAAAATCAGATTTTCCATGCAATAGTTATCATCGCTGAAAATTTCTGACTCGTCTCAAGTTTGCATTAGTTAGGACTTCTGAGAACATCTGTACAGCACAAGCCATTTGCTACATAACATGTAAGGAACTTTCTTTTTCAGGTCATGCACCTTTTGTCACATGATTCCGGGGCATCGTTCCATTGGTCAGCCAAATTGGCACATATCTTCAGATATTATATCATCATAGGATAGGTGTAGCAATCCAAATCTGGATCTCACATGTGAGATACAGGTCATTCAGGGACCCACCTTGTATGTGCCATGCCCCAAGATTCAGGCAGGTTTAGTCATCTGCTGGGCTGCAGGTGTATGAAAACAATGGATGGTTGAGATAAATTGATGTGTAGTCCACATTCTCTGTACATGTGTTGCACATGATGACCCACGAGTGGCTGTATTGAGCATGACTGCATGAGCTTTACAATACAACGTTATGAGATAAAAGCTAGACATTCAAGTAGTTCCTCTTTTTCTATGACTGCACGAGCTTTACAACACAATGTTGTGAGATTAAAAGCTAAACATTCAAAGTAGTTCCTTTTACTTTCTTTTTTCCTTCCTTTTTTGACATTCCTACCTGCCATAAAGAAGGCTGATCTGGTGCATATGCTTTCTAGGGTCTGCGACCGGAACTTCCTGACAACATGCACCCCAAGCTGTTAGACTTGATGCAGAGATGTTGGGAGGGAACTCCTACTGATCGGCCATCCTTCTTGCAGATAACAGTGGAACTTGAAGAACTCCTGCAAGAGGTTCAGGTAAAATCCTTTTCCTAGATTTCGCTTTACGCCCCACATTCATTCAAGTCTCCCTACATTTCAGCTTCCACTATTTTGGTAGGTAACTTGAGAGCAGCCAGACATACAGCTGATCTTCATATTGGCTCGTGCATTGTTTTATGCAACCGTTTCGGAACTATTACAAGTTGGTATTGCCGATGGAGTACCTGACGTGAGGCTTTTTGTTTTTTCTTTTCGTTTGCATTTTTTTTTTTTTTTTCTGTCAGTTTTCCAAGTGCATCTGATGGCAAAGTTATAGAGGTGTACCAGTAAGATTAGGCAAATTGATGGGTCTGTGTTCCCCAGTCTTTTAGTGAACTGGTGAAATGGGTATTAGACAGTCAGTAATTAGTCTCAGCTGCTGTTTTTTCTTTCCATAAACATCTACACCATACGTTACGTGGGCCTTTATGCGAAAACCTTATTTCTAATATGATGAGCTTTGTCCACATAAATATCAAACCAATGTATCAAACACAAAATATTAGAATTTGCTTGATAGATTAAGGATGCATTTCAAAGCAACCCCAGATGACATTCCAAAGGACGCACCCCAAAGCAGTGTACAGTGGAAAATGTTTAAGGGTGTGTTTGGTTGCACGGAGTATCTTGAAATTTTGCGATTAATCCGTCTAATTTGGTGCAGAAATTCATGATATTTCATGAAATTTTTGGTGCAGCCAAACACTCCTTGAAATATACCGTAGAATTTCTGTGCCAATAAATTGATAAATGATGGTTAGCATTGTGTAAGGGGTAGACTCCAGTGGTACCAGCCTGCGGTGGTGCTGGGAGATGTGGGGTGCATGGTGTATTTGGAACATCCAACCTTTCCGTCAGATGCTTGAACTCATGTTGCATGTAGTTCCTGAAAATCAGATCGATCCAAAAGTCAGGTGGGCGGCAGCACACGGAATAAGTTGGGAGGGAATGTCCACCCTTGGCTTGCACTGCAGCTCACCTGATTGCAAACCAGGCTCATTTTTGATCTGACCCTTAGTGCAAGCCAATGAAGGGTCTGAATGGTTGGGATTCCATATTAACAGCACGAGGGAACCCTCATTGAGTCAAGGACTCAAGGGTGGGCGTCTCCTCTCAAATTGTTCCCTGTTGTGTGGCCCACCAGATTTTTAGATCCTGAGGGTGGGGGTCTCCTGTTGTGTACCACCAGAGCGTGCCCCTTGTGTTTGTTGAAGAACTAAGAGGAGCTGTTTGGTAGCAAGAAATGTTGGAGCCTGGTTTCCATTGTCCAGGTTTATCTCCTTTGTGGCAAACTCATCCAGCGTTTGTTGAGAGAAATTGGATCTCTCTTCTCAACAAACGCTGAATGCGTTGCCATCAATGGCTGGGTTGCCCCATTTTTCGACTGTTACAAGGGTCTTCATTTGTCTCTACAATCCCCGTAGACCTGGATAAGCGTTTCTCTCCTCTCTTTCACCTCTTTTGACTGTACAAAACTTCTTTTACACACTGAAGCTATGTGGGGCCACCATGTTGTACGCTTAAAAATCTAACTCAGTCCATCAGGTGGGAACCCTTGTATTTACCCTACAATCATCAAATCAGACTCGGAAGAAAAAAAAATAAAATCAGATGGTCCAAACCAAAGGGTGCTAAATGTCCTAGTTCATGGTGTAATCCGGCTGATTTTTTTATTTTTATTTTGGATCAGGCTGGTTTTCAATCTTTCTTTCATGCTCGTGAATTCCACCAGATGAACGGATTTGATGAAAGAAACACGCTATGGTGGTCTCACAAATAAACCTATGGTTGGTTGGCATCTGGCTCCATTGTTCCGTGTGGTGTGGCCCACCGAAATTGTGGATCTGACTGTTTTTTTTTTTTTTCCCGGATGATCTTACATCGAGTAGATCACCTGATGGACGCAGTGGATTTATATACGTGCAGCATTGTAGGCCCTACTGTGTTTGGTGTTTAGCCCGGTGCCAATAACAACTGCTGTACGAGGGATGGAGACCAGATCATCTGCAACATCTTTTGGAGCAGCGTGTTAAAAAACATGCTTGTGGGGCCTACCATGTTTATGTAGAATTCGCTCCGTCCATCAGGTTCTATCCTCCATTCTAGGACATGGGGCAAAGAAACAGCGAGATCTACAAGTGAGGTTGCCCATGCCACAGCGAACAATGGGGATGGATGCCGACCATTGGTTTGTGTGGGGCTTGTATATACCTGACATGTTACTGCCACCTTTAGTAAATAAAATGCTTGCTGTCATCTGTTAGCACACTTGTATGGAAACCAGAAAAGGTAGTCATGGAGCGTAGAGAGAAGATAGTAAGGATAGATTTGGGTCCTTACTCTTGCCCGGGTGGTAGACTCTCAGTAGTTTCAACTCCCGGTCAAGGGTTCGAGTACCCATAGGTGGTGAAATTCCACCAGCGTGAGTGTGTGGGTTGTCTGTGCGTGTGTAAAAAAAAAAAAAAAAAGATAGTAAGGATAGGAAGGATACTTCTGTCACATGCTGTTAACGCCATACACTTAGAGATGAAGAATGTATGATTGAAAGCCAAGCCTAGAGGTATCATTATCTCAGCGACACGTGGCAAGAAGATACATGCTATACATGCAAAATGACCGTACATGCAAAAAAGAGTATGCCTAATCCAACATAACATTAAGGAGGCCAAATTTAATTGGACATGCATAACTGTAGGCCACTAAGCTGTGCAGGAAGTATACAAGATAATGTAGTAGTTGAGAGGCCTCACTTCAACACAGAAATGTAACAAGCCAAGGTTGTTAACCGATCATACCATTGATCCCATAAGCTAAGGGATCATACACAAAGCCACTGTCTAATTTAAGTCTATAAAAGCAGCAGAAAATAAAGAGCTTGGGGCCCTCGCCAATTCATTTAAACAGATCTCTTATTAGTTCAACGATGCTTGTCAAATCTTTCCATCTAACATGTACATCTATCTTATCTTAGCCTAGTTTAACCTTTCCACTTATGTCCAACATATCACCCTAATAAGTTGGATTTAATTTAGGTTATCTATGATTTTGTCATTGGACCCATAATCTCTTAGTCTTTACTAAGTGATTCTCTAGGACACAACCTGTTGGCTACACTACGACCATCTTACAGCCCTCTAGATTTAGATAACCGTCTCACAACTATTCAAGTCTAGAGGATTGCTAACCATTCACAGCCGTGTCGCTTGCATAAGTTGTCGTCAGTAATATCTTTTGCTTTATTTATTTTTCAGCCGATTGTTTTGCATTATCAATACTTGGCCTTATATTTCCTATTTTTTCTTTGAGTGCTTACTTTGTTTGTGAATGCAACAAAGTTATTACTGTTGTGATAAAAGTCATTGTCTTTAAGGTAAAAATAATTCACTTGAAGGGTAGGCCTCCCCTTCATAAATCGTCTGATTCCTTATTAATCGGTGGCTAAGTAGTCTGGCCAATTTTCATAAACTTAGTCCTAATTCGGTTATTTTGGCGCTTCGGGATTGAGATTCCATGATTTGACCACCCATTTCTCCGATGATCTTTCTTTCTCCCTATAAACACACGTGTGGAATGTCTGATAATTTGAACACAATAGTTAAAGCTGTGAAAAGATGTTTGGTGGGGTGTGATTGTATCAAGGGGTGCTTGCCACATGTCACGCCTAAGATCGTTTATTTACACTGGCCCTTGTGGCAGGCTCTTAGCATGTGGCTCTTTGCATTTAATCCTCGCCATGAAGAAATATGATCTCTAATACCTTATAAGAAATGTATTATACGGTTAACCTAATGGGAGCTTCCCATGCGGTCGAGCTTAGTGGCCCCTCGATGATGTGTGTGCACTTAGTGACCTATGGGCATAAAATTAAGCCAATTCATGACTTAGGTGGGCCACATCACAAACAAAAGTTAAGAGTGGATGCCCACCCATTGAAACCTTTGATTGTATATAGGGCTAACTGAGATGTGGTTCAGATATCTAGTCCATCCTGTTAAGGCAGTGAAGACTCCCACACGTCTCCTTTTGAGATACGATCTCTCTCTCTCTCTCTCTCTCTCTCTCTCTCTCTCTCTCTCTCTCTTGTTTGTAAGTATGAACGTACATTTTTGTGAAGGCCTAGTACACGCTGTTTTTTTATCACTAGATCTCTCTTGTGGGTGTGATATATATATGGAGAGCATTTAGTATAGAGACGCATTTCATAGTATCTGTCTTTGTAAGATTCCTTGTATGGGTGGGAGAGAGGTAAGTTATGTATTTTTATTTCTTTTGTTTATAGTAAAGAAGAAAGCTCTGTATTGCTGCTCCATGTAGTAGACATATTGTTGAACCACGTAAATCCTTGTGCCACTTGTCTTTTGTTTTGACATTTTTGGCTTTTGTTTGACTATTTTCTTTTATGCTTTGGTCTTGCTTACATTGATCATGTGCAGGCATTGTTCTTCAACAATTGATATTAGAGCCATAGGTTGAGAAGCCTTTTAGCATCAGATTAGTGTTGGCGTTTGTTTCACAATTGTGTTTCAAATGGCTGGTTTGAGTTCTTTTAGATTCGAGGTGCTAAAGTTCGATGGATTCAATTACGTGTTGTGAAAATTGAAAATGAACATGATAATGGTGAATGAAGGATGTGCAATTCTGAATCAAGGAAAGAAAATAAGTCTGAAGATATGAAAAATGATGTATTTAAGGAGAAAAATCAATTAGCTATGATGTAACATCTTCTTGCTCTTGATGATTCGTTTTTGTTTAACGCATCCGATCAAATCATTGCAAAAAGTGTGCATGACAAATTGCGAAACCTAGATTAAGAGAAATCGATGTCGAACAAGATATTTCTTTGATGACAATTGTACAACTTGAAGATGAAGGAAAGGTATTCTTTGCAAGAATACTTTAGTGGGTTTAACACCCTGATTAGAAAATTTGCGGCAGTCGATGTGAAGATTGACGATGAAGTACTTCTGCTTTGTTCGATGTCAGATTTATGGAATGGTTTGATTATGAATTTTAGCAATGGTCTAAATCTCACTATAGAGTCAGTCGTGCCCACATTGCTTACTGAAGAGTCTCGCATAAAAATGTATGGAGAATCTGCCAGTGATGCTATGATGGTTAGAGAGAGGCACTAATGAGAGAGATCAGATGAACAAAAAAAGTAAGCGTTGTAATTATGGAAAAAATGGTCACTTGCGAAAAAATTGTACAATCAAGAAATTAAATAAGAAAAATTACAAACTTAATTCGCATGATAAAACATCAGATTAAAAGGGTTTTCAGAAAATCTGGTCGAGAAAGACAATTTATTCGAGGACGGGAAAGTGTTATCCACAGTGATTCCAGGAGAGAAATCGAGCCATAAATGGATCTTGATTCAGGAGCTTCATTTCATATAACTCCACATAGAGATTGTTTCTCCACATATCAATCATGTGATGGTGGCACAATTTACATGGGTGATGATAGCATGTGTAAAATTGTGGGGATTGGAGATGTCAAAATTACTATATTTATCACGCGTACCATTTCTGGTGTGCAACACATACCATACCTGCGAAAGAGTCTTTTGTCATTGAAAAAGTTTGATAAAGATGGCTATAAATTTTCTGGTGAAAAGAGGTGGTTGAAAATTGTAGAAGGAACGATGGTGCTGGCGAAATGAGATTTAATGGGTAGTTTATATCATTTGATTAGAGATACTGTGGTTGGCGATTCTATTATTGCTAATGCCGTGGCAAACTTTTCTACAATCTAGTATAGGTGGTTGGCCACAAGAGCAAGTAATGATTAAATGTATTTCTTGATCAAAATATACTTCCTGGTTTAAAGTCTGTTAATTTAGTTTTTTATGAGGATTATCTGTTTGGAAAGCTCCATGGAGCTCGTTTTCCCTCATCCACTCTCAAAAGTAAGGATGTTTTAAATATAATCCATTTTAAATCTTGGGAAGCTCCATTCGAATTCTTGTGAAGTTCGATGTACTTTATTTCCTTTATCGACAATTTCTCTAGGAAGGTATATGTTTACATGTTTAAAAAATGATGCTTTTACTTGTTTTACCAAGTTTAAAGTACTGATTGAAAATCAAAAGAAAAAGAAAATTAAGTGTATGAGAATTGATAACTGATAACTGATGAGAATACACCTCGAAAGAATTTAAGGATTTTTGTAGTGAGCACGATGTTGAGAGGCACTACACGGTCCCTGGTACTATACAACTTAACGAAGTTGCAGAACCTATGAATTATACGCTTATAAATCTTGTTAGGAGCATGCTAAGTTCGATTAGGCTCGAGTAGTGTTTTTGGACGGAAGCTGTTAATACGGCTTGTTACTTGGTTAATCATTTTCCTATGACTGCACTAGATTGCAAAATCTCTGAAGATGTATGGTCTAAAAAACCTATTAATTATTCATTTCTTCATTATTTTGGTTGTGATATTTATATATGGATTCTCAAAGAGCAGATGACTAAATTAGATGTTAGGTCCAAAAAGTGTATTTTTCTTGGCGATGCAGATGGAAAAGGGGGTATAGATTGTGGGACCATACTGACCACAGGTTAGTGATTAGCCGAGATGTGGATTTTAATAAAAATTCATTGTAAAAAGATATATAATTGTCGAGCTCAGAGTCACGAGAGATAATTAAATTAGAATTTTTAAACACTGTTCAAAATTAGCCTACTATTTAGATGATTAACAAGTTGATGATGTCGCTAAAGATGAAGCCGATGAAGCGCAAGCATACGAGATACCGGGTGTTGAAACTCAAAGTGATCAAGGTCGACTGAAGAGAGCTATAAAACTTTCTGTTTGACTCAAGGATCATGTTACAACTTACGCTTGCATGACAAAAGAGCTCAAACCTTGTTCATACCGAGATGTATGTGAATTTGTAAATGTTAGCTAATGTAGGTAGTCCATGGATGAGGAGATGGAAGCTCTATATAAGAACAAGACTTGAGAATTAGTTAAATTACCTAAGAGGCGGAAGGTTAATGGTTGCAGATGAGTTTAGAAGGTGAAAAAAGATACTAATGAAAATGTTGAAAGATATAAAGCCTGATTAGTGATAAAATGGTATACTTAAAAATCATGTATTAACTTTAATATTTTTTCTCCAATTGTTCATTTAAGTACTATTCATATTGTGTTGAGTATGACAGTGATGCTTGACTTAGAGTTTGAGAAGTTAGATGTAAAAATTACTTTTCTACACGGAAATCTTGATGAAGAAATTTATATGATTCAACTAGAAGGCTTTATTGAAGAAAATAAGAATAATCTAGTTTGTTGGCTGAACAGATTGCTTTACGATTTAAAACAGGTGCCACGGTGTTGGTATATGCAGTTTGATTTCTTCATTGTGAGCTTGGGATTTTAGAGATGTGTGGTAGACCATTGAGTTTATGTTCGTACCTATGGCAATGACGACTTTATTATCTTATTATTATATGTGGATGTCATGTTGGTTGCATGTACTAGTAGAGATACTATTGCAACATTAAAATGTCTTTTGACTAGGAAATTTTATATGAAAGATTTTGGTGCCATTAATTAAATTCTTGGGATGTTTGTACTTAGGGACATGAAGAACATGAAAGTCTGGATAACCTAGAAGGGTTATGTTGAGAGAGTCCTGCCCCACTTTAATGTGACGGAATTCTAACCCAGTCAGTATTCAATTCCTTGTTGGTTGCAAGTTGTCTTTATAATAGTGCCCTAGCACTCAAGCGGAGAAGGCAAATATTTCTTAAGTACCATATTCATCAGCAGTAGGGAGTCTTACGTTTGCCATCGTGTGCACTATACCAGGCATTGTGTAACTAATGGGAGCAATCAATAAATACATGACGAACTTAGGTAAAGATCATTGAGCTGCTGTGAAGTGGATCTTTCGTTACTTGAAGGGTACTTCTGAGGCGGTTATTTATTATAGCAGCAAAATTTAGAGTTGGTTGGGTTTGTAGATGCGGATTATGTAGGAGATCGTGATAAATGAAGATCTAACACACGTTAAAATTTTTCTTTGGCCAATGGTCTGGCTAGTTGGATGTCAAGATTGTATTTAGTGATAGCCTTAAAAAAAAAAAAATTACAGATGCAAAGTATATGTCAGATGCACAGGTATGCAAGGAAGCTATTTGGTTGAAAAGGTTGCTATAATAATTAAAATTCAAGTAGAAAGTAGTGGTGATTTATTGTGGTAGTCAGAGTATGTTACAATTGGCTGAAAATTCGGTATTTCATGCTCAACACATCGATGTTCATTATCACTTTGTTCGTGACGTGGTGGAAGACGGTTAGATCTCATTACAGAATATTCACACCGATGACAACGTAACAAACATACTGGCAAAGCCTATTGAAAGGGAGAAGCTTGCTTGGTACATGACTTCTCTCTGGTTTGCTGTTACCTGCCGATTGGTGATGTTTAGCAGCTGTTATTCTAAGTGTTTTGCACACTATTAGAGAAACTAGTCTTCAAGTGGGGGAATATTAAGATGGTGGAGACTTCCACACGTCTCCTTTTGAGAGACAATCTCTCTCTCTCTCTCTCTCTCTCTCTCTCTCCTTCTCTCTCCACCGCTAGTTCGTATGTATGGATGTACATTGTTGTGAAGGCCTATTTCTTCTAGTTTTTTGCCACCCGCTCTTTGTTATGGGTGTGGTATATATATGGATGACACTTTTTTTTTATAAAGAGATGCATTCCATAGTATTTATCTTCGTGGGATTTCTTGTATAGGTGGGAGAGAGGTAAGTATTGTATTTATGCTTCTTTATTTTATAGAGAAGAAGAAAGCTCTTTGTTTTGCCCCATGGAGTAGGCATATCGCCAAATCACGTAAATCCTTGTGCTTTTTTTTTTTTTTACACACACACACTCCCCCCCCCCCCCCCCCCCCCCACATGCGCGCGCCTTACACACACACCCCCACACACTCTCACGCACTAGCGACACAAGGGATGTTGGAACTCATGACCTCATGTTGAAACTCCAGAGTGTCTACCACTAAGGCACGACAACAAGTGCCTTGTGCTTCTTGTCTCTGTAGACACCCAACCTTAAGACGATAAGCTGACTGAGTTTGAACCAATGGGTGATCAACTAAAACCCCAATCCTAAACCCTAAACACAACCCAGTAAACCAAAACCCCAATCCTAAACCTTAAACACAACCTAGTCAACCCAGTCGATTTAATCCTAAACCTAAGGAACCTAGAACCCTAGAGCCTTGAGTGAACTCACCCAATTAACTCATCCAGTCAGCCTACCTAGTCCAACAACCCAGTCAACTCACTTAATTAAGCCCAAAACCAAGCCCAAACCAAAGCCCATAATCATGCACAATCGGAGTACTATGGAAAACCTCAACGCAACGTCCTTCACAACAGATCCTCCACATAAGTGAGGGAGGCTGCCTGCCAAAGCAGGGAGTCCAGGTGGGGATTGGCGGCAACTAGCTTGCCGCCAACCATGTGGCAACACCCTCTTTAGGTTGGCTTCCCTCAAGCATGTGGAGCCCCTCCTTTTCAAACCCCAAGTGTCCGACTGATGTGTATATACTCCGATGCCTATCTTCTTACCTAAATTTACCCTTTTAGCACCTCATCCAACCCATGAGATGATGCCATGTGACGATCTCCAATCCTAACCCTTCAACCACCTTTTGCCCTTAGGATTACCAAGAATTACCAGAAAATCAGGTCTGGGAGCTATAACTAGCTCCCTCCCCATCCCATTTCAAGCATCTAGGAATAATCGAGTGGTGTGGAAAATCCTCCTCATCCGTTAAAGCCTTAACTATTTAGCCATCCCATCCCTCCATCAAGGAGGGAGGGAGAGAGAGAGAGAGAGAGAGAGAGAGAGAGAGAGAGAGAGGAGAGAGAGAGAGTCCAGCCTTGGTCTAACCTAGCCTAGCTAGAACTTGAGTCTCATGAGCCACCTAAGTCCTAATCCGAGCCACTCGATTTAGCCTTTGCGACACCACCATTCATCTAACAGTTTAAGCTTCAATCAATTTATCTGTGCTTAAGCATTAACATCATGTAATACTCATTCCCTTCTTAATACCTTTGCTTCTCAAATACATCATTACTGCATTGCATTTCATCATTTTTTCGTATCTGATAGGCGGGTGTATGATTTGTGGCTTGTTGATATAATCGAAGCCTGCTCACCAGAAACCTAGTCAGTTAGCCGTCGTATTGTAATAAACATCAACATATCATCAACCATCCCACGCATCACATTTCTACATACTTTGTACCTTATACTTGGTCAGTTCGAACGCCTACTTTGTAGTTTGTCGATATGATCAGATCCCACCCATCAGAAATTCAAATTAATTAGCCGACATTAACATTACATTGCATTACATCTTTTGTATGTGAAAACTAATCTTATTCCTTAGTAATTAGTCAGATCTTGTGAAGTAGAGACCATACATCTATATGGACAAAGTAGCTGCCTAACACCTTCCCTCTTTGTAACTGTGGTCCCTTGGAATCTCTAGAACGCACACTCAAGAGTCATCTTAGGGTTAGGAATCTTCGAATTCTCAATCCTAAGCATTTTTACAGGGTTTAACTGACTGTAGGATCGAAATAATTGGTTAGTGGCGACTCTAGTCAAACATAACACCCTCTTAATCCTAAAAAAAGCCTTCGAATGAGGCAACTCGTGAAAAGTGATTCGATTCCACCACTCGGAATCCAACATTCATAGAATAACGACTCTACTGTGGAT
This sequence comes from Magnolia officinalis, assembly GCA_021015155.1. NCBI lineage: Eukaryota > Viridiplantae > Streptophyta > Magnoliopsida > Magnoliales > Magnoliaceae > Magnolia > Magnolia officinalis. The sequence goes on along the minus strand of JAJHSJ010000016.1, from coordinate 1,851,274 downwards.
TAACTAATGACGATAGTCTCAACTTGACTTAAAAATTAAGATCTTACAAATACCTGAGGAATATCAGTCCTCACACATTTGCATTTGCATTTGCATTTGCATTTGCATCGACATTCATTAAAAAAAGAACAAAAAAAATTGTGCCTCTACGAGTCAGGAGTCCTAAAAAAAACCCTCTTATCGCAGCATAATCCGCACCAAATCACCAATTTCTATGCCCAAATACGAGGAAGATGTTCAACCCTTCCACACTCTCGATCTTGCAGAAGCTCAACCTATACAGCTACTGCATACAGAAGCCTCGCCAATGGCCTGCATGTAGGAATTGACACAAGGCGTAAAAGCAATGAAGGAAATGTTTTTGCAATTCATGTAGGCACAAGCCACACAACTAGTAACCAAGCTTGCCTAGTTCAACAGACTCTGTCCAACTCCCAATTCAAATCAAGCACAACCATCATAGTCCACATAGGACCACCGACACCAGCCAACATAGCCCTCAACCATAGGGCATTTCTTTTAGTACTTTCCTGCATCCGCGAGTCAATCTCAAAACAATCTCACAACCATGATTCACAGTTAATTTCAAAACATCCTCGTAGTCGGGGCTTCCAATAAATTTTTAGCCAACCTCACAACTGGGGTTTCAAATCAATTAAAATCGATCATGCAAACAGGGTTTCTAGTCAAATTCCAGCCTACCTCGCAATTGGAGTTTCAAACCGATCTTAGAAACACGATCTCCAGTTAATTTCTAGCACATCCAGCGAATCGGATCTTAAATCAAATTTTAGCACCAGCTTCCTCGACCAGAAGCCCAATGATAGCACTGATGAATGCCCACAATAGGGGTCAATGTCAAGTCCAGTTCAACCAGCGGAGCGTGACGAATACCCAACGAGGGGGTCACTTCCCATCATCTCAGACTCCCCTGACCGGGAGTCTTTTCAATTTCAATTTCCCACAACTGTGAACATGGTTATATTTCAACAAGCTCCTCCTCACAGGAACCATATGATTGAAGAAATCGATCACTATGTCAAAGAAGCGGAACAAGACTTGCCGCAAGAGACGTCAGTTCCTTAAATGAGCCATGCAAAAATAGAGTTGTGGGAACAGATCCAAACCATGCAAAATTGACTTTAAAGACAGCAAGGGGTCGATCTCCCCTCAACAAAGTTCAAGGACTTGTATCCCTTCCCAGATGTACAAGTACCTCAGAACTTTATGTAAGACCCGTATCCTAGTTCGTACTTTTCTGAAGGCTTCCGCGATCCTTCCGGTCGAATTTCGGTAATCCTCGACCTAAAGCCAACGTTGCGCACGATCCTAAGACGAGACCTGCATGCTAAAGTCGGCTCGACTCGAAACCTGTACCTTGGCGACCGCGCCGTCGCCGCGGTTCCAACGCCGCGACTCTCGCACCGACCCGATACCCAGGCTAGAAGATGTCGGCCTGCGTTCGATTCGAAGAAAATACAGTGCGTTGTGAACTTCGAAGGAATCTCTACGATATGTCCCATCAATCCATCAATCAATCAATGTCAAGTCACTCCATACCCAAGTACAACAACCCATACCTTTCTCTTACACAAGCAAGCCCAAAGTCAACCCTCACATCACTCACCTCTCTCTCCACCCATCCCTTCTTACAACACATCATTCCATCCATCACCCATCACACCCATCCCATATCAACCTATCACTTCTCTCTCTCTCCCTCATTTCTCAAAATCTCTCCCAAGCAACACCATACGTCCAAGCTCTCTCCCTCTCCCCAAACTCCAAGTGTGGCCCACTTTCCCCTACACTCTCATCTCCCATCTCAACCGTTGATCCATCATCAACCACCATTGAAAGAGGAGGCTAGGAGCTAAGGAGGATAAGGGAGTAAGGAGGAGCACAAGAGGTGGGTGATCCATCGTTGATTTCCATTTAAGGGCCCACTTGTTGGTGGGACCCATTTTGATCTATGTATTATATCAAGGGAGGGCCCATAGTGGCGGGGTCCCTCCCCTCTATCACCGTCTCTCTCTCTCTATATATATATATATGTGATGATGATGATGTTGCCTTTGTGAATTGGGTAATCTTGTGGTTATGCTTATTACGAGTTAAATGTGTAAAAAAAAATCCTCCTTGTAGAATCTCAGGATCGGAATCTGGCGTTTGGACGCTAGGAGCCGAGAATGGGGTACTACGGAGGCTGTCGGCACCAGATTCGGCGATCGAGATTCCTCTGAATTTGATTTTCGGGTTTGGGGCGTGACACTTTAAGGTACCCAAATTCAAGAGATACAATGACAGTGAGTGTCTTATGGCACACGGATTTGAATGCAATAACAGGGAATGAAGGAGCCCTAATCCGCATATTTCAAAAGTCTTTGGATGGCAATGTCCTGGACTAGTACATTTCCTTGTATTATCACCAAATCAAGACCTGGGAGCAGCTCTCGCAAGCGTTCATCGACAGGTTTGCCTACAACCTTAACATGGCTCCTAGGAGAGCAGACCTGACAGCCTTAAGACAATGAGGTAAGGAAATGTTATTTGCATATGTGGGACGATGGTGAGCAATAGCCATCAGAATGCGCACCCTAATCGATGACGAGGAGCAAATCTCTATGGTTGTCCATTCAACGAACCATGTATCTTTGCGTATATGATCTCGCATCCTTATGCGAATTTTGCTCAACTAATCAACAATGGAGAGCAAGGAGAGCAAGTAGAAGCGGGAATACGCGCGGGGACGACTTCCTGTGGCCTCATTAGGTTACTCTAACCAAACGTAACAAAAATGAAGGAAGATCATGGGATACGGGAGTGAAAATGGTAATGGTTCCGCCCATTGCCTAGCAAAAATAAATAACATCAGCGCCACAGCTTAAGGAACTGATCACGCACCTCAACAAGGATGCCAATAGTACCGCCCTCAGCATCAATAATAGAGATATCAACCATTACCTCCACCATAGTAAAATCGCAGCAACAACCTCCACAACCACAATAGGAGTAGCAACAACAGTAACCCATGAGAAATGCCTAGTACCCTTAACAGAACCGACAGATGACTAGGGAGTTCAGGAGATTCACCCCTCTTACATGAATGTACAACCAGATCATGGCGATGCTAGTGCAAAAACAACTCCTCACTCCCCTATAACCCAGAACACCTTTGAATCCTCTACTGCTGAACTACGATGTGAACGAGTACTGAACGTTCCACCAGAGACAAGGTCACTCAACAGAATGATGCTTCTCCCTGAAGCATGCAATCCAAGATCTCACTGACAATCGAAAGATTTCCATCTGAACTCCTGGAACTGCTCTAGCAGCTCTCATAAACATTATCCAAAATCCCCTGCCACAGCATCGGTCGGACCCTAGTTCATTAAGCGGTCCAACCATCAACTTCGTCGAAAAGGAAAGCATCGATTGCTTCTTCTCTCCTATGTGATATATTTATGCCATCTTGGAGGATTACTCAAATGCACTGTCAGCCTTACAAGGGGCATCCTAGATCCCTCTCCCAGTAGCCAAGCCAGTCATCATTCAAGGAAGGAACACTCACTATTTCCCCTCATTGTCTCTTATCAACAATCAGCTGTGGGAACTGGTGGTATTGGAAGGCCACCCTCCAACTTCAAACCAGTCATTTTACAAGAGGCACCCTCAAGCCACGGACCGATAGTCCTGGAGGGGGCCTTCTCCCCACATCCATTGTCATTCCCACCTTTTAGGTAAGAGGGAGCTCGCAGAAGAATGCATCAAGAGTTGGTAGTCTTGGAAGGAGCACCCTCATCATATGAGCCAGTTGTCTTATAAGGGACAACCTAAGCAATCACTGATATATCACTTGGGGCACCTCTCCGCATACCATATTAGCTAGCTCATGACAGGAGGCCTCGCCGCCAACCCTTGGTAATGGAGAAAAGACCCTTCTTCATCCCATGGTAGCCTTTGACCACAAGAGCAGTCAAGCCAGAGCCCAGGCCACATATCATCTATGAGGATGAACCTCACCATATCCCATTTAACGTAGGCAATAAAGTGGTCTTACAGGAAAGAGCTCCATACGAAAAGAAGACGGTGATCATCCTTGCAACATTAGCACAACTGCCAACGTCCGAAGAACTAGTGACACTCAAGAAAAAGAGCCTCCATGCTACAAGTCAATTCCTTGGCACTATCCGGAGTGCGACGAAGTGGGGAAAATGAACCTTAACGGACATTGTGTTTAAAGAGACAACGAGGAACAAAGGAGACCCCAAGGTGCTTTGTCAGGGCTAGGACGAGAGACAACATATGATGTAACAACTCAGCTTAAGACCATCCCTACATAGATATCTGTATGGAGCTATTATGCACATCACGAATGCACCGGGAGCTCTTTGCCAAAACATTGAGCAACGCTCATATCACCTCAGACACTCCACCTGAGATGATTGCACTAACAATTGGGCAACTCCTTACTCACAGGGCCATCACCTTTATGGATATGAGGAGCTTCCTCCTAAAGGCCAAAATCATGGAAGGTCTCTCAACATAGCTCTGCATTATGAGATCCTACGAGTTCCACTGGTCCACCTTGACAACAGCTCAAGCCTGAATGTGTGCCCACTCAGAACTGTAGTTCGCCTCATAATCGAACCCTCATCCTTTTAGCCAAGCAACATGAGCATTAGAGCCTTCAACAACTCTCACTGAATTATGGAGGGAGAAGTAGATATTGAGGTGCAGATCGGTCCAAATATTTCGGTCATCACTTTCAAAGTCTTGGATATATCCGCATCATTCGACATGCTAGTGGGAAGACCATGGCTTCATAAAGTCGGTGCCGTCCCTTCTACTCTTCATCTGTAAGACCCGTATCCTAGCCCGTACCGTTCCATAGGCCTCCGCGGTCCTCCGGTCGAATTTCGGTGATCTGCGATCTGTAATTGGTATTTGCGCGTGATCTTGAGTCATGTCCAGTATGTCAGAGTCAGCTCGACCCAAAACTTGCACCCCTGCGACCGCGCCATCGCCGCAGTTCCGACGCTGCGTCTCACACACTGAGGCGATACCCGGGCCAATAGATGTGGGCCCGCGTTCAGTTCAAGGAAAAATACCGTGCATTTGCAAACCCAAGAGGATGTCCCATCAATCACATCGATCAAGTACACATCAATCACTTCACATGTCAAGTACAAGCAACCCTAAGTCAACTCTCTCTCTCTCTCTCCACCCATACCTAGTCAAGTACACCCATCACTCCATCACTCACTCACACCCATCACACCCATCTCTCTCTCTCTCTCTCTCTCTCTCTCTCTCTCTCTCTTTTACACCTCTCTCTCTCATCTCTCTCTCTCATTCTCCCAAGCAACCCCATGAGAGTCCATCGTCCAAGCTCCATGAGAGAAGCTTGGCATGGTCCACTCCCTATCACCCAATCCCACCCTCTAAAATCAATCTCGACCCTTGAATCGCACCCTTTGGAGCTCTAGGGTGTGTTGATGAAAGAAGAAGTCCAAGAAGAAGCATAGGTGGGTGATTTTGTTTGTATTTTGTGATTTGAGGTCCCACATATGGTGGGACCCATCTTGATCTATGCATTGTATCATGAAGAAGCTCATAGTGGCGGAGCTCCTCCCACCTTATTTAATCTCTCTCCCTTTTCTCTCTCTTTCTCTCTCCTTTCCATTTTTTTGATGGCCCACCTGATGCGTGTGTCATAACCATGCCATCCATCATGGTGGATGTGGAGCCCATCTTGGTGTATGTGAGAAAATCCACACCGTCCAACAATCTGGACGGTGAGACCCACCTGATGCATACATTACATCCAGGCCGTCCGTCCTTGTTGGACGTGGGCCACCTTGTTGCATGTATTTTATCTACACCGTCAGATCGTGAACCCACCTTTGATGTGTATATATCCAAACTGTTCATTTTCTGGGTCCCAAGCAGCAGGCAGCTGCTGCTGCCCTGGACACCAGCAAGTTATGTGGACCCTACCACCATGATGCATGGGGTTTATATCCATGCCGTTCGTGTGAGTACAGCACGTGGGGCCCACCTTGATGATGTATGAATCCACGTCGTCTGTACACTTTGATGGACGGTCCAGATAGTGGGACCCCACCTTAAAGTATGTATTGTATCCACATCATCCATATGGACAGGTGGTGTGGAACGTCACCATGATGTATGTGTTTTATACATACCATCCATTTATTTTGGGTATGGGCCCATCCCACATGTATGACATGTGTGGTGGATGGGACCCACCTTGATGTATGTGTTCCTTATCCACACCGTCCGTGCATGGACGGTGCTGGTGCTGGACGCTGATACCTTTCACTCACTCACACACACACACACACGTATATACCTATGTAACGTCCCGAATTTTTCCAACTTGGAGATGGGCGCCCTTGGGTAATGGGTCTATCATAACACCTTATAGACTTCTCAAAACTCAATCCCAAAGTCTCAAATCCCCTTTCAACCCATTTCCTTCAAAAATCTCACCTTTCACCATCTTATTCTTCAAATTTTTCTAAGTACTTTCATATTAGACAAAAATCCTAAAGCTCAAATGATGAAGAACTATAATTAAACTAAAATTTACTATAAATAGTAAATATATAAATAAAATAGAATTTTTACCATTAACCTTATGGAATTTTACGAAATAAATAGGTTATTTGGATAGATCATCTTCTCCTACCCCAAAATCATATATTTCACGTCAAATAACTCATTCCAGTTTAAAAAATACACCCATTTCAAAAGTTGCGTGGCATAACCACCACCAGACAGCACAGCGGGCGCGCGGCACCACTGCGTGGTCGGCGGCGCGCCGCCGGTGCACCGAATTTCGGTGGACCCTCGCTGCAATTTTCTGCACTTTTCGACCGACTTCAAAAAGTCATATCTCCCTCAATATAACTCGTATTTAGGTGATTCAAAATACAGATTGAAGCTTGATAAGTATAGTTTCATATAAAAATAAGTGAAAAATAAAATAAAAATTTAAATATAGTTAAATATAGGTTGATGTGACAACTATCCAAAAATTATTAGTTTGGACAACTGCTACTTATAGAATTTTTAGAATTTTTCTAGAATACAGAATCTAATGAAATTTGGTGGAGATAAAGTAGACTTAATGACGAACTACTACAAAAATAATTAAAATAATATACTAATTAGAAGTGCCAAAAAGGGATATGGAACTATCCTATGGCCTTATTTTGTCGTAATTAGGGCAAAATTTAGTTAAGTACTAAACTAAATAATTGGTGGATTTAACTCGAACCACCATTTTCACAAATGACAAGACTCAAAATCATTAATACCATTGATTAACATTCCTTAAAAACTTAGGAGAAATCCCAAGAGCCTATCGCTCTCGAGAGTACATTGAAACTTCGTATCGAACCTAGACCACACGTCAAAAATCTGATGACCGCGAAACTATAGGATTATGTCCGCCTTATTGGGCTTAACAACCATCGTGGGAATCGAGCCCAAATAGTATTCAGAACCACACAACTTGAGCCCTGAGTAAAGTGTGTGAGAAACGTGAATACCTATGGGAAACGAAAAGAAACTTAAGTGAATTGGGCCACTCACTTACGGGCGAAATTGAAGACTTCTGACCGTCAGTTTTTTACCAAACTTCACCCATGGATCAGAGAAATTTCCCTACACATATCCGTATACTTGTGGCCCTGATCGAGTGACAATGACTGTTGATCTGATACAGGTCAGTCATGGTTGATCGACCTATCCAAACGCGCTAAAATCGCATCCTGGCCTAGATCCATGGTCAAGGAACTTGCTCTATGACGTATCTGAACAATGGACCTCCAGATGGGCCCCGTTCATCAGAAACGGGCACCCTTTGGTTATGAAATAAGTATACCATGGCCCTGGGGCCATTTGCATCACTTCTGAGCCTATATAAAGCCCTTATCTCACCCCACCTCTCTAATATACGAATTTGCTCAAAACCCTAAGGGAGAGAGAGAGAGAAGAAGAGAAAAGAGGAAGGAGAGAAGAGAGATTCTGGGAGATCGTTGCAGGAATCCTCCCACACGACTCTACGTGCTAGATCGCCGTTTTCTTTCACTATCCAACCCTCTTCCGGCTACGATTTTGGTATGAAACCCTAACCCTAATATCATTATGGAAATCCAGGTTGATAGTTGTTGAGTTAGCTAACCTATTACGTCGTGTAGGTGCTTGACGTTCCATTTTTGGGAACGTAGTGTTCAAACCGAGTTCGAAACGAGTATTCCGACGAAAGGTGCGGACTATAAATGTTTAGGTTATGGTTTTCAAGGCTTTCAATGTCAGCAATGATTTATGTCTGACTTGATTGCTGCCATATTGTCTTAGATACGCCGTTGTCGATATAATATACATGTGTGAACTATGTAGTATAAAATACGCATCTCATGTGTTTGTTGAAATGTTTGTCTGAACATGTAAATATGATTTGTGTTTGCTATGACTACTAAACTATGATTCATCGTTGTCTTATGCATGCTGACATCTCTGTGTAAGAATTTGCTAAGGTAAGTGTTGTAACTAACCTAGTCTATATATTGGGTAAAGGGTAACCTAAGTGTTTGATAAAATGTTTGAATGAATATGAGATTGTGATTTGTGCTTGTCATGATTTTTAATCTAAGATCCATGTTTGTTATATGCTTTATAACCTATGTTGTGTAGGAAATTGCTATAGTTCATGTCGTAACTAATCTAGTCTATGTATTTAGTAATGTGTAGTCTAAGTGTTTAATAAAATGTCTGAATGAGAAATTGTTGATGGATTGTGTTTATCAAGGGTATCTAGATAGGATTCTCGATCACCTCATCCATATGTATAGTCCCTTCATGAAAACTGAATTTCGTCTACACGATTTATGGATGAAATACAATGTTTGGTAACATGTTCAATATGTTTGACAAAATGCTCAAATGAGCGTTGTAGTTAGATTGGTTGTTAAAATGCTTATACGATTATCACATGTATCCACATGCTGCATTTGAGTATGATTGAGACTACTACATAGTCCAGGCAATCGGTAACAGTCTTCGTTTGAGTGGCGGAATTAGTCTTGCCACATTTAATACATTCGGTGAATCCGAGTCATACGATGATTGTCGACAGTGTTTAGGATACGTGGAGTGCTTATGCACTCCATGTTGATTAATTCAGCGTGCGCTTGTACCAATCGAACTTGTTAAATAACCCGATTGGCCTATTGTGTGTTTACCATGTATGGACACTACTGCTTGAATCTAAGGTACCCCTTCCAATGTGAAAAACCTGTTTCAACCATGGTACCACGATCTGCTAAGACTCATGAGCCGGGTATGGTGGTGTATGGGACACCGTGGTCGAGCTATCGGCCTACGCTGGGGTGACGAGGCTCCCCGTAGTGACCAGTGAGCAACCCAAACTCGTGAGCCGAATATAGTGGTGTATGAGACACTGTATTCCAGCTGTCGGCCTACGCTAAGGTGACGAGCCTTCCCGTAGTGACCGCGAGTATAAACTGTTATTTTTTTTAAAAATTTGTCTATCCACTGTTTTCATTAGGGGTGATGCCCTATAACTTGCCTATCGTATGTGATTAACTAGGATTGACGACCCTAGATGGATCCCTGTTTGGGTCAATGATATAGAGGGAGGTACGTTAGCTTCCCGAATCTGCTGTATAATAAGCCTAATCAATTACTTGGCTAACATGATCATGCACCGCATTACATGTGCTTTGGCGAGGAAGCGCACTTTTAGGGAGTTTGCCATGTGCGATCATTAGATGAAGTTGCTGAGGGAGTGCAGGCGAGGGCATGCATCATTACCGCATATCATCCCTGTATTAACGAGAGTAGTTAAGAAATGCCTGTTGTATTACTTTATCATTACTGCTTGATTGAATTGATAACATGTTAACCTTTGCTTTATAGTTCTACTGAATTAACTACTCATTCCCACCTGGGATGGTGTTTTAAAAACACCAACCAGACTCTGTTGTAGATGCAGGTAATGACGGAGTCTATGTAGTTGAAATGAACTTCATGGACGAGGAGGAGCAATTCTCCTATGTTTAGCTATCAGGCGGGTCTTCGTAGACCTTGTTCTGATTCGACGGGATTATAGGGTTACATGGATTAGTTGGACATTTACACTTTGATATTTTGTAAATTTTGGAACCATACATGTATATATTCAGCATGGTAACATACTCATACTCTGGAGGTTGTGAAACACTTATATACTTTATATATCTATCTCAGTCTTCCGCTTGCCTAATTACATTAACTCTGGAGTATGATATGCTGATTTAGTATAATCCCACTCATGTTTAATGCACTACTATGGATAACATTTAATCACCATTATCTATGTTGCATAAGTGATGCGTTGGATCTCGGGAGTTGAGCTTTGCTCGACCCTCGAAATTCAGGGCGTTACAACCTATAATATATATATATATATATATAATATTATATATTATAATATAAATACATGTGGTGGGCCACACTACTTGGACCCACCCCGTTGCACTCAACCGCACATCCAGCGTCCAGACTCTCTGGACGCTGGATCAAACCTGCTATACATATATATATATATATATATATATATATATATATATATATATATATATATATACTATCTATATATATACATAGATATATTTAATATATATATGGTGGGTCCCATGTGGGGACCCACCCGTTTGAAATGGATGATGTCAGGTGGACCCCCTTTACATGGACCGTCCATCCATCCAATCCAGACCATCCACCGGTCTGGATGGGGACTTTTTTTTTTTGCTCCGACCATTTCATTTCATGGGGGCCACCGTGATGTATGGGTCTTAGCCACACCGTCCAGATGGCTGGACGGTGGGTCCTACCCATTGATGCAAGTGTTGCATCCAAACTGTCCACCCCATTTGGTGAGCTCGCTTCAAGGCTTGAGACTAAAAATAAGACAGATCCATTATCACATGGACCACACTGCAGGAATAGTGGAATTGAACGTCTACCATTGAAACCTTTTTTGGGATTTACAAAAGTTTGAATCAACATAATATTTATTTATTTTTTTCCCTCCCTGTTCATGTCTTTGTGACCTTATGAACAGTCTGGATGGGAAATAAATGCTATGGTGGGCCCTCTAAATTTTTAACTGTGGGAATCATTATCACCACTGCTATTTGTGGTATGGTCCAGATGATCTTTTGATCTTATTCATTGATTAGTATAATGCTCTAAAATGATTTCTATAGTTGGATGAATGGTGTGGCCCAAGTAGTGCGGCCCACTTGTTGTATTTGAGAGGTCTAATGTGACGTATTCGGGGCCCATGGGTTAAGGCCCATTGTGATGTATTTGGAGCCCATGGGTAGAGGCCCATATGTACCGGCCCAATTGATTCGGCCCATTTGATCGGCCCAATTGATTCGGCCCATTCGATCGGCCCATTTGATTCGACCCATTTGATGTAATTGAGGCCCATGATGATGTATATTAGGCCCTTGTGCTAGGCCATGAGCCCCTATCCGATTGGCCCTATGAGCGTCATTCCTTGAGAGCAATGTTGGTTAAAGGTCCACATTGGTGGGCAATGATGGTTGGACGTCCACATTGGCCTTGTTAGGCCCATCCTCATCATTCTCTAGTGGGTTAACCCAAATTATTGGGCCCTATTGACATTACTTGATCCATCATCGGTCATCCATCTATGGACCTTGTCTTGCGTCGAGGCCGAGTATCGAGGTTGATTCCGATTGTCGAGGCCGATTCTGATTGTCGAGGCCTAATGTGATGTATATGCATTCGTATTTGAGAGGCCCATCGTGATGTGTATTAAGCCCTTGAGTGAGGCCCGTGGTGTTATATATTAGACCCTTGTGTGAGGCCATGGGTCCACTATATGTTAGGCTCTATGTGGGCCATTCCTTATGAGCAATGTTAGTTAATTGTCCACATTTTCGAGGTCGATTGTCGATGCCGGTTATTGATACCGATTATGAGTATGTGACAGTATAGTATCATGATACATGCACATACGCATTATCTGCATGTTTGTTATGAGATGTGGTTGACATTACATATGTCATTGGGCATGTTGTTATGAGACTCCCTGATAGGTGGAGATTGTCTCACATGAGCACACGGTATGTGCAGGATTGATGCACGATTGGTTTGCATGACTGATGCATTGTGTATTGTGATTACTATATGTCCTAGCGACATCAGGGTCGAGCCTCCACAGGCATATTGTGGATGGCCAGATGGGACACTGGAATGCTGTTACTAGCATCAAGCCGCCATAGATGGCCCTAGGTGAAAATCTCTAAACCCTCTTGGTACTAGAGGACGCCCCAATGTCGAGACCGAGTGGATATATATGAGCGCATGATGGCCGTATACCAGCAGGCCACGTCTCCCACTGTGTCGTGGTTGGTTGGGAGGGGGTGTGGCCTTACCTGCCTGAGGGAGTAGGCATAGCTAGGTTGAGTCTGACCAGCTCGTAAATGGGTCTGCTATCGATGAGCCTGACCGGTATTGGTAGGCAGATAGTGAGGTCTTTTTCACTTACCCAGTTGCGTGCTTGATGGGGCGGCAAGTTGGTGTGGAGTGTACTAGACCTCGGTGATGATCCCAGAGATATACAGTATTTTTATGTCGACTTATCGAGCAGGAGTTGCATACTCATTCATTCATTCATCCACTATTAACTTGGGCTGATAGTGCGTAACTATTTATTATGTGTACCTTCACAATGACCAAGATTTCGGTTGGGGTGCGTGACCAACCTGAGATCAGGAGATGACCAAATTGAGTCTGACTATCCAAATTTAGGTATGAGACTGGTTTGGTTAGAAGTCCCTTATAGTGGATCCCGTGGCCTGCGATACTACGTACTATCATCCCGACTTCACACTCAGCTTCGTAATTTTATTCGCATCGCGTATTGCATTACATCGACAGGCATATGAAATTTTGGGTTACTATGTTTCTGCACTCATATGGCCTATACAGACTTAGCAGGATTTACATATTGCATTGTATCCTCGGCATCTGATATTTGGCTCTCTATGACTCCTCATTTATATAGCTGATCTGTATTGTGTACCCTGATATTGTATGATTTATAGACTTGCAGTATTTCCGTTTACTCTGATATCGTATGATTCATGATCTTGCCAGTAATTCCGATATTGTATAATTAAGGCATTGTATTGAATACTTGACACTTACTTTGTGCACACACTTTCACCGCCCTCTAAGCTTTCTATAAGCTTATGCACGATAGATGCGTGAAGGTGGCATTAGGTCGTAGCAGAGTTGAGCTTGGAGTGTGGAGCTGTCTTCTGGAGCTTTGATTTTCGATATATGTATTTCCCTTCTTATATTAGTGGATATGTGATGATGATGTTACCTTATGATTTGGGTAAACTTGTGGTTATGCTTATTATGAGTTAAATGTACATTAAAAAAAAATCATCCTTGTAGGATCCTAGGATCGGAATTTCGTGCATGGACGCTGGGAGCCGAGAATAGGGTACTACGAAGGCTGTCGGCACCGGATTCGGCTATCGGAAATTTGTGAGCCCGATTTTTGGGTTTGGGGCGTGACACCATTAGTGGGTAAAATAGGAAGCGATGTTGGTGAGACGCTTCAAATGCCATTCTGGCTGATAAAGTCAAGAACATGAGAAGACGAGTGTACAACGTCATCCAAAACTATGCAAAGGGTGAGAATCATTGGTCAGTTGACAAGCAATCAGAAATCAATAGTTGGTAGTTAAAGACCAATACATGCATCATTCATGGTGGGGCCATCGATGTCAGCCCCCTAATTTTCTTCTGAGATGTGAGGGGCGGGATATCAATTTTCTAGGTGCCACAACATAAAATGGCAGCAAGGCAGGTCCAGATCTCTCAATGGTGGGGCCAGATGAGGGAAATAATCGTAAAAGCAAGTCAGAGGGTCAACATAAAAAAGGAGATGAGCACGGTCATAATTCAGAGGAGCAAGAGATCAAGGCTAGAGACATGAAAATCACCTCAAGGAGTGACCAAAATTTGATGAGAGAGCTGATGGGATTTCCTCCCAGGACTCGACTGGTCGTGAGCCTCGCTCGACCGGTCATGGGTGGCGCTCGACCGGTCAAGCGGGGCTTGACTCAAAGTCCAGCGACCGTCTGTTTATTTTTTCCGAGGTGCTCGACCAGTTGAAGAAGGTGCTCGACCGGTCAAGTGGGCCGCTAGACCGGTCGTGGACCCTGCTTGACCAGTCGAGGTTACACAGATTCGTTCCCCGATTTTGTGCGGATTGTGGATTTTTGAGGCCCTTTTGCAAGAGGTGCGAAAGGGAGTTTCCTAAACTATAAATAGGAGGTACTTAGGGATTTCTAGGTAAGACAAGAGGGTTTTCAAAAGCTTTACAAAGGATTTACTAAAGGGTTTAGGGCTATTAAGGGTGTGAGAGAAAGAGAGAAAGAGAGAAAGAGAGAGATGACGCTTGTGGAAGAGAGGTTCTGCTCGTAGAGGTGATCTATTGTGCACTTGATATCTCAGCGCTTCTACGTCCTCGTAATCGGTTAGATATCTCTGTTTTTCTTTTATTCTCTTATCGTTTATCCACTCCTGCGTGAGTGAAGAAGGTTGTAACGTTTTACTTCATAGTGGATTGCTGATCTGGACGAGGTACCATGGTTTTTACCTCTTTGAGGGTTTTTCAGGTAAAAATCTCTTGTGTTGTGTGGTTTATGCTTTGATTTATTTCATTGCTTTATTATTCCATAATTCTGGTTTGTTCTAGGAGGCTAGATCCTAAGGTTTTGTGCAAGGCCCCCAACAAGAGCAACTGTTACGGCTAACCTTGTCCAAGTCATGATACAAACGAGCCAATAGAGCAACGTTCCAATTATATGGGAACAACAAATCCTCCATCAAGAAGATCAATTTGGGGTTCATTCTTTCATTTTCGTGGCAGAATATGAGGGACCCCAAGAGAAGCATCACCATGGCTTTGGCCTTGAAAATGGTCGTTTGATCATCCTTGAGTATGACATGAGCAAAGGTAGTTATTAACCATCAAAGCTTTAGCTGATTATAATAGAATTCTGATCTGGGAGGGATAACACCGAGAAGGTTCATCCAGACGTCATCTTTGACAGCTGGTAGGATCTCAGTACTTAGCATGCATGCACCATAGGAAGGGAGATCCACATGCATAAAGACGTCTAATGGGGTAATCCCCCACTCACCAAAAGGTATCTGAAAAGTGTTCATGTTGTCCCACCAACACCCACAAACGGTAGTAGCCAACATCCTATTGGCTTGAGGAAACCAGATGGTGAGAAACCCAGCGAAGGGAGAGGCCTCCAAGATGGCATCCAGTCGGGGTTAAGGGCCAGGAAATCAGTCCTCCCCCCCCCCCCCCCCCCCCCCCCCCCCCCCCCAAAAAAAAAAAAAAAAACCCTGATAGAAGGCAAAGATAAACTAGGATGAGCCCTAGATTAAAGATGGTTATTTTCATGGGAAATATGAGTGGAATCGAGCTCGGATGAGAAAGGTGTGATCGTAGGTTCCACCAGGCATATCCACACGGAAATGGGTCGAGGTAAGTATCCCATTTCATCTCCTTCAAACATTCAAAAGACTAGCTTAAGTGGGACATGAAAAAGGTTCCACAAGACATATCAAGTCCAAACACATCTCATAGGAGCTTGTCCCATGCCCCACTTTAAGATAGGTAATGTGGACAAAGTGGTGCTCGATGATAGAAGAAAAATCCGTTCAGGATGCAAACTTCGAGCATGAGCCCACAAATGGTTTTAAGGTGAGAAATGGAACATCCAAAGTCATGATGGACTCATCTCACCACCGATGGTAAACCTTGTTAAGTGCCACACTAGAAGACCAACATCTTTAAAAATATATGGCAATGATGAAAGAATCAAAGGTAAACAAATGTCGCACATGAGAAGGGTCGAGTGCAAATCCATTCAAGCATCAAAGATTTCATAAGCCCATGTCAAAGGAAAAGTAAAAAAGGGAGATTAAGGATGGCCCATTTGTCACACTTACAAGTGGTTTCCTATGGGCTAGTTAATGTTCATCTGCGAACAAGGATGGCACATGCCACATTTACATGTACAAATGAACTTGAGAATTCCAAGTCAAGACCCATGTGAGGTGGCCAAGAGAACGATCTTCTCAAAGTGAACCCATAAAAGGGATTGGGCCATACATAGACATCAAGAAGCTAAGCTCTTACATGTGTTATAAGATCTATTTAGGGCCCACCAAAGAAAATCAAAGGGCTTAGCTATGTTAGCCCAAGGTATTTGAGACCAAAAGACACTAAAAGTGCAAGCAAATCCAAGAGTCTCAAAATAATCATGGGTCACTTGCCTCACTTGGGCCAAACATGGAATTTCAAGTCCACTTGAACATAAGAGCATAAGGGCCTGTTTGGACGGGCGGCTTGGATGGGATTGGGTTGTATTAGGGTGGATTGCATGGCTTTCAAGATGGCGTCAGTGGATTACATGCAATCCCATGGGATTGCTATATCCAACGGCCCAGCTAGTGGCGTGTTTGGATGGGCGGATGACTCATGGGATTGCATGGAGTGATTGTGTTTGGACGGGCTTGGGATTGCATGTCATCCATGGGATTGAATTACCCCTGCATATAACAACTCTCTCTCTTTTTCTCTCTCTCTCTACCATCGTTATGGTTTTGAATAAGGCGATGAGAAGAACATCATCATCATCGTCATGACGGCCATCATCATCATCATAGCCGTTTAACAGCTTTCTCATGGAAATGGCGTACCACCATAACCATCTCTCCCACGAAATGGTGCTCCCGCATTTTACAGAGCACCAGCAGCTCTCAGATAATGCATCCGTGCTCCGCAGCATCATTCCAGACAAGTTCTCGCAACCTACATCTGATGCAGCGGTAGCTGCCGCTGTGAAAGAAGGGAAAGATCTCCACCGTCTGTTGATAGAAACGTCCAATAAAACCTCAATAGCAACAGCTCAGTGCTAGTGGTCCGACGTGGCTAAACAGCGCAATTCTCCGCCAGCAGAGCCACCACTACCCCGATGGGAGCTTCCTTCATCTACAGACCACATTGGATTCGGCCCCATCGGCAGCTTCCGTCGGTGGCGGCAGCAGCGGCGCGAATCAATGGCTCCCCAGTCCAATCCTGCAGCGAAATGTGAGCGATGTTGTCAGTGTGAGATTGGTAGGGAGGAAAAACCCCAATCCAACACTGATCCCGCAGGATTGCGCCGTACCACTGATAACCCCCAGAATCCAGCGACGTAATCCTTCCAAATCTAGCGAATTTTCTCACCGGTCTCGAATCCACTGCCCGTCCAAATAGATGGCTCTACGGAGGGCATGGGATTCGAGGAGCCTATCCCACCTAATACGGGCTACTCCATTGCATGCCGCCCATCCAAACACGCCCTAAAGGTAGTGTGGGTTACATCCTTTTGTCCATAGGATTCCCAAAGGAAGTTTGGGTCATCTTGGAGAATTTTGGGACCCAAAAATCTGATCTGGGCCCTTCCCATTTCAATGGGCCCAACCACTTTAAAAAAGAAAAGAAAGAAAAAGCATGGAAGCATGAAAGAAGAGCATGAAAAGGGGAACCAAAATGGAACTTGGGCCCACCCAAATACACATGGGGCCCAAGGAATCATTTTAGAACCATTTTTTACACAACAAGAAGCCCTCGAAAACATTCCTCACATGTAGCTTGATGTACATGGAAGGGATATTATTTGTACATGTTGGAAGGTGGGAGTAAATGAGAGTGAAAAAGGAGAAATGAAAGACTGAAAAGTCTTTTGCAACTCCATGCACCAAGCCCTTGCTCTCCACCACTTCGATCTTCAAGGGAGCAACTATAAAAGAAGAAAAGAAAAAAAAAGGAAGTAAAAGGAAGATGTAGAAAGAAGGGATGAATGGAAGGAAAAGGAATCATGAATGGACCTTACCTTTACACTTACCTCTTGCCACCAAAGGAGCACCACCCTTGCTGTCCAAACTCCAAAGAAACCCAACTCAAAATTAAAAGGAAGGAAAAGATAAGAAGAAAGAGGGCTTGAGAATGGGAAAAGAAAGAGAGAAATTATGGGAATTAAGCACGCTGGAAGGGCCACCATAGCCCCGAATATATAGAAGAAGTGGAGCCATCGCATTATCCAACACCTGGAAGAAACCAGGGGGTAAATGGGGGACTAGCAGTAGCCAGCTTGCCACCAGTCCCCCTTTTTATGAAAGGACTTGACATAGCCTTCTCCCCTTGGGAAGAGAGGGAACTTGGGAAGACCTCCGGTAAGGAATCTTGCATGGTTTAAAGTGATGGAAGAGAGAAAGAGAGTATATGAGGGAGATGGTGGGAAAATTCAAATTTTAATTCAAAATCTAATATCTCATGAGAAATCGAGGGAAAATTAGAAAGAGTTTGGGGAAGAGAGAAAATCCCATGCATTTCAAAAAATTTAAAAATATTTTTCAATAAAACCAGGCATAGATCATGATCATCGATTCGCGATCGATAGACTATATCATTTTAAAAAATCTCAAAATTGTCCCAATAAAAACTGACATTGATCACGATCATCCAATCGTGATTTGATGGACCGAATCATTTTTAAAAATATCAAAACTGTCACAATAAAACCGACATCGATTGTGACCGTTGATTCGTGATCCGATGGACCAGATCATCTTTCAAAAATCATAAAATATTTTTAATAAAAACTGACATCGATTGCAACCTTTGATTTTAGATATGATAGACCGAATCTTCTTTTAAAAATCTCACAAAAACTTTTCAATAAAAACTGACATCAATCGCGACTGTCGATTTAGGATCTGTTGGACCAGATCATCTTTCAAAAATCACAGAAATATTTCCAATAAAAACCAGCATTGATCCGACCATCGATTCGCGATCCGATGGAACGAATTATCTTTTGAAAATCACAAAAATATTCCCAATAAAATAACTGGCATCGATCGCAACCATCAACTCGTGATCCGATGAACCAGATTGTCTTGCGAAAATACCAAAAACATTTTCAAATCTCCAGAGAGCCACAACGCGCAGGACAACAGACCTGATTGGTTGTAGATTGGAATATTGACCGCTAACCTTGCGGGACGACGAACTCGATTGGTCGTAGATCGAAATCTTGATTGCTAATTTATGGGGTGACAGACCCAATTAGTTGCAAATCAGACTCTTGATCACTACCTCTAATCGGACTTGTGCCAAATGAACCATCTCCAACTGATCTTAATCCTAATTGTAACAACCAAAACCCAAGCAATAAAGTACAAAATCCTGAAAATCCACAATCTTCATCACAACCATCATACGCTTTAGCATCTTGCACGTTTTCAATAAAAATTATCTCATTTGAAGTCCCATATGCATCTCCGGTGGAAACAACCAATTAAGCTAGACTCATTTACAAAATCATCTTATAATAAAAACCCCCATGAAGTATCACTCCTTAAAGTGGGGTGACTTCAAAAACACAAAAATATTTTCAGAATAAAAAATGCTAGGCTTTCGAGGCACTAAGAGATCTTCCATATCTCTAGGTGGGAGCCAGCGCAAAATCAATGAAGTTCCGATATCTCGTGGGGATCCAAATGCACATCAAAGTACAAGGACTGAACTCCAGTGTCAGATCCATCATATCATATGCTAATGCTAAGGAAAGACGATAGGATAAGACTGGTAAGAAGAAATCATCGAAATAACGAAAAAGGACAAATTATAACCTAAGTGTCAAAACTATAAGATTTTATGGAAAAATGTCATCCGCACATACCTAGGCGTGGATACTTGTAAAACTTGATTAAATCCAAGTCTGTGTAGTGAGTTCCCCATAAGGCCACAGAAAGTGCATGACAACTAACCATTTTGATGATCAAGCAAAACAAGTATTCTTGGGGTGATATATGAAGCAATGGACATTTCAGTTTAGGTGAGTACCCTCGTAAGGCCGCATAAAGCACAAGGGATCTGTTGTACCTTTTCGATGTTAATGCCGATCAGGAGCGAAAGGGTTGCGATCGGCGGCCCGTGCAGGGAGAATAACAACATTTTCCTACGACCCTCATGATATGTACGAGTTATCTACTTCCAAGCAACCAATTGACACGGACACAAAGGCAAACAATGAATCGAGACTGCAATTCATAACTGACCGGTAAAGGTGGGGTGTCCACTCGTTTTAGCATTCGATTGTACACTACCTCTGCTATAGAGTGACATCTTTAAACATCCCACCCCAAGCCAATAAACTGATTGAGTTTGAACTAGTGGATGGTCAACTAAAACCCCAATCCTAAACCTTAAACTCAACCCAATCGACCTAGTCCACTTAATACTAAACCCTAGGAACCTACAACCTTAGAGCCTCGAGTCGACTCGACGAGTTAACTCGCCCAATCAAATCGCTGAGTCAACTTATCTAGTAAGCCTACCTAGTCCAACAATTCAGTTAACTCACCTAATTAAGCTTAAGACCAAGCCCGAACCAAAATCCCAAAATCAAGCCCAATCGGAGTACCATGCAAAACTTCTTTGCAACGTCCTTCATGGCAGAGCCTCCACATGAGTGAGAGAGGTTGCCTACCAAATAAGGGAGTTTAGGTGGATACTGGCGGCAACTAGCTTATCGCCAGCCACATGTCTCCCCTCTCCCCTCTTTGGGGGTGAAGTCCCTCAAGCATGTGTAGTCTCTCTTTTTTAAATCCAAATGTGCGGTTGATGTGTATATACTCCGATGCCTATCTCCTTATCTAAATTTACCCTTTTACCACCTCATCCAACCCGTGAGATGATACCACGTGACAATCTCAAATCTTAGCCCTTCAACCACCTTTTTGCCCATTAGAGTACTAAGAAATACCAGAAAATTGGGTCTGTGAGCTATAAATAACTCATTTCCCTTCCCATTTCAAGCATCAATAAATTATCAATTGGTGTGGAAAAGCCTCCTAATTCCTTAAGGCTTTGACTATTTATCCATCCCATCCCTCCATCAAGGGGAGAGAGAGAGAGAGAGAGAGAGAGAGAGAGAGAGTTGATCGCTTGCCTCAAAGTGCAGAGGTTCATAAGTAATATCCTATGAATACAAGGTCGATCTCACATGGAGATGATCTACGAGAATGAGAAAATCAAATGCTAAATTAACTAAGTAATGAAAACTAAACAAATGAAATGATTTTGAAGGTTTTGAAGGTATGAAATTTAACAGAATTAAAACAACACTCAAGCTTCAAAGTTTCATACATAAGTTAATGATCAATAAATTATGATGACTTTGATAACACAACTAGGATCCGAGCACTATAGTCGACCTAATCGAAAAATAAAATAGTTTAAATATTTTAATAAATGATATAAAAGATTAGAGAATCATGGATTAACACCATTAATATATATTCTCAAGCACCAGTGATTTTAAGCATTCAATATCTATGAGATAATGAATCAAAGAAATGTAGCGGGTTGAGAACATCTTCCATCTAAGAAATCTAATTAATCCAGGTTAAGCCTATCCACCAATACAGATCTCATGTGATGAAAACATATGGATCTCACATGAGGATAAAAAACCTAAACCTAAATAATTGATAATATGCATACATCTCATCATTAAAAACAATCAATCACATAAATTATGATATCATTAAACCAATGTGCTTCCCTTCCAACTTGGGCTAGAGGGAACAAAAAAAAAACATAATTAAATTGCAGAATGGAAAAACAACAAGAAAGCGAGAAAATAAATTAATAAAGATCTAAAAACCCTAGATCTTGCCCTTGAATGCTCTGAATAATGCTTAGGAATGCCCTGGGAAGCCCTATTTATAAGTGGGGAACTCCCTCCTTCAAACTGGTTTGAAAAATTCAGAAACCGCTGCAAATTTTCTCACTTGGTGTAGGCTCCGCGTAAACCCTTCGATGACATCAAACTGTTTTCGATGTCATCTAAGACCGGCTTCGATGTTATCGAACTGGTTTCGATGTCATCGAAAACTGCATTCAATTTGTCCAGCAAGCAAAGTTGATTTTTCTGTAATTCTTCAATGTCATCTAAGACTCCTTCGATGTCATCGAAGACTGACTTCGATGTCATCGAACACTAGTTCGATGTCATATAAGCTCAGATTCTGCAAATTTCTGCACTAAGTTTTGCATTTCCTTCATTTTCCACTTGATTTTCTTGACTCTTGGGGTCTTGAAATCTTCAATCTTAGTCTCCAAAGGTCCATTCTTTGCCTTGGTGATTCTTGAGCATTAAATCCACACTTTTAACGTTATTTTCCCTCTTAAGCTCTCAAGTTCACCTTGCAACACAAACATGTATAAAATATACCATTAAGCATTATTGTGTTCATAAAACCAAGATATAAATGGGGAAAATATGCAATATTTGAGTCTCAACAAGAGTCCAACCCTTGTCTAACCTAGCATAGTGAGAACCCGAGTCTCTTGAGCCATCTAAGTCCTAATCCGAGCCACTCGATCTACTCTTTGCGACACCACCGTTCATCCAACTATTCAAGCTTCAATCAGTTTATCTATGCCTGAGCTTTAAGATCGTGCAACACTCATTTCCTTCTCAGTCCCTTTGCTTCTCAAATACATCATTACCCTATTGCATTTCATTATTTTCCCATATCTAATTGGTGGGTGTATGCTCTGTGACTTACTAATATAATTATAGCCTGCCCACCAGAAAACTAGCCAGTTAGTCGTCGTTTTTTCATAAGCATCAACATATCATCGATCATCCCATGCATCACATTTCTACGTACTTTGCACCCTGCAATTGGTCAGTTCGAACGTATGCTTTTAGCTTGCCAATATAATTGGATCTTACTGGTAAAAAATTTAGATCGATTAGCCATCATTAGCATTACATTGCATTACATCTTTTGTATATAAAAATTAATCTTATTCTTTAGAAATTAGTTGGATTTTGTGAAATAGATGCCTTATATATGTACGGTAGAGTAGGTGCTTAACACCTTCAATCTCTGTAATCGTGATCGCTTACTCAGAATATCTGAAATGCAAACTCACGAGTCATCTTAGGGTTAACTCTAAGCATTTCTATAGAGTTTAATTAACTGTTAGATCGAAATGATTGATTAGTGGCGAATCTGGTCAAACAAAACACCTCCGTGACTTTTTGAGCGAGGCAACCCATGAAAAGAGAGTCAAACTCCCCCACCCATGATCCAAGTCTATGGTCTCTCGTTCTGATTAGGCCTTTTTGGCTTTTGTTTGGCTATTTTCTTTGGTATTTTAACTTAGCTTATATTGATAACGTGGAAACATTTCTATGCAACACATCGATTGTGTGCCCAACTTCAACGAGGAGTCACACCAAATTTCAGGCCGTTTCCAAAGTCACGTGGCGCTAGCTAAGCGTTTTAAGATGTTTTAGGAATGATTCCACGTAGTTTCATATGGTGGTGTGGCCCACTTGAGTTCTGCATACAGCTGATTTTTGGGACATCACATGACAACCCACTAAATGGACGGCGGGGATGTCCAACTAACATCATGGGAAGCTTCTCATTGTACCTTTTCCTTACCGAAAAGATGAACTCATTTCTAGGTGGACCATCCACACGGCCCTTCTTGCTTTCTGCAGAGGCTATTTACACCAATCATAGACTCAGATGATAAAAAACGCTCAATCTTTGGTTCATGATACATCCAAATCGAAGCCCCATAATTTGAACGGTTAATTTGAAGTACATGAAATTTCTAAGCGCTCGTGTATCATTCATCACATTCTGCCAGAGTACGATACCTTTTGTCCATTATATTACCGGACTAGAAAAAGAAACAACCAATCTACAGCTGGGATTTCGTGACAAAAATCACTTATTTTAAGTATCCGCGCGTGCACGGATGGCTACATCACTGTACTTGTATCCTCCTCTACACGTACAACCTACCTTTATTATTATTTTTTCCCCGTTTTTTTTTATTTTTTTATTTTTTTTTGAGAGTCATATGATACTCGGGCTAGGCATGACGCTTGATACGCAAGCACTTAGAAATTGCACACGTAGAAATATTTATTAACGCAGATTAAAATGACGAAAATGTGGAGCCCACCATAGCTAAGTTTCTAAAAATCAGATTGGTTGAACAATCCTAACCTCTGATTCATCTATATTTGTTTTCTCAAATTCGCCTATAGGATATTTCTCATTTTTAACCGTCCAATAAATGTCCAGCAATCTAATGGTTAGATAATCAAGTAAGAGTAAGTTTTGGTACATGGCACATCTAAACTGATATCTATAATTTGGACGCTTTATTTTGAATTGATTTTATGATATGCAATTTCCCAATAATTTTTTACCGCCCGAGTATTATCCATGACACTGCCAGAGTATCAAAGTATGGGTTTGGCTTAGGTGTGGCACCGGCCTTAGCCAAGATGGTGCTGCGGCCCTTAGTGTGGGATCCACCTTGATGTATGTATTCTATTTCTACACCGTCTATCCGTTTTTCCATACCATTTTAGGGTATGATCCCAAACATGAAGCAGATCCAGTTCTTATGTAGAGGGTGATTGATCATTAATGGGCCACAAAAGTTTTGGATCAAGCTGATATTTGTATTTTACCTCAATCCAGATTTACGTGACCTTATCAACAGGTGGGATTTAAAATAAACATTATGGAAATATTAAGGTGGACCCTAAGAAAATTTTTAATGGTTGGACGTTCAATCACTACGGTTTCATAGTTCCCACGATACTTGATCTTCTTTGGTTCTGGGCAGGCGTGAAATGATCTTTAAAAACTGATGGACGGCATAGATATATAATAAATACTTCAAGGTGAGTCCTGTGGTAAGGGCCGCACCTAATCTGCTCCTGAAGCGGCGGATTGCGTACTGAGTAAGCGCAGTGATAAACTGTGGGGCCTACCGTCATTAATGCATTTTATCCACTCTATCCATACATTTTACCAGACGCGTCCTACCCCCGCCCGGACGGATTGGGGGCCACCATGATGTAAATGCTTTATCCACGCCGTTATTCTTTTTTTTCATATCATTTTAAGATATGATCCAAAACATAAAGCCGTTATTCATTTTTTTCATTTCATTTAAAGGTATGATCCAAAACATTAAGTAGGTTAACAGCTCCAATGTACCACACCAAAGGAAGCTGCAGTTATAATGACACTCACCGTTAAAACCTTTCTAAGGGCCACGGTGATTTGTTTTCACCATGCAACCTATTCATAAGGTCATGTAGACATGGATGAAGTGAAAAACAAAATATCAGCTTCATCCGAAACTTCTCTAGCACCCAAGAAGCTTTTAATGGTGGACGTTCAATCCCCAATTTGTGGTCCATTTAAGCCGTGTCCCTGCCTAGTTTTTTGTAACATGCCTTAAAATGATATGAGGAAAGAGATGAACGGCGTGGATAAAACACTTACGTCAAGATGGGCTCCGCAGAGCCCTAATTTTAGGGCTTTATTAAAAAAAATGAAGCATATACAAAACTCAAGTGGACCGCACCATCTCAAACAGTATGAATTGAACGTATATTGATGAAAAGTTCTTGGGGGCCTCAGGAAGTTTTAGATCAAGCTGATATTTATGTTTTCCCTTAATCCATGTATTTGTGATCTTATGAATAGGTTGGATGACAAATAAACATCACTTTGGGCCTTAGGAAGGTTTCAACTGTGGAAATCAATATTTCCTCTTTCCTGTGATATGGTCCACTTAAAATTTGGACATGCTTGAAGTTTGGGCTCAAGCCATAAAATGATATGAAAAAACGTATGGATGGCATGGATAAACCACATGCATGCATTCACGGTGGGCCCAACAGATTTTACTCAGTACGATAAGAGCGTACTGAGCCGATTTCATCCGCTACCTAAAGTATTTTTTTCTTTTTTAGTTTATTTTTAAATTGGTTGAAGTACATGGAGCTAGCTATGTGTGAAGAGACTAGACATGAATATTACCATCCCACCATCATCGTCATCATCCATGGGAAAAGTTCCCCTTCCAACTTTCTACAATTAGCTAAGCCCATGCGCGCGTATAAGACAGCTCATGTATACACACGTTTGCTCTCATGGAACATTTGTGTGAGATCCAATCTATCCAGAATAGTACTAACATCATGTAAATTCTCTTGACCAAAAAATAGGATTGTCTGATAGTTATGTGGACCACAATTAACTTAATGGATGTATGGTTGTGAAAATTTTCCTAACTTATCCAACCAATCAGCTTATTTCTAATACTTCCTTGGTGGAAAACCTTGATCTTTTTTCAATAATATCTACAAGGTGAGGCCCACCTGATGGATGGATTGGATACTGTACCTTCCTGCCACTCTGGAAAATGTGGTGGCGTGTGCATTAACAGCCTTGTATATGCAAGTGGGCTTTGCAAAGCTTCCCGTTATGCGTGGGGGAGTTATTTGGTACTCCGGCTGCTACGGAAGCCTGATGCGCAGGCACTCACAGATTGTACACGACATTCACAATCGCAAAATGTGGTGGCGTGTGCATTAACAGCCTTGTATACGTGGGGGCTTTCCAAAGCTTCCCGTTATACGTGGGACACACGTGTGATGGAGGGACCCCGACACTATGGGCCCTCCCTTGCATTCCATCATACATAAAAAGGTTATCAAAGTGGGCCATTGGCTACATCTTAGGGTCCCAAGTGAGATCCATACCATTGATCGGTAGGCCTCACTTGACCCATCATAAAAACATAGAAACCTATCCTATCAAAGCACCCACCGGTTGATCTCTTTGGTCCGTTGAAAAGCCTATCTCCTTGTGCTTCACTTTGATGGTGGAAGATGGGGGATGGATGGTTAGGATGATGGGTTTTTAGAATGGGAAAGGTGGGCCACACAAACTCTCTCTTCTCTCACTTGGGAGCTTGGACGTGGGAGTGCTCTTGCTTGGAATGGTGATGAGAAATGAGGGAGAGAGAGTGTGTAGTAAAGAGAGGAAGAAAGTAGCTTAGGTAGGCCATGATTGTTTGTAAGAGAGGGTGACTTGTAATAAATGGTTGTAAGAGGGCTAAGGGTAGGGTGGCTAGTCATAAGTACTTGTAAGAAGGCTAGGGGGTAGGGTGGCTATAGCTTGGTTAGGGTGGCTATAGCTAGGCTAGGGTGATGTCATCCATCACTCTCATAATTACCTAAGAATTTGTGCCACATGGGATGGGTGGGTCCCGCAATGTGCGGTCCACGGTTATTATAATGTATGGTCCACATCTTATGATCTAAGCGTCGGATTGGCGCATGAGACGTGACGTTAGAATCGCGGTGACGGCGCAGTCACAATGGTATGGGTCTCGGATTAAACCGACTCGAATTTAAAGGATACGACTTACGGTCGTGCGCAACGTCAATTATCAGTCATAGACTGCCGGACTTCGATGGAAAAGATCGCAGGATTCATCGGAACAGTACGAACTAGGATACGGGTTTTACAATATATGAAGCAATGGACATTTCAGTTTAGGTGAGTACCCTCGTAAGGCCGCATAAAGCACAAGGGATCTGCTGTACCTTTTCGATGTTAATGCCGATCAGGAGTGAAAGGGTTGCGATCGGCGGCCCACACAGGGACAATAACAACATTTTCCTAAGACCCTCATGATATGTATGAGTTATCTACTTCCAAGCAACCAACTGACACAGACGCAAAGTCAAACAATTAATCGAGACTGCAATTCATAACTGACTGGTAAAGGTGGGGTGTCCACTCGTTTTAGCATTCAATTGTACACTACCTCTGCTATAGAGTGACATCTTTAAACATCCCACCCCAGGCCAATAAACTGATTGAGTTTGAACTAGTGGATGGTCAACTAAAACCCCAATCCTAAACCTTAAACTCAACCCAATCGACCTAGTCCACTTAATACTAAACCCTAGAAACCTACAACCTTAGAGCCTTGAGTCGACTCGACGAGTTAACTCGCCCAATCAAATCGTTGAGTCAACTTATCTAGTCAGCCTACCTAGTCCAACAATTCAGTTAACTCACCTAATTAAGCTTAAGACCAAGCCCGAACCAAAAGCCCAAAATCAAGCCCAATCGGAGTACCATGCAAAACTTCTTTGCAACGTCCTTCATGGCAGAGCCTCCACATGAGTGAGAGAGGTTGCCTACCAAATAAGAGAGTTTAGGTGGATACTGGCGGCAACTAGCTTATCGCCAGCCACATGGTCTCCCCTCTCCCCTCTTTGGGGGTGAAGTCCCTCAAGCATGTGTAGTCTCTCTTTTTAAAACCCAAATGTGTGACTGATGTGTATATACTCCGATGCCCATCTCCTTATCTAAATTTACCCTTTTACCACCTCATCCAACCCGTGAGATGATGCCACGTGACAATCTCAAATCTTAGCCCTTCAACCACCTTTTTGCCCATTGGAGTACCAAGAAAAACCAGAAAATTAGGTCTGTGAGATATAAATAACCCATTTCCCTTCCCATTTCAAGCATCAATGAATTATCAATTGGTGTGGAAAAGCCTCCTAATTCCTTAAGGCCTTAACTATTTATCCATCCCATCCCTCCATTAAGGGGAGAGAGAGAGAGAGAGAGAGAGAGAGAGAGAGAGAGAGAGAGAGAGAGAGAGAGAGAGAGAGAGAGTTGATCGCTTGCCTCAAAGTGCAGAGGTTCGTAAGTAATATCCTGTGAATACAGGGTTGATCCCACATGGAGATGTATGAGAATGAGAAAATCAAATGCAAAATTAATTAAGTAATGAAAACTAAACAAATGAAATGATTTTGAAGGTATGAAATTTAACAGAATTAAAATAACACTCAAGCTTCAAAGTTCCATACATAAGTTAATGATCAATAAATTATGATGACTTTGATAACACAATTAGGATCCGAGCACTATAGTCGACCTAATCGAAAAATAAAATAGTTTAAATATTTTAATAAATGATATAAAAGATTAGAGAATCATGGATTAACACCATTAATATATATTCTCAAGCGCCAGTGATTTTAAGCATTCAATATCCATGAGATAATAAATCAAAGAAATGTAGCGGGTTGAGAACATCTTCCATCTAAGAAATCTAATTAATCCAGGTTAAGCCTATCCACCAATACAGATCTCACATGATGAAAACATATGGATCTCACATGAGGATAAAAAACTTAATCCTGAGTAATTGATAACATGCATATACCATTCATCTCATCATTAAAAATAATTAATTATCATAAGTTATGATATCATTAAACCAATGTGCTTCCCTTCCAACTTGGGCTAGAGGGAACAAAAAAAATATAACTAAATTGCAGAATGGAAAAACAACAAGAAAGCGAGAAAATAAATTAATAAAGATCTTAAAACTCTAGATCTTGCCCTTGAATGCTCTGAATGATGCTTAGGAATGCCCTGGGAAGCCCTATTTATAAGTGGGGAACTCCTTCCTTCAAACTGGTTTGAAAAATTCGGAAACCGCTGCAAATTTTCTTACTTCGTGTAGGCTCCGTGTAAACCCTTTGATGACATCGAACTACTTTCGATGTCATCTAAGATTGGCTTATCGAACT
Organism: Magnolia officinalis; assembly: GCA_021015155.1. Taxonomy (NCBI): domain Eukaryota; kingdom Viridiplantae; phylum Streptophyta; class Magnoliopsida; order Magnoliales; family Magnoliaceae; genus Magnolia; species Magnolia officinalis. The sequence goes on along the minus strand of JAJHSJ010000016.1, from coordinate 1,821,581 downwards.
GGTTTCGATGTCATCAAAAACTGCATTCAATTTGTCCAGCAACCAAACTTGATTTTTCTGTAATTCTTCAATATCATCTAAGACTCCTTCGATGTCATCGAAGACTGGCTTCGATGTCATCGAACACTAGTTCGATGTCATATAAGTTCAATTCTGCAAATTTCTGCACTAAGTTTTGCATTTCCTTCATTTTCCACTTGATTTTCTTGACTCTTGGGGTCTTGAAATCTTCAATCTTGGTCTCCAAAGGTCCATTCTTTGCCTTGGTGATTCTTGAGCATTAAATCCACACTTTTAATGTTGTTTTCACTCTTAAGCTCTCAAGTTCACCTTGCAACACAAACATGTATAAAATATACCATTAAGCATTATCATGTTCATAAAACCAAGATATAAATGGGAAAAATATGTAATATTTGAGTCTCAACAAGAGTCCAACCCTTGTCTAGCCTAGCATAGTGAGAACCCGAGTCTCTTGAGCCATCTAAGTCCTAATCCGAGCCCCTCGATCTAGTCTTTGCGACACCACCATTCATCCAACCACTCAAGCTTTAATCAGTTTATCTATGCCTGAGCTTTAAGATCATGTAACACTCATTTCCTTCTCAGTCCCTTTGCTTCTCAAATACATCATTACCCCCATTGCATGCATTCATTATTTTCCTATATCTAATTGATGGGTGTATGCTCTGTGGCTTACTAATATAATTAGAGCCTACCCACTAGAAAACTAGCCAGTTAGCCGTCGTTTTTTCATAAGCATCAACATATCATTGATCATCCCATGCATCACATTTCTACATACTTTGCACCCTGCAATTGGTCAGTTCGAACGTATGCTTTGCATCTTGCCAATATAATTGGATCCTATTGATAAAAAATTTAGATCGATTAGCCATCATTAGCATTACATTGCATTACATCTTTTGTATATGAAAATTAATCTTATTCTTTAGAAATTAGTCAGATCTTGTGAAATAGATACCTTATATATGTACGGGTAGAGTAGGTGCCTAACACCTTCAATCTCTGTAACCGTGATCGCTTACTCGGAAGATCTGAAATTCAAACTCATGAGTCATCTTAGGGTTAACTCTAAGCATTTCTATAGGGTTTAATTAACCGTTGGATCAAAATAATTGGTTAGTGGCGAATTTGGTCAAACAAAACACCTCCGTAACTTGAGAGAAAGTCACCGAGCGAGGCAACCCATGAAAAGAGAGTCAACTCCCCCACCTATAATCCAAGTCCATGGTCTTTTGTTCTGATTTGGCCTTTTTGGCTTTTGTTGGCTATTTTCTTTGGTATTTTATCTTTGCTTACATTGATAACGTGGAAACATTTCTTTGCAACACATCCATTGTGTGCCCAACTTCAACGAGGAGTCGCACCAAATTTCAGGCCGTTTCCAAAGTCAAGTGGCTCTAGCTAAGCGTTTTAAGATGTTTTAGGAATGATTCCACGTAGTTTCATATGGTGGTGTGGCCCACTTGAGTTCTGCATACAGCTGATTTTTGGGACATCACATGACAACCCACTAAATGGACGGCGGGGATGTCCAACTAACATCATGGGACGCTTCTCATTGTACCTTTTCTTACCGAAAAGATGAACTCATTTCTAGGTGGACCATCCACACGGCCCTTCTTGCTTTCTGCACAGGCTATTTACACCAATCATAGACTCAGATGATCAAATACGCTCAATCTTTGGTTCATGATACATCCAAATCGAAGCCCCATAATTTGAACGGTTAATTTGAAGTACATGAAATTTAAATGTAATTTCTAAGCGCTCGTGTATCATTCATCACATTCTGCCAGAGTATGGAACTTTTTGTCCATTATATTACCGGACTAGAAAAAGAAACAACCAATCTACAGCTGGGATTTCGTGACAAAAATCACTTATTTTAAGTACCCGCGCGTGCACGGATGGCTACATCACTGTACTTGTATCCTCCTCTACACGTACAACCAACCTTTATTATTATTTTTTCTCCATTTTTTTTTTTTAAAATTATGGAGAGTCATATGATACTCGGGCTAGGCATGACGCTTGATACGCAAGCACTTAGAAATTGCACACGTAGAAATATTTATTAACGCAGATTAAACTGACGAAATTGTGGAGCCCACCATCGCTAAGTTTCTAAAAATCAGATTGGTTGAACAATCCTAACCTCTGATTCATCTATATTTGTTTTCTCAAATTCGACTATAGGATATTTCTCATTTTTAACCGTCCAATAAATGTCCAGCAATCTAATGGTTAGATAATCAAGTAAGAGTAAGTTTTGGTACATGGCACATCTAAACTGATATCTATAATTTGGACGCTTTATTTTGAATTGATTTTATGATATGCAAATTCCCAATAATTTTTTACCGCCCGTGTATTATCCATGACGCTCTGCCAGAGTATCAAAGTATGGGTTTAGCTTAGGTGTGGCACCGGCCTTACCCCTGACGGTGCGGCCCTTAGTGTGGGATCCACCTTGATGTATGTATTCTATATCTACACCGTCTATCCGTTTTTCCCTACCATTTTAGGGTATGATCCCAAACATGAAGCAGATCCAGTTCTTATGTGGAGGGTGATTGATCATTAATGGGCCACAAAAGTTTTGGATCAAGCTGATATTTGTATTTTACCTCAATCCAGATTTACGTGACCTTATCAACAGGTGGGATTTAAAATAAACATTATGGAAATATTAAGGTGGACCCTAAGAAAATTTTTAATGGTTGGACGTTCAATCACTACGGTTTCATAGTTCCCACGATACTTGATCTTCTTTGGTTATGGGCAGGCATGAAATGATCTTTAAAAACTGATGGACGGCGTAGATATATAATAAATACTTCAAGGTGAGTCCTGTGGTAAGGGCCGCACCTAATCTGCTCCTGAAGCGGCGGATTGCGTACTGAGTAAGCGTAGTGAATAAACTGTGGGGCCTACCGTCATTAATGCATTTTATCCACTCCATCCATACATTTTACCAGACGCGTCCTACCCCCGCCCGGACGGATTGGGGGCCACCGTGATGTAAATGCTTTATCGCCGTTATTCATTTTTTTCATATCATTTTAAGGTATGATCCAAAACATTAAGTAGGTTAACAGCTCCAATGGACCACACCAAAGGAAGCTGCAGTGATAATGACCCTCACCGTTAAAACCTTTCTAATGGCCACCGTGATTTGTCTTCACCGTACAACCTATTCATAAGGTCATGTAGACATGGATGAAGTGAAAAACCAAATATCAGCTTCATCCGAAACTTCTCTAGCACCCAAGAAGCTTTTAATGGTGGACGTTCAATCCCCAATTTGTAGTCCATTTAAGCCTTGTCCCTGCCTCGTTTTTTGTAACATGCCTTAAAATGATATGAGAAAAAAAATGAACGGCGTGGATAAAACACTTACGTCAAGATGGGCTCCGCAGAGCCCTAATTTTAGGGCTTTATTAAAAAAATGAAGCATATACAAATCTCAAGTGGACCGCACCATCTGATGAACGTATATTGATGAAAAGTTCTTGGGGGCCTCAGGAAGTTTTAGATCATATTTATGTTTTCCCTTAATCCATGTATTTGTGATCTCATGAATAGGTTGGATGACAAATAAACATCACTTTGGGCGTTAGGAAGGTTTCAACGGTGGAAATCAATATTTCCACTCTTTCCCGTGATATGGTCCACTTAAGATTTGGATATGCTCGAAGTTTGGGCTCAAGCCATAAAATGATATGAAAAAACGGATGGATGGCATGGATAAACCACATGCATGCATTCACGGTGGGCTAACAGATTTTACTCAGTACGATAAGAGCGTACTGAGCCGATTTCATCCGCTACCTAAAGTATTTTTTTTTTTTTTTTTTATAGTTTATTTTTAAATTGGTTGAAGTACATGGAGCTAGCTATGTGTGAAGAGACTAGACATGAATATTACCATCCCACCATCATCGTCATCATCCATGGAAAAGTTCCCCTTCCAACTTCCTATAATTAGCTAAGCCCATGCGCGCGTATAAGACAGCTCATGTGTAAACACGTGTGCTCTCATGGAACATTTGTGTGAGATCCAATCTATCCAGAATAGTACTAACATCATGTAAATTCTCTTGACAAAAAAATAGGACTGTCTGATGGTTATGTGGGCCACAATTAACTTAATGCATGTATGGTTGTGAAAATTTTCCTAAGTTATCCAACTCATCCGCTTATTTCTAATATTTCCTAGGTAGAAAACCTTGATCTTTTTTCAATAATATCTACACGGTGAGGCCCACCTGATGGATGGATTGGATACTGTACCTTCCTGCCACTCTGGAAAATGTGGTGGCGTGTGCATTAACAGCCTCGTATACGCGAGTGGGCTTTGCACAGCTTCCCGTTATACGTGCGGGAGTTATTTGGTACTCCGGCTGCTACGGATGCTTGATGCGCAGGCACTCACAGATTGTACACGACATTCACAATCGCAAAATCAGTTCGGGCAAACGATCCTAACCTTTGATTTCAAAACACCTGCTTGTTGAAACTTAGCCGCCTAATAAAAGCCCACCAATCAGATAGTCAGCTTGTCCGATAACCCTAATTTTTTGTTCATAATACATCTAAAATGGGACCCAAGATTTGGACGGTTTAACTTTAATTGCTTGCATTCCATATTAGTGCTTGCGTATCATCCATCACACTCTGCCGGAGTACTAAAGTTATTCTCCTGCTGCCTGGAGGTTACCGGTTACTTAATCTACTCGAGAGAGTAAACTCTACACCCTTGTCTCCCACGTGTGTCAACTCGCACGTGGTTGAGAGATTCAAGCCACACGTTAGGCCAGACCGACGGTGCAGATTTCTGGTATGGTGTGAAGGTTAGGTAGGGAAGGCTTCTAAAAAAATAACTGTACTGGTAGGACAGACTGATGAACGGTCTAAATTCAACCTACAAGTGTGGCAGATATTGTAGTCACATCAGCCTCATGATTCGGATGATTAATCCACCTGGAGGCACGGTCTGACGGGATGGCTGGATGTTTCACACGTGTGCCTCATAACCACACGTGAACGGCGAAAGAAGACGTGCAAGTACAGCACCGCCCGACTAAAAATCCTCATACTCGGCCCCAGCCTTACCCATGACAGTGCAGCCATTACATTGGGGCCACGTTGATGCATATATTCTATATCCACACCGTCCATCCGTTTTTAAAGACTATTTTAGAATATGAGACCAAACATTAAGTAGATATAAATCTCAGGTGGACTATACCATAGAAAAAAAGTGGTGATTGAATGCCCTACCATTAAAAACTTCCTAGGGCCCACCGTAATGTTTATTTTCCATCCAACCTGTTAATTATTTCACATAGATCCGGATGAAGGAAAAAAAGAACAAATATACGCTTGATCCAGAACTTTTGGCTAAGCTTGAAGCTTTTGTTGACCACTAATGGTCAATCACCACGGTTTCTTATGGTATGGTCCACCTGAGAATTGGATTTAATTACTTGATTTTTGGTATTATGCTCTAAAATAGTCTGAAAAAACGGATGGATGGCATGGATATAGACTATATGTATCAAGGTGGGTCCCACGGTAAGGGAAGTACCGTCTTTGTGGGGCCAGGGCAGCACTGAATCCGCTCCCACCAAAGTAAAATGGGAGTTATTTGATACTCAGGCTAGGTATAATGAATGATACGCAGGCACTCCAATATTGCATACGTGTCACATATTAACTCAAATCAAAACCGACTAGATTGTGAATACTACTTCCACTAAGTCACATTTCATGATCTGGTTGGTTAAACAATTTGAACCTCTGATTTGCAGAAATGGGACCGTTGGATATTTGTCATTTTAACCGTCCAATAGATGTCCAACAATCTCATGGTAAGATAATCGGATAACCTTATTTTTTGCTTCATGATACATCTACACTTGATCCCATAATTTCGAAGGTTTAATTTGACTAATTATATGCCACGTGTGCAATTGCTAAGTAATTTCTAAGTGCCTGAGTATCATCCAATGCACCCTGACAGAGTATCCAAGTTTCACCATGACAACATGATGCAATTATACTACGTGTCATGGTGAAAAATCTGGTTCTCGCGAATTTCTCAGGAGATTATAAAATTTTGAGGTTTTCTTCTTTCGGAAAACAGAAAATAAATAATTCATTATAAATCCATAAATAACTTAAAAAAAAATGAAAATCTAATTATATAACGAGTCAGTTAAATTTTAAGTATTTTTTTATGTTCATTTCGGGATAATTTCTTAAAAAATACGAGAAACTCAGAACGACCGAGATTTTCAAAATATCTCGATAATACACGAGATTTTGAAAATCTTGGCGATATTTTCCACCCCTGCTACATTTCCCTTCCCATGAAAAACATAAAAAAAAAAAAGGCTCTGACGGCCCCACAAATCTTACTTCCCAAACCACACCAAAAAAAAAAAAAAAAAAAAGAAGTAAAAAAGCCTCCATTTACATAAAACCCTTGTAGAGTAGTAAAAGACACTTAAACACAGGTAATCTTCAAGTGATGAAAAGGACACTTAAGATCAAGGGCTCTGGTGGCTTAGCAATCCAACTGCATTGTGCTGCTTGGAAGGACCTGATGGTGGTATTGGAACTGCTCTTGGAAAGAACCCAAACAAGTAGCCTACTTCCTTAGACGAGCCTGGCTTCACATACAACCGCTCACTCCTTCTTGATCCATCACACCTTGTATTGCATGCAACCAAGATAAACACTACAATGAGTAACCTTGTACAAACACCCATCTCTCCAAACCCTCCAGAGAGAGAGAGAGAGAGAGAGAGAGAGAGAGAGAGAGAGAGAGAGAGAGATGTATGAGGGTGTGGAGAGAGAGATGTATGTGGGTGTGGAGAGAGAGAGACAGAGAGAGAGAGGTGGATTTGGAAGAGGAAGATTGCACCAAGATGAGATATACGTGAAGTGACAGCTTTGCAGTGGGCGTTTCGATTTTCAGAAGCTAAGGAGAGAAAATCATGGGAGAATTAAATGCAAGGTGGTGTTGGTTATAGCGGGTGTTGGTGAGATATATGGAAAAAAAAAAACAAATTATAATAATACTCTGGTTGAGTGTGATATTTGATACGCGTGCGCTATAAGCAACTCAAATCAATCTGTCCGAATGGTCCCCAGTTTGGATGGATCATAGCCAAAGAATGTCATGATCTAGTGCAAATGTTTTCACTATATTTGTGTGGGCCCCACCATAACATGTTCATGACATCCGCTCTGACCATCATGCATGCCATCTCTTCTTTGCCCAAAGGTTTAAAAATCAGGCCAATCCATGGCTGAGGTAAGCCACACGAGCAGAACAGTTTGGAGGGGGATAGTGTGCCATCTCAAGTGTTCCCTGTGGTGTGGTCGACCTGAGCCATGGATTGGCCTTATTTTTTCTACACACGGTCCACTTAGGGGGCTGCCCATGATGGTCGGACCAGATTTCTTTAACACATCATGGTGGGTCCCACTCAAATATAGTAAACACCGCAATTGTGATGAGAACGTAATTGTGACGATAACGTTTGCACTTGATCTTTTTCTGTCACCATTTAGTGGACAGTTGAAATTAAAAAATAGCCTACTGGTCTCAATTGCAGCAAAGGTGTCCAGCAATCAGAGGACAAGATTGCTCAACGGATGATGACCGACATACGGTATTTCTCTAAACTTGGGCAGTTTAATTGTCTTAATATGCACCACGTGTACAAATTTTCAGGCTGCCTGCATATTAACATCACAACCTACCAGAGTATATATCAAATACAATTTTGGTGAGAGAGATTTTTCATACTTACTGGACGTCGACCAAGGTTTTTACCTGGTGTACTTTGTCTTTCACTTCTGACAAGTGGGACCCATGTTCTGTTATCTGACCATTAATTTTCTGGGCCCCACAGGATGTACTATGATGATGGCTACTACACATGGCCCAAGATATATGGTGACTATGGTTTTCCATTCCCAATCTGATTCACACACAGTAGTATGCATGACAGACGAACGTCTGGGTTTCTGAGGCATGGGCCCATTCATCAGAAATGGAGTGGGGCCCATCTATCAGAAATGAAAACCGACCATATCATATACCTCCATCAAGGACAGAATAGGGTTGAGCGGGTCTTTAGGAGACTGGGAAAAAGCTGATGGAAAGGAATTAAATATACACGCATACAGACTTCTCTGTTAGTTTAGCAGCATCTTGAAAATGGTGGTGATACATCCTCATCACATTTGGCAATGATTTATGGCTATCCAGACCATCCAGATCATGGGTTTCATTGTGGATAGAGCATATCTCTAACATCATACTGATAAAATAATCCTAACCATCCAATTAATTTTCTATCTAATGAACGGTTGTTGAAAGCAAAATAATGGGTGATCCGAATTTGAAGGAAAATAATAAGTAGATGGTTAATATAATCTTCTTATACAACTGTTTTTTTAAAAAAATCCTCCATAGGCTGTTGGATCAGCTATTCTGCCTGGATTGCATCCATTCCTTAAATGGTGTAAAACTAACATAGGTGTCATTCAAGAAAAACGAGAGGAAGACCGTAAAATGTCTTGGCCGAAGTGTACAGAAGATTTCAACCGACAGCCCGGTGCTTGATGGCCCACCTCGCAAAATCTGCACCAATCAGATAATTCTGTCCGTACAGTTAATGGCGTTTCGTTGTAGAAACTGAACTATCGGTTAGTTTTCACTGATCCGTTCCGTCAGAAGGTGGGGCCCAGGTACCGTGTGGTGGCAATGTAGGGTAATCGCAGGGTCTACCACTCCTTTTTAAGAAAAAACAAAATACAAAAAGAAAGAGATAAAAAGTCCAGTGATGGATGTTTTACTTATTTGATACTCCGGCTGCGTACGAAACTTGATAAGCATGCAATCAGATATCGTAGACGTGGCATAGATGAACCCACTGAGTCTAAGTCAGAGTCATAAAATCAGATTACTCCAACGATCAGATTCTTTGATTAGCGACGCTCGTTTGTTGAAATAAAACACTGAATACTTTTCATTTCAAACCGTCCAATAACTATCCACCAATCCAATAGTTAGATAATCGAATAAGTGTAATTTTTGTCCATGCTACGTATAGACTGGTATACCATAATTTGGATGGTTTATCTTGAATATTTTGTATTCCAATTATGAGATTTCTAAGTGATATTTTTGGCAGCCTGTTTATTATCCATCACACTCTACCAGAGTACCAAAGCTTTTCTGGAAAGAGGGTTGCCTATGTCTAGCAGGCAGGTGAGATGGTGGCCCCACATGAATTAATGGCCGACTAAGGAAACGGAACTGTGTGTTTCAGCCCCAAACAGGAGTACCTGTCTTGTGGGTTTTGTAGGATTTGATGTTTTCTCCATCTCTCTTGTTTTTTTATTTTTATTTTTTTATGATTGCAATTGCGAAAGGAGAAAGGACATGACTCTAGTACTTTGGACGGTTGCAAACGGACGTAGCAGGTGCGTGGAGGGTTATATGAATCCCATGCAACTCCAAGTTCTTTGGGTCTCACTGTGATGTTTGTTTTATATCCACTCCTTCCATCCGTTTCTCCACTTATGTATTAAAAATGAGCTGGAATACAAGGGAGACCAAGAACTCAAATGGGCCACACCACAAGAAAAAATGAGATGGAAATGGCCACCTTTTAAACCTTCCTTGGCCTATATTGATGTTTATAAGACATCCAAAACGTTCATAAGGTGACTCCCACCTAGATGAAAGGGAAAAATATCAGCTTCATCTAGAGCTTCTCTGGCCCTCAAGAACAGATGGACGGTGTGGATATAATACAAACATCACGCTGGGCCCACGTAGCTGGGGGTTAGAGGCCCCGTGTTATACGGGGCAATGCGACTATTGCACCCCTGGCGCACTGCAGAAGATTGCCGCAGTCACCAACGACCTTCATTTATGGGGGGGGGGGGGGGGGGAGCGGATTAGGTGATATCCCGGATCCACGGAGGTGGTTGGGACCCTGACTGTAGGGCTCACAGTGATGTACGTGACTTAAATCTACACCTTCTAACCATTTCGAAAGCTCATTTTAGGGCATGCATGATCAGAAAGTAAAGCTGACTCAAATCTTAGGTGGACCACACCACAGGTAACAGTCGTGATTGAATCCCCACCATTACTAACTTCATGGACTCCACCGGAATGTTCACTTGCATCCAACCTGTTGATAAGGTCACAACCTCCTCGATGAAGAAACCATACAAATATCATCTTGATCCAAAGTTTCTGTAGCCCACGGGAAATTTTCAATGGTCAATCACCACTTTTTCCTGTACTATGGTGCACTAAAGTGAGCTTTCAATGCAGATGGACAGCGTGGATGTAGTCACATACATCATAGGGGTCCACCCACCTCGGTGGATCCGGGTCTCACATAATCTGCTCCTAGAGATAGGCATCGAGTTGAGTCGGACTGAGTTAGGGCTGAACCGGCCTGACTGGTTTTGAAATAAACCTAACTGAAACTTGACTCAGTACCGAGTCCAGCATGCCTGACTCGATCCGAGTCTAGCATGCAAGACTGGATCCGAGTTCAGTTCTGGCGTGGACTAACCCAAACCGAGCATGACCCGACCACAAGTACCAAGTCGGGTTGAGTTAGCACCGGGTTGGGTGCAATGGGTATCCACGGGCTAAAATCACAGCTCGGAACCTAAGTGCACCCGTCGGAATCGTAGTCTCTCCATCCGCTTGCTACAAGGCATCTCATATTTGAAACGTCAAATCTGATTTATTTATTTATTTTTAATATGTACAAGTTGGGTTTCAAATCAAGTAAGTACCAAGCAGGATTTTGGGTCGAGTTGAGTCTATTTGAGTTATTGGGTGACCCAAAACTCAATTCGGTTTGAGTTCAGATCGGAAGAAGTCTACTCACCCTCTTGGTTTAGGTTCAGTCGGGTCTAAATGAGTCGGATGAGTCGAGTCTCGTGCCTAGCTCTATCAACTCCCATTTATGAGTGGGGAAAAAAACTTTGATACTCTGGCAGGGTGTGATGGATGATACGTAGACACTTATGAATTACTTAGAAGTTGCATACTTGGAATAGGAGTACTTCAAATTAAACAGCCTGAAGTATGTGTGTTCATCCCTATTGTCGCTATTTCCTGTGGGAACCAATCAGAGCAAGTTATATGTGATCTAGCTGGATCCACGAGGTGTATTGGCCCCCACATTAATGGTAGAAAGTTCAGCGAGCCCTCCATTAATGAAGAGACTTAAATCAGCCCCAACTACCACCTCTAAGCCTTCATTAGCCCCACCATTACTATCCCTCATCAATGAATCATCTAAGTTATCAATGGGAGGAATCTCACCATCATCCAGGCCAAAAGGAGAATCTGATGCTTGGGACCCGCCCACTCCAGCAATAACATCATTCAACAACCCATCTTGGGTGGCCCATGAAGAGAATGACCAAGGTAAAGAGGATAAAAAGGGAGACGAAGACAAGACAAATCCATGATCAGGGCCGAATGTACAGAGCAAAGAATGTGCTGAAGAGATAGGAAAATGGGATGTTGGGTCTGAAGCAGAATGAGGCAAAACAGCTAGACAAAAGGGAGACCAGGTTGCCGCCGGTCCGTACTTTCTGACTCCGTTTTTGTGGGATTGGCTTTGAGACTCGCGATAGGTGAAAATGATAGGAGACATCAGCTGGAGGCACCCTGGTTGCCACCAGTACTCCAAATGGACCCCTACTTTTGCCAAAATACGATTAACAACATCCAAAACTGATGTAGAGCGGGTCATGGATAATTTCATGGCCAAGATGGACCAGAAAAGGCCCGTTCGGAGAGGGAGATGATCTGGACAGTTAGAACTTAAAACGGACGAATCTCGTAAACCAAAATGAGTTATCGGACATAAAATATATGATTTTGGGGTAGGACGAGATACTTTAGTCACCCAACCTGGCATAGCCGAGTTACGCAAGTTGGATTTGCGAAATACCATCAGATCAATGGTCGTTTCCCTGTTTTAATTTCGTTTTTACTATAAATAGTAAGTTTTAGTTTGATTATAACTCTTCATCTTTTGGGCTTTAGGAGTTGTGCCCAACATGAAAAGTGCTTAGAATAATTAGGAAAACAACTTGGTGAAGCTATATAGGACACTTACAGTTTTTGGCCGAAATCCATGCGCACTAGTAGACATCATGATTGTCTATAAATAGTAAGTTTACTATTTATAGTCAGTTGAGAATTATAGGAGTTTTAGTTGTAGTTTGATTCTGAAATTTCTTCAATTGCTTAGTATCCCTATTTAAAGGGTTTTAAACTCATTTATTTTAATCGTCGATCAATTTCGAATTCTATATAATTTATTTTCTATTTTCTTGTTCTTTTCCTCGTGGATTCGAGAAGTCTCTGTGAGGAGTCCAGAGAAGTTCCGTGGATTCGGAGCAGTTATCCCCTTGAGGAAGACGATGCTTGACCTCACGTCTTTCCCTGATTAGTTTGTGTAAGTGCTATGTTGTATAAAACACACGTTTGTTTGTCAAATTTTGTTTAGACAAAATAGCTTATGAAGTGGTTCGTCTAATGTGGATCAAGATGGAAAGTTCAAGTCTTAAGTCAAGCAAATTCTACTATGGTTCAAGACCTTACGGAAGTACAAGTCATGAAGTAAATCAAGATGGAAAGTTCAAGCTTTACTGAGTTCAAGTTCTACTGCACTTCTAGTAGAACTAGAAGATCAGGCTCCATCTTCAACTATACGTTCTATTGAAGATCATTCAGAAGAACAAATTTCAAACTTCAATTTTCAGTCTTTTCAGGTATAACAGACCCTAGAAAGACCTTAGACTCAGGTGCTTTCTAAAGACAAACAAATATAGGTTTTTATACTTTTATCAGGCTTAAGTTCGACTAGTCTAGGCTTAGGTTCGACTAGTCTAAGTTGTGGCTCGACCAGTCTAAGAAAATCTTCGACCAGTCCAAGTTTAAATTTCAAAAAACAGATTTTTCTGTTGCTTTCTCGACCAGTTGAGCAAATTGCTCGACCAGTCGAAGAAGGACCTTCGACAAGTCGAGGGTTGCTCGACTTGAAGTCCAGCAACTAAAATCAGGCACCCTCGACCAGTCGAAGCCCATACTCGACCAGTCGAACAGGGTACTTGATCAGTCAAGTAGGGCCTTCGACCAGTCGAAGAACGGTTTTATCCAATTGCGCCCAAAATTTAAAATTTTGTTAGATCTTAGACGAGTCGAAGGAGACCTTAGATGAGTCGAAGCAACAACTTTTCAGCCTATAAATAGAGGCCTTCTTTCAATCCGAAATTACCAATCCAAGCTAGTAAAAACCTTCATTAAGAGAGAGAGAACTCCCCACTATATTCAAGCTATTGCATGGTATTTTAATATTTTAAATAGCTTATTGTTTTAATTCTTTGATCTCATTTTCATGAATCTTATTTTTTTTTTTAAAGAGAGTAATTACTCTTCTTTGAGATCTTGAGGAATTCAAACAAGTAGTCTTTGGTTTGAATTAATTTAAAATCAATCTAGAACCTAGAACCCTTGTTTATGTGACTGGACATTAAACATTCTACTTTAAGAGAAGCGGTTCTACGGGCTACATCAAGAGATACGTCTTCAAGGTGAAGATAAATATAATTCTATTCTTTGTATTTTGGTTTCTTTGAGATAGTTAGAAAATCTCATTTATTGGTTTTGACTGAGATAGACAGAAAATCTCAGTGTGGGATTTTTGTTTGTGATAAGCTCTTTAAAATCACAACTGTATCAGGTTTTATGGTGACCTTATGAAAACATTATTTATAGTGAAAGCCAATATCACATGGTTTGTGATTATTGAGAGTGGGGTAGGTGTGGCGGTTTGAGAACAGTTGGTGTACACACCGAACCACTATAATTCTTGGTGTTTGTGGTGAATGTTTACTTTTTGCATATGTGGATAATGGTTGTAATTTATTTATGCAAATGTGGTGAATGCTTGTAATAGATAGCTCTATTGGTTCTTACTTCGGTTTGAAATCTTGATCCTTACGATTGTTCATGAAATAAGGTTGTCCTGCCTAAACTTTGTTTTGGGTGTAGGTTGTCCTATGAACTAAGTTTGAATCAATTTTTCAATATTAGTGAGAGTTTATTTCCTGATTTATATATTATATCAGCAAGTTTATTTTTATTTGGCATAGTCGTATTCACCCCCCCTCTAGGAGTGTTAAGCTCACCCTTTTCAGTTTGGTATCAAAGCGAGGCTTTTCCTCGGATCAATAGCTTTTAACGATGGGTCGGGTAACAATCCCATGGACGGTGCTCCATGGGATCATCTTTTAACAACTTTTGAAGAAGCACAACGACAGAATCGACAAACCATGCAAGGGCTGCAGGCTTTCACCGATGCATGGCGGATCGCATAACGGATGCCCTAAGGCAGCTCTGTGTTCATGGTGGTAATCCACCACCAGCTATTGCTGGAACTTGTAATCACCCTGATCGCGAAATAGTTCTAGCAACGAACCAAAGAATCATTCTTGAGGAAGGAAGATTCGGCGACGAGGAGGTCGACGACATAGTCCTCTAATATCCCAGGCAAGGTGGCGATCGAGTAGATCGGATAGATCGGGAGTTCAAGATGAGGGTCGATATTCCTATCTTTAATGGCCAACTACACATTGAGGATTTCCTCGATTGGCTTTTTGAAGTCAAGCGATTCTTCGACTATATGGACATCCTTGAAGCAAAAAAGGCCAAGCTTGTGGCCTACAAGTTGAAAGGCGGAGCTTCAGCTTGGTGGGAGCAACTACAACTCACATGGGCGAGACAGACGAAAGCACCAATTTACACATGGTACCGGATGAAGCAATTACTACGCACACGATTCCTCCCTAGTGACTACGATCATGTACTATTCCAACAATACCAAAATTGTCGGCAGAGTAGTCGGACGGTGAGATATTATGCAGAAGAATTCTATCACTTGGCGGCGTGTAACAATTTGGCCGAAACTGAATCGTAGCAAGTTGCCCGATTCAACGGTGGATTGCGTATGACGATTTAAGATCGGGTCTAGATGCAGTTCGTTTAGACGATGAATAATGTAATCAAGTTGGCTACCCAAGTAAAAGTGCAACTTGAATGTCCCAACACACTGACCTATCCTCGTGCTAGGGTTGTCGCGGTAGGTCCACCCCAGGGAGCTCCACAACCCAGGGGGAAGGAGCCCGTAGGAGCATGCATTCAATCTCCTACACCCGTGAACCGAGATCAAGGAAGCGGGCAAACTAGGCCCTAAAGGGGCATATCGACTGCTGCTGGCCCAAGTAGGATTCAGAACCCCTATGCTCAGCCAAGGCTGGAAATTACTTTTGTTATGGCTAGCCGGGTCACTTATTAAATACTTGTCCTCAACGACAAGTGGCGAACCTCGCCATCAATGATAGTAGTACCGAAAACGCCGATGAGGATCCAAGAATTGAGGAACCAGAGTACACTACAGAAGACGAGACAGATGAGTCAGGTTGGGTTAAGAAGGGTCATGGCGAATCGCTCGTCGTGAGGCGACTATTTTATGCGCCAAGGAAAGAAGTACACCTACAATGACATAACATCTTCTGAACTAGGTGTACGTTGAATCGAAAAGTCTGCGATGTGATCATCGACAGTGGGACTAGCGAGAACATCATGTTCAGGGTAATGGTAGAAAAATTGTAATTGAAAACGGAGCGCCATCCATCCCTATATATAATCACTTGGATCAAGAAGGTCAGTGAAATAAAGGTAACTGAACAGTGCACCATATCTTTTTTAATTGACAGGCATTATAAAGATGAAGTAGTATGTGATATGGTTGACATGGAGGCATGTCATATACTACTCGGTCGACCTTGGCAATCCGACCATGACACCACTCATAAAGGGTGAGACAATGTGTATATCTTTGTCAAGGGCGACCCAAAAACCATATTAGCCCCTATGGATCCAGAGGGACCACCTGAAACTTCTAAAGTGGAGGGTCATTTTCTCTAAACCATACGGGACTTCGTGGAGGAATCCAAAGAAATATGACATGCCTATACACTAATTATAAAAAGGAAAGAACTCGATCCCGCTAACATCCCTGATGAACTAAAACCCTTACTGTATGAGTTTAAAGAAATTTGGCTTGATGACCTTCCTGATGGATTACCTCCCATGAGAGATATCCAACACCATATCGACCTTGTTCCTGGATCCAGCTTTCCCAATCGTCCTCACTATCAGATGAGTCCGAAGGAGTGCGAAATTCTGCAAGGGCAAGTCGAGGAACTGATCCGTAATGGTCTTATTCGAGAAAGCATGAGCCCATGCACCGTATCTGTTCTATTAACTCCTAAGAAAGATGAGATTTGGTGCATGTGTGTCGACAGCCGAGCTATCAACAAAATCACCATAAAATACAGGTTTCCCATAGCACAGCCGGACGATATGTTGGACATGCTTGAGGGTGTGAAATTATTCTTTAAATTGGATCTAAGGAGAGGCTACCATCAGATTCGAATACGGCCAGGTGATGAGCCTGAAATAAATCTTGGGTGGACCATACAATGAGAAAACACTAGTGATGAGATGTTCACCATTAAAAACCTTTGCTTCGTCGATGAATTATTGGGTTTCACCGATGGCTAAAATCTATCGAGGAAACCTTCAAACGACCGTTGGCTTTGCCATATTTTTTGGTAGTGGGAAGACAGCTTTTAAGATCAAGGAAGGGTTGTACGAATGGATGGTCACACCCTTCGGTCTTTCGAACACGCCTAGCACATTCATGAGATTGATGAACCAAGTTTTGAAACCATTCATTGGGTAGTTCATTGTGGTTTATTTCGATGATATTTTAATATACAGTTAAGATGAAGCCACCCATATAGAATACCTCAAGAAGGTCCTTTAAGTGCTCACTGAAAATAAACGGTGTCCCGATTTTAAAAATGAAGTTTCATGACTGATGACTTGTTGTTTTTGGGCTTTATCGTAACATCCATGGGCATTCGAGTGGATGAGAAAAAGGTGAAGGCAATCAGGGAATGACCGGTTCCCACAAAGGTACGGAGTTTTCACGGACTGACAACATTCTATCGTCAGTTCATAAAGAATTTTAATACCATTGTGTCACCAATCACAGATTGCATGAAGAAGTAACAATTTCAGTGGACTAACGAAGCCGGCAGGAGCTTTGCTAAAATTAAGCATATGTTGTTAATAACCCTAGTTATTGTACTTCCCAACTTCGACAAACTATTTGAAATTGAATATGATGCCTCATATGTCAGAATTGGGAGAGTTTCGTCTCAAGAAGATAGGTCGGTAGCCTTCTATAGTGAGAAACTTAGCATTGCACACAAGAAGTGGTCTACATATGAGATCAAATTGTACGCAATGGTCTAGACACTGCGACATTAGCGACATTACTTGATTCAAAGGAAATTCATACTTTACACAGACCATCAAGCTCTCGAATTTATTAATAGCCAAGCTAACGTTAACCGTGTGCATGCTAGATAGATTTTATTTTTGCAGGAATTTACGTTTGTGTTGAAACATAAGTCTGGGCAACAGAACAAAGTAGCTAATGCACTGAGTCGCCGTGCAATTTTGTTAGTCACTATGAGCAGTGAGGTTGTTGGGTTCAACCGCCTCAAGGATTTATATGCCGATGATGATGACTTCAAGGACGCATGGGTTAGATGCCAAGAAGGTCATCCCGGTGACCTACATATGTAAGACGGGGTCCTTTTCAAAGGGAATCAATTGTGCATCCCCAAAAGTTCATTGAGGGAGCAGATCATCCTTGAGCTACATGGAGGTGACCTCAGTAGACACCTTGGACAGGACAAAATGCGAGCACTTGTTGAAGAACGGTACTACTGGCCATAGTTAGTACATGATGAGGGTAGATAGGTGCAGCGTTGTCATGTTTGCCAAGTCTCTATGGGGCAATCTCAAAATACGGGCCTCTACACACCGTTACCTGTACTTGACGACCCATGGGAGGACCTATTAATGGACTTCGTGTTGGGTCTCCCACGAACACACCGTGGCATGGATTCGGTGTTTGTGGTGGTAGATCATTTCTCAAAGATGGCTCACTTCATACCATGCAAGAAGACTCTCAACGCGACACACATAGCAAATTTGTTCTTTAAAGAGGTCGTGCGGCTACATGGGGTCCCCAAGACTATCACTTCTGACCATGATACGAAGTTCATTAGCCACTTTTGACGGACTTCGTGGAACCAGTTTGGTACACGACTTCAGTTTAGCAGTGCCCACCACCCACAGACTGACGGGTAAACTGAAGTTATGAATTGCACGTTGGGAAACCTCCTTTGACGTATTTCAGGAGAAAAACCAAAGCAGTGGGATTTACCCTTATCTCAAGTGAAGTTTGCATTCAATAACATGGTAAACCGCTCGATAGGGAAGTCCCCGTTCCAGGTTATTTATGCCCGAGTGCCTCACCACACACTTGACTTGGTCCCTTTGCCCAAGCTCCCAGGTATGTGTATGCATCAGAACATATGGCAGACAAGATCATGGGTATTCTGAAAAGGCCGAGTTAAGAGTCCCAGAGGGGGGGAGGGGTGAATAGGACTATGCCAAATTAAAAATTAAATACGAAAATAAACAAATATAAATAAAGATAGCATTAAACAATTCCACAAAGCAAAAATGAATAACAATCTCAAATGTACAAGTATTGAGAGGTAGATACAAATGTTGTTCTAAGAACAACCTTACACCAAAAACCAATGGCTTATGGTAGGACAACCCGATTCCTAGAACAATCTGTGTATCAAAATCTTAAACCGATACAGGGAATAAAAAATAAAAATAGCAAAGAAAATAACTAAGCTATTACAACATTCTCACACTTACATAAAAGAGATAACAACATTCTCCACAAATGTTTAAAAAGAAATTACAACATTCACACAAAGCCACAATCAATCATCCACCACAAGACCAAAAATTATAGTGGTTCGCTTGTGTGTACACCAACTGTTTAGAAAAACAGCCACACAACTACTCCACTACTAATATCCTCACACAGTGGATATTGGTGTTCACTATGCAATAGGTTTTTCAAGGTTCACCTAAAACCTTCACAAGTGTGTCTTTCAAGTGGGCTTACACAATTCAAAAACCCCACATTCTGAGTTTTCTGGATCACCTCAGACAAACTAAAAAGAAAGATTTTTCCTAGCACAATCTCAAAAAAAAAAAAAAAGATTTACAGAAATGTAAAATACTTATCTGGATATTCTCCTTTAATGAAGCCTGGTAGAATCAATTCGAAGTAGATGTTCAACGTAGATGTTCAATGTCCACACTCACTTATGAAAGGGTTCTAAGTTCTAATTGAATTTTAGATTAAATCACCTTGGGCTTGCTTGATTTGATTTTGATTCTAAGAAAGGGAAAAACTTAAATTCCTTCTTTAAATAAGATTGGAATATGGAACTCAAAATCAAATATAAAAAGCTAATTAAAGAAAATATTAAATGAGCACTAAATAGTTTAAGAATATCACTAACTTATCTCTTAGAGTGGTGTCTTGATTTTGCTTGAATTGAATAAAAAAACTCTAAAAATCGTGCTCTATTTATAAGTGCAGAAACTGTTCACTTGACTGACCCAGAGGACATCTTAACTGGTCGAAGGATCAACAAATTTTTAAAATTTCGGGCGCGATAAGATAAGACCATTCCACGACTGGTCGAGTGGCTTGCTCGACTGGTCGAGTGGCCTGCACGACTGGTCAAGCCCTGCACTCGATTGGTCGAGTGAGACAAAAAATGGTTGCTGGACTTTGAGTCGAGCCTGCTCGACTGGTCGAGCACTGTTCACTCGACTGGTCGAGGGTCTAACAAAAAATTTCGAAAATTAGTAACAAATCTTGGACTGGTCAAGGAAATTCTTGGACTGTCGAGCCAGCAC
Source organism: Magnolia officinalis (assembly GCA_021015155.1). Taxonomy (NCBI): domain Eukaryota; kingdom Viridiplantae; phylum Streptophyta; class Magnoliopsida; order Magnoliales; family Magnoliaceae; genus Magnolia; species Magnolia officinalis. Next base: position 1,801,540 of record JAJHSJ010000016.1, on the reverse strand, counting down.
AAGGACTAGTCGAACATAGGCTAAGACTAGGGCTGAAAGTCAGGCGGGTTCGGGCGGGTTGGTGCTCAACCCTAACCCAACCCAAGGTTCCTATACCTCAACCCTAACCCAACCCAACCCAATCTCGGGTTGGGAATTCTTAACCCAAGCCCAACCCAAGAAGGCTCGATCGGGTTGGTCGGGTATATACATGCTAATATTTTCGTTATTACATTAGTTTATTATATTTCAATATAGGACTTATTTTTTGTATCTATAATTTTATCAATTATATATGTGATTATTCATTATAAAGAACTTCATTTTTTTCTTTAAAAAACAAGCTTAAATATAAGACAACTACTCCTTTAAAAGTCATGTAGCATAACATGAAGTCTATTTGGGAGAGAGAAATCTGGCATATCTTGTTAGCTTGAGTCTTTAAAAATGACATGGACAAATGAGACTCGACATCACTAGTGTGCCTTCGACACAAACGATCCACACTCAATTATAATATATAAGTAACTTATATATTGATCGGGTTCGGGTTGGGTCGCGCAACTCGAGACCTCAACTCGAGCCCAACCCAAGTTTTATCAGGTTGGTGTTTGTATAGCCCAAGCTTAAGATTGGACCCGAAATATCCTGCCCGAGCCCAACCCAATGTCGGGTCGGTCACGGGTCGGTCGGGTTGAACCCGCCCAACTTTCAGCCCTAGCTAAGACAAGTCGAGAAAAAGCCTATAGAAGTATATGGTGACCCAATTTTAGTATGCAATCAATATGACCTAACCTATGGTCAATCTAGGGTCTTACATACCTTATAAGTGAAATTTAAACATTGAATCATCATTTGCTTCAGTCGATAGTTGATCTTGAAGTACATGAAGCTTGATATCTTGACTTACTTTGAATCTTGAACTTAAAGTACTTTGAAGCTTGATATCTTGACTTACTTTGAATCTTGAACTTGAAGTACTTTAAAACTTGATCTTGAAGTACATGTGAGTTGTATTTCACCTTGAGCTTTGAGTTCCAAAGCAAAGCACATTGTCTTGACATAGTTGAAGCTTTGAAACCTTGAACTATCACTTGATGTTGTACTTGAACATGTATATCTCTTATACTTGTGATGCTTGAATCTTGAATTGGAACATCTTGAACTTATACTTGAATTGCATGATCTTGAATAAGAAGATGAACAAAACAAGATACAGATTCCAAGAGATTTTGACACTACAAAATTTGACAATCATAGGAGCTAAAACATAGCAGTTACATATTCATGATGAGGTACAAGACAAGTCACATGCCTTGTTGGGTCCTTGCTCTTACCCGGGTGGTAGACTCTCTGGAGTTTCAACACCGGGTCAAGGGTTCGAGTACCCACGGTGGTGAAATCCCACGGCGTGCGTGTGTGGGGTGTGTGTACGTGTGGCATGAGTGTGTGTGTGTGTAAAAAAAAAAGTTATATGCCTTCAACGACAAGTACAAGGAGCAAGCCAACAAGCATCAGCGACAAAAGGTGTTCGATGTAGGCGACCAAGTTATGGTCCATCTACGTAAGGAGAGATTTTCGACAGGGTTATACAACAAGTTGAAGAATAAGAAGATTGGATTGATGCCGATCTTCCGAAAGATCAATGACAATGCTTACATTGTTGATCTTCCAGGCGACATGGAGATCTCGCGGACTTTCAACGTCGCGGACTTGACAAAGTATCAAGAACCAATGTAGGACAAGAAATCAAGGATGAGTTCTTTTGAAGTGGAGGAGACTGATGTAGAGCGGGTTGCGGATAATTTCATGGGCGAGATGGACTAGAAAAGGCCCGATTGGAGACAAAGATGATCTGGACCGTCAGAACTTAAAACGGATGTATCTCGCAAACCAGAATGAGTTATCGGATGTAAAATATATGATTTTGGGGTAGGATGAGATACTTTAGCCACCTAACCCCGCTATGCTGGGTTGCATAAGACGGTTTGTAAAATACCATCAGATCGACGATCGTTTCCCTGTTTTAATTCTGTTTTTACTATAAATAGTAAGTTTTAGTTTGATTATAACTCTTCATCCGTTGGACTTTAGGAGTTGCACCCAACATGAAAAGTTCTTAGAATAATTAGGAGAACAACTTGGTGAAGCCAAACAGGACACTATTTTGGGCCAAAAACCATGTGCAATAGTAGACATCACGACCGTTTACTATTTATAGTAAGTTGCAAATTTTAGGATTTTTTGTTGTAATTTGATTCTGAAATTTCTTCGATTGCTTCGTATTCCTGTTTAAAGGGTTGTGAACTCATTTATTTCAATCATTAATCAATTTCAAATTTTTTAGAATTTATTTTTATTTTCTTATTCTTTTCCTCGTGGATTCGAGAAGTCTCTGTGAGGAGTTTAGATAAGTTTCGTAGATTCGGAACAGTTATCCCCTTGAGGAAGATGGTACTCAACCTCATCTCCTTTCCTGCATCACAAAACCTTCTAAGTGACCAATCACAAAGATGTGAGCCCAAAACAGGCCTGTCGGACCCGAAAGTACTCAAATGATGATCAAGGTGGACCCGAGTGATTTGGACTGTTAAAGCATCACCAAGACATGATCCATGCCATCAACAAACTTCCTCAAGATAAGAAATATCAAGAATATGCATTAAGTGACCTAGATATGGAGCAAACAGATATATTTGATTTATGAAGACGATCTAAGCCGTACGGGTACAAGTGTCTGATTCTTCAGAGAAGAATACAAGAGAAATCATGTACAAAGTTGCTAAAGAAGGATCGAATGGCCGCTGAAGCCCCTATAAATGACCCTCGTAGTCGTCATCATTAACTCTCTCTTGCTGCCCTGCATATATAAAACTCATATGTCAAAGGAGCCATCACCGAACCAACAACATATTGGTGAGCCCATCGGGGAGCAAAGAGAAGAGGAAAGATCAACCCTATGCTAAATTGATGGTATGATGAAGCATAATCCCTGTCAGAATGGATTGGCTCTGGGGTGGTGACAAAGGCACATATAGAACCTCATTAGGCAAATCGAACAGTCGCTTGCCTAGATACCATCCGTAGGTATCAAGATCGAAAAACATGCGATGGTGATGAGATGTCTTAAAAGCCACCTCTGCCGACAAGGTCAAGAACATATGGAGACGAGAGTATGATGTCATTCAAAACTGCGCAAGGGTCAGAAATCATCAATCGATCAAGTAGAGCAATCAGAAGACAATAGTCAGAGATCAATGCTTACATCATTTTGGGTGAGGCTATTGATATCGGCTTCGCCAGTTGTCCTCTGATATTCGTGGGACAAGATAGCGATTTTTCAGCTGCCACATCATGAAGCGGCAGCGAGGAGGATCCTGATCCTTCAAGGGTGGGGCAAGATGGGGAAAATGGTCATAAAAGCATGTCTGAGGATGAAATAAAAATAAAAGTGAGCATGGTTATCATTCAAAGGATCAAGAAATCCAAGCTAAGGAAGTGATAGTCACCTCGATGATGGACAAAACCCGATCAAAGGGCGGTTGTCACGGATAAATTCGTCCAGGCCATGGTACAAATGAGCCAAAAGAGCCACGTTCCAGTTGTACGGGAACGAGATGTCCTCCAGCAGAAGGATCAATCTAGGGTTCATTCTCTCATTACCATGGTAGAATATGAGAGAGCCCAAGAGGAGAATCACCATGGCTTGGGCCTTGAAGATTGTCGTCTAATCATCCCTCGGGATAATGTGTGTGAAGGTAGCCATCAGCCATCGGACTTTCAACTAGTTATAATAGAACTCCAAGCTGGGGGGAAATAAAACCGAGGAGATTCATCCAGTCAGCATCCGTAATGGCTGGTAGAGTCTCGACATTTGGTATGCACACACCATAGGAAGGAAGCCCCACGTGCATAAAGACATCTAGTGGGGTAATCCCCCACTCACAGAAGGGAAGCTAGAACGTGTGAGTATTGTCCCACCAATGCTCACACAACTCCACCACCAGCATCCTACTAGCCTGAGGAAACTGGAGACTTAAGAAGCCTGAAAATGGGGAAACCTCCAAAATTGCATTGAGACAAGGCTGAGGACCGGGGAACCAATCCTCCTAGTTCTCATGAGCCCCTCTTCCTCAGATAGAAGGCAAGGCCACATCCAGACGAGCCCCCAAGGAAAGATGGTTGTTCTCATGAGGGATGAAAGTCGGGTCAACCTCAGACGATGACCAAGTACTAGCGGAGCTATGGGAACATCGAGGAGTATCTACAAGAGCAGATCGATGTAAGTATATCATATCCCATCTTCATTTATACTCTTTAGATAACTAGCTTAAAGTGAGACATGGGAAAGGCTCCACAAGTCAACAAGTCCAAAAATGCATGAGCTTGTCCCATGACCTACTTCAAGATAGTAAGAGTGGACAAGACTGCACCCAATGATAAAGAGAGAATCCCATTAAGGATACAAGTACAAATACGAGCATGCAAGTGATCGTAAGATAGAAAATGACTCACCCTAAAGGGTGAATTTTGTCAAGTGCCACACCATGGGACCAATCCTCTCCAAAACGTATATGAAAAATGATGAAAGGGTCAAAGGTCTATTAGTGGGACACTTGAGAAAGGCCAAGTGCAAGCCCATCTAAGCATTAGAAAATTCAAGTCAAGAACGCCCAATTTCCTTCACTTACAAGAGCTTCTTATGAACTAAGGAATGATCCAAGTTCAAACAAGAGCGGCAAAGTCACACGGTTACATGTGCAAATGAGATTGGGATTTTCAAGTCAAGGCCCGAAAGTGGCTCACATCAAAGCAAACAATGTTCCCAAGGTGAGCCCACTTGGTCCTCACACATGCTTTAAGAAGCTAAGCCTTTAACTGACTTTGACATGGGCTACAAAAGTTGTTCAAGGCCCACCAAAGAAGGCAAGAGGACATAAATTTCTTGGCCCAAGGAACTTAAGCCCATGAAAACAAAAGGAGAAAGCAAACCCAAGAGTCCCTAAGGAGGGATGGGTCACTTGTCTCACTTGGGCCCAATATGAAATCCCAAGCTCATTTGAACATAAGAGCACACCAAGGATCATTTGTTCTTGTCCATAGGATTCTCAAAACATACTTGGGATACCACAGAGAATTTTGAAGGCAAAAATTTGATGTGAGGCATTCCATCTCAATGGGCCTAATCACTTGTGAAAATGAAAAAGAAAAGACAAGAAGAGCATGGAAATGAGAACTAAAATGAAGCTTGGGCCCACCCAAATGCACGTGGGGCCCAAGTAATCACTTTGGATCCATTATTTACATGGCACAAAAGCTCCTAAAGAAAACAATACTCCTTATATGTAGCTTCATTCACATGAAAGAAAGCATCATTTGTACATGGGGAAAGACGAGCAAAAGAGCAAAATACAAAACGAAAATCTAGAAAAGAGCAACTCCATGCACCACCTTCAACTTGAAATATCACTATTGTCCATCACATGATACCACAGTTTAAAACCTCCAAGGAGCACCACAAGAAGAAAGAGAGAAGGCATGAGAACACATGGAGAGAAATGGGACGAATGGAGGAAAGGGAAAGCATAAATGAACCCTACCTTTTACCCTTACCTCCTCACACCAAGAGGGCAACACCTTGCTAACCAAAGCTCCAAATAAAGCCCCTACTTGAAGCTAAAAGATTGAGAGAAAGAAGGAGAGGAAAAGAGCTTGAAAGGGAGAAAGAAAAGAAAGAAAGAGGAGAAAACTTGAAGTATAGCACGCTAGAACAAGCCACCTCTAATCAAAATATATAGAGCAGGAGGCCACACACCATTATCCGGAACATGGAAGAGACCAGTGAGCAAAGGGAGGACCACCAACAGCTTGGTTGCTGCCAGTCCCCCTTTTGCTGATGAGACTTGGTCTAGCCCTCTCCTTAGGGAAGAAATGGACCTTGGGAAGACCTCCTTGCAAGAAATCTTGCACGGATTGTCCATTGTGAGGTGATGGAAGAGAGAAATGATGAAAATAGTGAGAAAATTTTAAAATTTTATTCTAAAATCCAATAACTCATGAGAAATTGAAGAGAAATTGGAATGGTGATGTGGAGGAAAGAGAAAATCCCATGCATTTTTGAATTTCACAAAAAAATTAATTTTCTCAATAAAAATCGGCATTGATCGCGACCATCGATTCACGATTCGATGGACCGGATCATTTTAAAAAACCTCACAATTTTTTCAATAAAAACCGGCATCGATCGCGACCTTCGATTCGTGATCTGATGGAACGGATCATTTTTAGAAAGCTCACAATTTTCCCAATAAAATCGCCAACGATTGCAACTGTCGATTTGCAATTTAATGGATTAGATCATTTTCAAAAACTTCTTAATTTTTCAATAAAAACTAGTGTCGATCGCGACCGTCGATTCGTGATCCAATGGAGTGGATCCTTTTCAAAAAAAAAAAAAACTAAATACCAACATCAGTCGTGACCTTTGATTCGATGGATTGGATTCTTCCAATAAAAACTAGCATCGATTGTGATCGTCGATTCATGATCCGATAGACTAGAATTTTTTTTTAAAAAAACCAAAATACCATCATCGATCGCGTCGTCGATTCGTGATCCAATGCACTGGATTCTTTCCAATAAAAATCAGCATCGATCGCGACTGTCGATTCGCAATCCAATAGACTGGATTCTTTTCAATAAAAACCAGCATTGATCACAATCATCAATTTGCGATTAGATGGACTTGATTCTTTTCAAAAAAACCAAAATATTGGCATCGGTCACGACCGTTGATTCGTGATCTAATGGACTAGATTCTTTAAAAAAAAATCGATATCGAACGCGATCGTCAACTCGTGATCCGATGGACCGGATTATATTTTAAAAATGCGTAAACATCTCACTAGAGAGACAACCTAGTGGGACAATAGATCCTATCAGTGATGGATCGGAATCTTGACCACAAAACAGTGGGATGACAGATCTAATCATTCATGGATCAGAATCTTGACAACAAAACAGTGGGACGACGAATTCGATCAATCATTGATTGAAATCTTGACCACAAACACAGTGGAATGCGGATCTGATCAGTTATGGATCAGAACCTTGACCACAAAACAGTGGGATGACAGATCCGATCAGTCAAGGATCAAAATCTTGACCACAACAATGGGACGGCACATCCGATTGGTCATATATCGGAATCTCAACCAAAAATACAGTGGGATGATGGATCCGATCAATCATAGATTGGAATCTTGACCACAACATAGCGGGACGACCGATCCGATCAATTATAAATCAGAATCTTAACCACAACACATCGGGACAACGAACTCGATTGGTGGCAAATCAAAATCCTGACCACCATCCATGGACAGACCTCCATCATTCATAAAAACCAGAGTGGATCACAACCAACCTTCCGGATCAGCCCAAAAACAATCATGTTTGTTTACCCTATGAAATGATGGAACTGATGAACCATCTCTAGATCAGATTCTTGATCACGACCACCAATTAGACTTGCATCAAATGAACTATCCCCAACAGATCTTGGTCCTAATTGTGATAACCAAAATCCAAGCAATAAAATACAAATCTTAAAAATCCATAAAATCCCCAACTAAGTCAATCACCATCATGACTACGCATGCGCACTAACCCCTTGCATATTTTCAATAAAAACCAGCGTATTTGGAGTCCCATAGGCATCCCCAGTGGACATGACCAGTAATTGGACATACTTCAAAATCATCTTGCAATAAAACCCCCACGGAGTATCACTCCCCAGAGTGGGGTGACTTTCAAAATCACAAAATATTTGCATAATAAAGCGTCAAACTTCCGAGGCAGTAAGAGTTCTTTCATATCTCTAGGTGGGAGTTAACACAAAATCAAATAAGATCTGATATCTCACGGTTTCTCGAGAGATCATTGGATCCAAATACACATCAAAGTAAGATTGGACTAAACTCCAATGTCAGCTCCATTGTATCAAATGCTAATGCTCTGAAAAGACGATATGCCAAAACTAGTCAGAAGAAATCATCCAAACGATGAAAAATATAAATTATAACCTAAGTGTCAAAACCAGAAGATTGCACGGAAAGAGGTCACCCACACATACCTAGGAGTGGACGCTTGCAAAATTTGATCGAGTACAAGTCGGCATAGTGAGTTCTCCATAAGGCGGCAGAAAGCGCAGGATATCTAACTACTTTGACGATCAAACAAAATAAGTACTCCTAGGGTGATCTGGAAAGCATCGAACAATCCAGTACCGGGTCAGTATTCTTGTAAGGCTGTAGAATGCGTAGGGGCTCTACTGTACCTTTTCGATGTTAGTACCAATTAGAAGTGAAAGGGTTGCTATTGGTGGCTCACACATGAACAATCGCAATGTTTTTCTTATATGCGAGTTATCTATTTTCATGCAAATAGCTGACACAGACACAAAGGAAGGCAATGAATTTAGATCCTAATTAATGACTAACTCGCAAAGGCGGGGTGTCCACTTGCTTTGGAATTTGGTTGCACACAATCTTTGCCAAAGAGGGACATCTATAGACACCCTACCTCAGGCTGATAAGCTGATAGAGTTTGAATGGATGGATGGGTAACCAACCCAATCCAAAACCCTAACCCTAAAAGTCTAAACCCTAGGAAACCTAGTCCTAAGCCCTAAACTCAGCCCATTCAACCCAGTCAGCCCAGTCAGCCTGACCCGAAACCTTACGAACCCAAAACCTTAAAGCCTTGAGTAAACTCGGCGAGTCAACTCAGCTGGTCAACTCACCTGGTCAACCTACCCAACCTCACAACCCAGTCAACTCACCTAATTAAGTGCAAAACCAAGCCCGAACCCAAGCCCAATCGTAGAAATGGTCAAAACTTCAAAGAAGTAACCTTCACAACAGATCCTCCACACGCTTGGAGGATGCTGCCTGCCAAAGCAGGGAGTTCAAGTGGGGATTGGGGGCAACCGGCCACGTGACACTCTCCCTCTTTGGGGCAACATCCCTCAAGCATGTGGGTTTCTCCTTCTTCGAACCTTGAGTGTACGGTTGAGGTACATTTACTCCGATACCCATCTCCTTACCCAAAATTACACTTTTACCACCTCATCCAACCCATGAGATGATGCCTGTGGCAATCTCCAATCCTAGTCATTCAACCATATTTTGCCCCCGGGATCACTAGGAATTACCAGAAAATTAGGTTGAGAGATTATAATAGCTCCTCCCCTTCTCATTTCACATAGCCAAACACACACCAATCCCTTCTCATCAGAGAACACACACACCAAGCATCCCTTAGCCATTTAGCCATCTAGCCATCCTCCAATAAGGAGAGTGAGAGAGAGCCCAACCCTTATCTAGCCTAGTCTAGATAGAGTCCAAGCCCCCTGAGCACCTAAGTTGAAATATAAGCCACTCAATCTAGCCTTACGACATTATCGTTCATCGAACAATTGAAGCCTTCATCAATTTCATTAAATTGGTGTATTAGCATTATGCAACATTCATTTATTTCTAAACCCCCTGCTCCTCATATATATCAGCATCATAGTGCATTTTCATCATTCTTAAGTATCTAATTAGAGGGCGTATGCTCTATGTCTTGTCGATATAATCGAATCTTGCCCATCAGAAACCTTAGCCAGTTAACCATTGTTTTAACATATATATTGCATTCCATCATTTTTTATCACATCTGACTGGCGGTCGTATGCTCTTAGATCTACCGATATAATTGCAGTAGGTCCACCAGAAATCTTAACCGGTTGACAATCATTTTATTATAAGCATCCCATACATACATACACTCTACACTTGACCATTTCGAACGTATGCTTTGCGGCTTGTTGATATAATCGGAACCTGCCCATTAGAAATTCAGATCGATCAAACACCTTTATTACTGCATCGCATTCATTTCCTGCACGCAAGAACTACCCTTATTCTTTAGAAATTAGTTAGATCTTATGAAGTAAAGACTGTACATCTGTATGGGCAGAGTGAGTGCCTAATACATTCCCTTTCTGTAACTGCGGTCCCTTACTCGGAATCTCTAGAATGTAAACTCACAAGTCATCTTAGGGTTGATGATATTTAGATTCTCAATTTTAAGCATTTCTACGGGCTCTAATTGACTGTAAAATCATAATAATTGGTTAGCCTGGTCAAATATAACACTTTTACCCCCATAACAAAAGCTCTTGAGTGAGGCAACCAAGTAGAAAGAAGAGAGTAGATCTCCCGTACCATCAGGAAATCCTCTCCTTCAGCGTCCACACTATCCTACCAAACAACAAAGGTGTTCATTACTTAGGATGATTTGGATAGTAGGAGAGATCGAGAGTTGGGCTGGCCGACTGAAAGGTAGAATGGAGAAAGTGATAGAAATCAATGCGGTCGATGATCAGTTGAGTGAAAGAAGGTTGATTGAGTAAATGGGTAAGGAATGCATTGGAGTAAGCTAAATTGACGAGTAAGTTCGGGTAGTATTGTTCAATCCCAACCTTGGTGTTTTTACTAGCGCCAATTGTACTACCATAAGGAAGATCCCTACAAACAAGGTAGCTGTCCCACGCAAGGTGCATCTGAGACACTTCTTGATTGTCCTCCTGATCCTATTGGCTAGTGAACCAAGAAGGGCCGTATTCTTCGTCATGAAAGGGAATGAATGATCAAATCCATTTGTCTCTATTTAAAGAAAAGAATAAAGTGCTCGTATATTTAGAAAATGTCTGGGTTTTTTGGAAAGAATTGATGATGCGTTCGTCGTAGAAAGAATAAACAGCTTCGGAGTGAAGGGAATGATGTACAAGGAAATAACGGAAGTATTCATAGATCCACATCTGCGGAAGACAACGATTCTCATGCAAGGTACATGCCATTGGTGGTGATCTCATATATACTTGTTTACAGGTAACTAAGTATGAAAGGTGCCAAAGTAAGTTTTCAACCCTGTGCAAACACCTCAGCCAGTTGAACATATTCATTCTTGACCTGGAGAGCATTTACACAGAGTAAATGTTGGCAGATTCAGAGTAATAGGAATGATGTATGTTTTTCATAATCGACCTGTCCTTTGTGTTTGTGATATGTTTGCATGAAATGGGAATAGGCCTTGCCGACTTTATTCGTGAATCGCTTGGTTTCTTTCTGAATGAAATCAAGGAAGATGGCTTTGCCGAAAGGAAGAAGTTGAGTTAGAGTCGTCATGTCCAAAATCGTTGGACACATGGGGCCGTTGTCGAAGAAGAAAGTATTGGTGGATGAGCTCCAAAATGTTAAAGCTGCTGTAAGAAGAGCAAGATCTGATGAATAGTCATGGATGGATAGCTTGATGCACTCATAAATGCCCAAATTTCTTAATGTTGTCTTATATTGAGATCAGACACGAGCAAACTAAGCATCCCATTCTGGCAATGGTTTTGGCATGATCGAGGATTCTTTAGAGCGTTGGTTGGTTCGAGGATGGATTCATATTGAATTAGTAGAGTTTTGCTTAGGCAGATGGGAAATAAGGGCTCCATCAAACTAACCTCGTCGGCATCTGTTGCGGGAGAGAATGCTGGTCCCATACTGTCACGCCCCAAACCCGGAGATCGGATTCACAGGAATCCCGATCGCCGAATCCGGTGCCAACAGCCTCCGTAGTACCCCATTCTCGGCTCCTAGCGTCCATACGCCAGATTCCGATCCTGGGATCCTACAAGGAGGATTTTTTTTCCAATGTACATTTAACTCAAAATAAGCATAACCACAAGATTGCCCAATTCACAAAGGTAATATCATCATCACATATCCACTAATATAATCATTTGAGTACAATGCTGAAAGAGAAATACATAAATCGAAAATCAAGCTCCAGAAGACCACTGCATGCTCCAAGCTCGACACTGCTGCAACCTAACATCACCTGCATGCATCTATCGTGCATAAGCTTATAGAAAGGTTAGAGGGTGGTGTAAGTGTGTGCACAAGGTAAGTGCCAAGTATTCAATACAATGTCATCATCATATAATATCGAATTTACAGGTAATCCATAAATCGTACATTATCGGAATAAGCAGAAATACTGACAAGATCATGAATTATCAGAGTGCGCAGAAATACTGACAAGATCATAAATCATACGATAACAGAATAAGCGGAAGTATGGACAAGTCCATAAGTCAAACAATATCAGAATACGCAATATGGAACAGCTGTGCAATAAAGAGTCATAAAGAGCCAAATATCAGATGCTGAAGATGCGATGCAATTATACAAATCCTGCTAAGTCTGTCTAGGCCATATAAGTACAGAAACATAGCAACTCAAAATGTCATATACCTGAGGATGTAATGCAATATGTGATGCGAATGAAGTGACCATGCTGGAGTGTGAAGTCGGGATGATAGTACGTAGTATCGCAGGCTACGGGGTCCACCACAAGGGACTTCTATCCAAACCAGTCCCATACCTAAATTTGGATAGTCAGACTCAACGTGGTAAACTCCTGACCTCAGGTTGGTCGCGCGCCCAACCGAAATTATTGCCATAACGAAGGTACACAATAATTAGTTGCGCACCACCAGCCTGAGTGGATAGTGAATGAATGAATGAATGAATGAGCATGCAACTCCTACTCAATAAGTCCACACATCAGTACGGTTCCTCTCTGGAAAATCACCGGGGTCTATTACACTCCAAACCAGATTGCCTCCCCATCACGCGCAACAAGGTGAGTGGAAGAGACCTCACTATCCGCCTGCCAATATCGGGCCCGACTCGTCGATAGCGGACCCATTCCTCGAGCTGGTCAGACTCAGCCTAGCATTGCCCCCTCCCCTCGGGCAGGTAAGGTCGTACCCCCTTCCAATCGACCACGACACAGTGGGAGATGCGGCCTAACGGTATATGGCCCTCATACGCTCATGCATCCACTCGGTCTAGACGTTGGAGCAACCTCTGGAACCAAGAGGGTTTATGAACTTTTCCAGGGATATCTATAGCACCCCATGTAGAACAGATTTCCGGTGTTCCATCTGGCCATCCACGAACTACCTGTAGAGGCTACGACCCTGATGATGCTAGGGCTTATAGTAATCACAGCACACAATGCAAGATGCATGAGTCATACAATCCAGTCATGCATCAATCCTGCGCATACCGTGCGCTCATGTGAGATAACCTCCGCCTATCAGGGAGTTTCATAACAACATGCTCAATGGCATATGCAATGACCAACCACGTCTCATAACAAACATGCAGATGATGCGTATGGGCATGTATCATGATGCTATGATATCACATACTCATAATCAATATTAATAACCAGCCTTAATAATCGACATCGACATTCGGCCTCGACAATGTGGACATTTAACCAACATTGCCCCCAAGGGGTGGCCCACATAGGGTCAAACATATAGTGGGCCCGCGGCCTCACACAAAGGCCTAATATACAACACAATAGGCCTTACTTAAGGGCCATATATAGACAACGGGTGGGCCCTGCTCATGGACTTTAAATACATGACATGTGGACCCTACACATGGGTCTCGAATACATCAAACGGGCCATGCATCATGGGCCTAATACATATCACAATGGGCCTTGCCCATAAGCCACGAATACATCACAGTGGGCCTCAACTATGGGTCACTTATACATCATATAGGTCTTGACAATCGGCCTTCGCAATCAAAATTGTCCTTCGCAATCGAAATCGATCTATACAATCGGCCTTGACGAATCGAAATCGGCCTCGATACTCGGGCATGACAATCGGGATCGATCGATCATCAGAATCGACAAATCAGTCACGTCAATCGGAATCGGCAATCGACCACGACAATCGGATCGATCAATAATTAGAATCGGCAAATCAGTCATGTCAATCGGAATCGATGGTTGGTCACGACAATTGGAACCAATGATCGGCATCGACAATCGGCACCGATAATCTGCATCGATAATCGACACTGACAGTTGACATCGATAATCGACACCGACAACCGGCACATGGACAAGACGGGGTCCATAGATGATCAGCTGATCAACCATAATGTAAAGATCGGCCATCGGCTGTGGTTATATCAAATCCGATGGCACCGAGCCATCTGTATATGGCGAATGGGGCCCATTTATTTCGGTTAACCCATTAAGAGAATGATGAGAATGGACCTAATAAGGCCTAAGGGAAGGTTACAATGAGGACATCTAACCATCATTGCCCATCAATGTGGACATTTAACCAATTATTGCTCCTAACGAGTGGCCCACATAACCATCATTACATACATCATGGCAAAATCACATATCCCAACGGGCCTTAAATATACAACAGGTGGGCCCTGCACTTGGGGTTCAAATACATCACATTGGCCTCTCATCACATGGGCCTCAAATACACAACAGGTGGGCCCTGCACCAGGGCCTATATTCATCACAGGTGGGCCTTGCACATGTGCCTCATATGCATCGAATGGGCCACGCGACATGGGCCTAATACATACCACAATGGACCACACGATATGGGCCTAATACACATCGGGTGGGCCCCATCACATGGGCCTATTATACATAGCAAGAGGTCCCCATATACGCAGCAAATGGGCCTTAAATTCATCACAGGTGGGCCTAAACATTGCCCGTGAAGATCAGCACTGTGCAAACATTGTCCAACGCGGTCCTAAGCTGCTGGACGGCGTGGATGAAATGCATACAACATTGTGAGACTCATAGCACTACCCAAACATTGTCCACACAGTCTAAACACATGGACGATGTGGGTCAAAATACATACATAAAGGCAGGGCCCCACAACATCGTCCAAACGATTCCAGTACCGTCCAGCACTGTCTGGACGGTGTGGATATAGCGCATACCTCATGCGTGGGGTCCACACAGATGGGTGGTCAAAATAAAACCCATACACCATGGACGGTGTATAAAATTCACATATAATTCAGGGTGGGCACGTGATCTGACAAAACGAATGGACGCTTTGGATATAACACACGCCCCATGATCAAACCCAACAAAGCTTGCTGGCGTCATCTACAACAGCTGAAGCTGCTGGCCATCCAGCAGATGGACGGCCGAGTACAAGGTATGTACATCATGGTGGAGCGCCCTGCACCGTCCAAACGGGTCCAGAAGGTGTGGATGAAAATATCACGGTGGGTCTCACATCCTTAAACAAATGGACGTTATGGGTACAACACATGCATTATGGTGGGGTCTAGAAGCATGGATAAAATACTTAGATCATGGTGGATCCCACATCTTCAGATGGACGGTGCGGATGCCACACGTGAGTGCTAGGGCCCACCGCCTTGAATGGCAGGTATAAAACACATACATCATGAAAAATCCCACCGTCCAAATATTGGATGGTGAGGATATAACATATATATACCATGGTGGGTCCACGTGGTGTGTCCCACACATATAATACTGACGAGTCCGGATCCTCTGTTACCCGGTCAACAGAGAATTCCTAATACCCTAAAATTCATTGGTCCACGTCAACACTCACTGAAAAAAAAAAAAAAAGCTTCGGACGCCAAACCACTAGGGTAATAGGAAAATCCTGTTGACCCGATAACAGAGGATCCCGACTCAACACTGATATGTATGTATTTATATTATATTATATTATATATATATAACATAATATATACATATTATATTATGCAATACAATACACCTGACTAGGACAGAAACGTCCAGCGTCCAGGGCTTCCTAATCCAGACGGACGGAGAGGATCCAGGACATACATCAAGGTGGGGTCCACACACGTGGTAGATGAATGCCACATGTGCATCACAGCGGGCCCCACATAAAAGGACGGTCTGGATTTCAGACATGCAACATGATGGGGCCACGACACTTGCAGACGTGGCAAAGCAGCTATGCTACACGTTCATCACACAACAAAGGTGGGTCTCATGGTTAATGGGCGATGTGGATTAAACCACACGTGCGGCTGCTGAGCTGCCAGAAGGATGGACGGCGTGGATGCAAATATACATCACGGTGGACTCCACCTTTCCAGCTCACTGGAAGGCGTGGGTACAATCATACATCAGTGGGTCCCATGTGGGGCCCACCATAATGTTTATTTTTCATCCAACCCGTTGATATGGTCACATGGATCTGGGTAAAGAGTGAAAACAAATTTCACAGAGATCCAAAGCTCCTGTGACACCCAAAAAGGGCCTCAATGGCAGATGTCCAATTCAACTATTTCTTGTGATGTGAGCCACCTGAGTTCCTTATACCGCTGATTTTTGGGTGGCCCACTGTCCCAAGAGAGACCTACCAAATGCACGGTGTAGATGTGTAATATACATAGTAGTGGAGCCTGTGGTGCGGCCCTCCATTTCACCCTTAAAGAAGCAGCGAGGACGCTGCTTGCTGGAGCGTCCAGAGGACACTGACAGCAACAGTGTCCCATGCATTTTTGTTTATATATATATATATATATATATATATATATATATATATATATATATATATATATATATATATATATATATAACGGATTTTCATAGGTGGGGCCCATATCAGGACAATCCACTCAATTTACTGGATTCTAGGGCTCATGGTACACCCAACGAGTACAATGTTGGATATTTTCGACAAACAGAAACATCATAGTAGGTCCTAATAAATTTTAACTGTTAAAACAATGTTCTAGTCGGTGTGGCCTACCAGAGTTTTGGATCAGCTTCATTCTTTGGCTCAACGCCTAAAATGAACTGAAAAATAGGGTGGACGGTGTGGATTAAATACAAGCATCATGAGTGGGGCATGTTGTGGGTCCCACACTCCCCTCTCTACTAAAGCAAACTGAACGTTGCCTGCTGCAGCGTTCTCAAGACGCTGGCAGCAGCGTCCACCACACACTCCACCACACTCACGTTGTAGTGGGATTTCACCGTCGGTGTGGGCCCATTTGGTGGATGGCCGGGATAAGATACATATATCACGATGGGGTTCCTTACAGTGGGCCACAAGGCCTCATCTTCGCCATGAAATAAAGGAGAGGGAGAGAGAGAAAGACGCATGAAGGGGAGGGACCCTGCCACTATGGGCCATCCCTACACCCAATACAAAGCATACATTAAGTGGGTCCCACCATAAGTGGGCCCTACAACCAAATCACGATCTAAGGTTAAGAACACCCACCTTTCGATCTTCTTGGCCCGATGGAATCCCTAGCTCCTCGGTTTCGACTTTGACGGAGGATGATGAAGTTTAGAGGGTTAGGATGAAAGATGTGGGGGTAGGAAGATGGGCCACACCAAGGTTTTCTCATAGAGAGCTTGGACGTTGGGTTCTCCTTGGTTGCTTGGAAGAGAAGTGAGAAATAAGAGAGAGAGAAGATGGGATGGAGAGAGAGAGAGAAGATGTGATGGAAATGTTGACTTTTGGGGTTGTTGTGTAAGAGAAGTATGGGTTATGATGGGATGAGTGATGTGTTGGGTGATGGGTTGATTGATGTGTTGTACTTGACATTGATGGGATTGATGAGACATGATTTGAAATCTCTCTTGGGTTTTGCAACGCACGGCGTTTTTCTCGAACTTAACGCGGGCCCACATCTCCTGGCCTGGGTATCGCCTTGGTGCGCAAGACGCGGCATCGGAACCGCGATGACGGCGCGGTCGCTAGGGTACAAGTCTCGGGTCGAGCCGACTCTGGAATACGACGCGCGACTCAGGATCATGCGCAAACGCCTGTGACAGATCGCGAGTCGCCGAAATTCTACCGGGAGGACCGTAGAGGCCTACGGAATGGTACAGATAAGATACGGGTCTTACACATACAATAGTAATCTTCAATAGGTGATTTGAAAACTATTTTGTTGGAATAATTTTTAGAGAGAGTGTTCATCACTGTAACAAGATCACCTGATGGAATGATGGAGAGAAAGACGATGAGGCAGTCATTGCTTAAGGATGAGAGTGAGAAGAGAATCGAAATGTTCAGAAAGGGAAAAGTAAGCGTGGGATGAAAGAATATCAAAGCGGCGCTTATTTCGGTCGAGGTGATAGAGAATTTATTAGGGCATCATTATGATTTTGTTGGAAGCGATGTGGGAACATGTGTCATAATGGGGTTTGGCTCTCATCTCGAAAAAGGGTGGTTACTGCTGATATATTAGGATGGATCGGCCAGAGACTGTTATCGAGATGTTGCCACGTGTAAGTAATTAATGTCGCATTAATGACGACGAGTCACACGTTGCTTTCACATTTTTTCCCAAAGGCAAAGCGACGTGGGGGGCAATGTTCATCGTCATTTCCTGTGGAAACCAATCAAAGCGAGTTACTTGTGATTTGGATGGATCTGCATGGTGTATTTGAAGCTCTACGAAAACATACGGAGAGGATTGTGTTGATGGTACAGTTGGAATGCATCAAGTGAGGTTGCCATGTTGTGTAAGCAGCCGGTGGAGGATTGATCATATAGAAGTGGTTACAGGATAGATGGCAAGAGTAGAAGCAAAGTAGGCCACGAAGTGTCGAACAATATCTAGATGACCAGGGTAAAGCTATAAACAGAAGAGGAATACAACAGAAAGATTTCGTCTCATACCAACCCAATAAAATCCAAACATTATATTTCAATTATCCTTTCAATTACTTGTCCCTTTACATTCAATAGTGTAAATCGCTTTACTTTTCCAAGTCAATTACATTTCTTAGTTTAATCATTTACTTTATGCTTGTTGTTTATATTTTCATAGTGTAATATCCATAGTAGTAATCAAACAGTTGGTAGTCCTAGCTATAATTTGAGTCCAAGCTCATATGTTGGATTCAGTTGTTCATCAGGAGATATATTTTGCAACTGTCCTTCTTGACTAATGGTTGGAATCTCTTTCTTATTCCTATTTTATTTGTATCAAAAAGTCATTTCATTAGTAAGGCAAATGTGTAACCTATCATCAGGGGATGAACTCTACCCTTTCAATATTGTCTGATCTTATCTCATTAGATCTCAATTATACACCGTATATGCATATCTCAAAGCTAGGGGTCATAGTTGTTTAGTTTAAATTGAGCCACATATTGATTTAAATTGAGCCGCAAATTCAATTCTGGAATGAGCAACAATGGGTCCCAGTTTAGATGTGTCATGTGGAGTGGCCCACCAATGGTGCAAAACTAACGTTTATTTGATTAGCTGACTATCGGATAGGTGGACAAATATAGGACGATTAGAAATGAAAGATATCCAGCGGTCCACAAACAAGTGTCCTCAAATCAGAGGTTAGGATTGTTCAATGAATCTTAGTTTTCGCAACTTATACGATCTAATTTGAGTCATTTTGTGCTGCGTGTAGAATTTCTTAACGCTGGCACATCAAGCGTGATATGCAGCCGGAGTATCAAATAAGAGGCGAATGGAATGAGAGGGTTTTGTGGAATCAGTGTTGGATAAAGAGGGACTTGTATTGTAAATCATGGCCATGTGGAGTGGCCCACCAATGGCCTACCTTCACAAATACAGTTATTAAGTAGAGATGTTGATGAGATGTTACCTGTTAGCTTTTGACCGTCCGATCATAGTTGGCTTCTTACATTGACGGTGTCCATTGGCCTTCGATCATACAAACCCAAACCGCTGATCATATCTAGTGTGCCATCCTGACCGTTGGATTAGAGAGGTGAATGCAAGCTATTCTTCTCTGCTATTCAATTCGGATGACCACTGGAGGAGAAGTGTAGATCTTTGGCTTTGTACATATAATGTCCTTTAGATCATAAACCCTTAGATCCGTTGGATCTCACTAGCGCAAATCAGAGCATTAGATTAATGCCTTCAAATGGCATCACAGCCAACACATCACGCAAATCAGAATGTTAGATTATCGCCCTCAACTACCATCATTGCATCAGATCACCACATCTTCTATCTACGGTCAAGGAAAGCAGGGCTTATCTTGTCAAGATCTTCTATATGTAGGTGGGCCCAAGCAAAAACATATCAGCTTCTTTCATATTTTTTGAGTGTGATGGGAAGGCCCACTACCCACCATAAATATTTGATTGCTGACCGTCCGAGCAGGGACCATGTGACCACTGCCCATCCTCATTGGGCCGCTACCATGATCGTGTGAATGCTAACCCATCATTGCTGGACCCATTCTGTTGACTATTGATGGCCAAGTAGTAACTACAAACCATAGATATCCAGGCGGTCCGGCGGCCCAGTTGGCTAGCCGGGACTCCGCCCGATCAGCGAGCCAGGCAACTGGGTCATCTCCGGTCTATTTTCCAGCCATTAGTTCAGTGGCAAGGGCCAGCTATTTAACAAAGTCTATGAACCACATTCATTGCGGTCCACAATCTTATATTTTGAGTTGGGCCCATTTCTTCTCTTTATCTCACTTAGTTCCTTTTAAGAGCAAGTTTAGATCTTTATAACATCCTTTGATCCCTAAAAGTGGTACATATGCTTCATGGATATCTGGATATCTTGGACGTGCCTTGCATACATGTACAAGGGTGCTGGGCCTATCTTTTAAACCCATTAGAACTATTTGCTTAAGCTTGTATGTATCTCGTTGCGGGTCTTGATAACGATGATGATTGATGGATGGACACACTAGAAAATGTGTATGCGATTTGTTTTTGATGAAAATGGGATAAAATGAGGATTGAGAATAAGTTGTTTTTTGATGATCTTGGAAGTGGGCCACGTTTGGTTGAAAGCTATTCGGCTCAGTTTATTTTTTAGATGATATTTGGAATTTTTCCATGTTGGGGGTGTATGTTGGATATTAGAGATATGATGGGAACATTGCTAGTTAGCTTATTTGGTGGGTTGTGACCAGTAGGTAACAAGATGCACCCAACGCATAGGGTAATTTTTTACTACAGACCCGACGGACCACTCACGTTTTTTTTATTTATTCGACCTAAACAAACCTACTTACCAAACTAAACCTTTACCTGTACAGATGAACCCATAAAGATGAAAATACCCATAATTTTTCCAACTGCTTTACCCTAAAGATCAAGGGTATTTTTGTCCAAAACTCTATTTCTGTACCCTAAAAATCTACTTTAGTAGCATAAGCTTTCGGGCGTCGAAACAAAAAAAAAAAAAAAAAAAGGCATGCAAAGGAAGAGTCGTGCTAATTTTTTCCAATGCCAATGAAAGGGTGCTGTGCGTGCGTGACAGGCATGAGATCTACCAGTGAAAGGGCAAAATCATCATATGGCACAAGAAATTTTCACTTTTCTAATATGGGTTGTGAGATTCTGTTAGGTGGGCTCCATGTGATCAATAGCTTAGATGATCTAACTGTTGGATATTTAAATTGAGCATATCAATAGATCCTACTTACAGTTGTGATCAATACAAATAATGTGCTTAGACCATAGTCTTTATATGCAGTAATTTAGACAGATATAGAATCCTACCACTTCTATCATACACAGGTAGGGCTGAAAGTTGGGGGGGTTCGACCGACCCAACATTGGGTTGGGCTCGGGTAGGATGTATCGAGTCCGATCTTAGGCTTGGGATATACAAACGCCAACCTGATAAAACTTGGGTCGGGCTCGGGTTGAGGTCTTGGGTTGCCCAACCCAACCCAAAACCCGATCAATATATAAGTTACTAATAAATTATAATTGAGTGTGGATCGTTCGTGTTGAAGAAGGCATAGAAATTCCAGTGTCGCTGGGTCTCATTGGTCCACATCATTTCTGATGACTTAAGCTAATAAGATATGCCAGATTTTTCTCTCCCAAATAGATTGTGTGCTATACAACATAACTTTTAAAGAAATAGTTGTCTTATATTTTAGCTTGTTTGTTTAGAAAAAAATGAAGTCCTGTAATATAAATAACTACATATATAATTAATAAAACTATAGATACAAAAAATAAGACATGTATTGAAATACTTTAGACTAATGCAATAATGAAAATATTATCATGTATCCACCCAATCAACCTGACCAACCCGACTGAGTCCGCTTGGGTTGGGCTTGGGTTGAGAATTCCAAGCCCGAGGTTGGGTTGGGTTGGGTTAGGGCTGAGGTACAAGAATGTTGGGTTGGGCTAGGGTTGAGCACCAACCCGACCCAACCCAACCCGCCCAACTTTCAGCCCTGCACACAGGGCACTTTTTTTTGTCGGTGCCGGACTTGGTGCGTCTAGCACCTTGCTCGACGGAATCTACTTCCATGAGCCATATGGCCTTCACAAGAACATGTGGTAAGCCACTAACTCACTTTCTCTTGTTGTGCGGCCCACCTTTGCATTGGATCTGCCTGAATTTTGGCCCACCACTCTAAAATGAGATGGCAAAAATGATGAATGGTTTGGATTAGCAAGCATCATGGAAGTTGGACCCATAAAAATTAAGGGTGCATGAAAAACGTCACATCTCTCACTAGGATGGCATGGAGCAGAACAGAACACAGCACCATTGCCACTGCGTATACCTGGCAAAGCTCTGTGGGCCCACCAAATGTACGTGTTCTATCCACCCGTCCATCCACTTATTCATTTATCGTTTCATGGCATGAGCCCAAAATAAGAAAATCTAAAGCTCAAGTGGACCAAACCAGGGGAAGTAGTGGGGACAATGATGTCCTCTGTTTAAACCTTCCTAGGCCATCTAACCTGTTTATAAGGGGAAACCCAAATATTAGCTTGATCGAAAACTTCAGTGGCCTCAAGAAGTTTGCAACGGTAGGCATTTAATCCCCAATGTTTCTTGTGGTGTGGTTCACTCGAGCTTTATATATGCCTTATTTTTTTTTAATATCTCTCTTTTTTTTTTTTGGCTCATGGCGTAAAATGATATGGCAAAAATGGTAGACGGTTCAGATTTGCAACAAGCATCATGAAAGCAGGCCTTACCTCTTAGTGGGAAGTAGGCAAAGGGCTTGTTTGGATTGACGTATAATAGTGTATTGTATTGTATCCAAGTACTGTTCATGTTCATGAATATGTTCGAGAGAAATCATTATACATCCACATCAACAAATCATAAATCAATGTTTGGATTAAAGTGCTTGTTTTTGCGGGTATACAAATGCGTCCAATGATCAATGTTTGGATACGACGTATTAGGGTTGTGTGGATGTATATATGTATAATATTGAGGTCGACTATAGCTGGCTATTCCCATTGTGATGCTTCTCAGGGTTGATTGTCAGTGCTATGTGGGCCCCTCAATAATGTCTGCGACCCATCCATGCCATCCATCTATTTCAGTTGTCAGATCGTGTTTGAATTAGGGCCATGTAGCCAATCGATGTCGTCCGAGCAAAGTATTGGGACACATAGAACCAACATAAAAAACGTTTCAATTTTGGGAGGTGATCTGATTCCAACTGTGCATCTACTAATTGTGGGACTCATCATGATTTGGCCCACTGTTTAGATCCGTACAATCTCTAGAAAAACAACACGTAGAATATATGTTGATAAATAATGAAAAAATAGAAAAAAAAATATATAAAAAATTAAACGTTGTTAAAACCTTGAACATGTGATCGGATTGTCGATCCAATCTGATACTCATTCGAACGAGTTCAAATGTAAGTTCCAAAAAATGCCACTATTCACTACCCAACATTTCTATGTTCAAACAGACCCACACATCTTTAAAAGATAATGATTCAATCAGGAATCATAATCTCCCCTTCCTCACATAAACAAGGGGCTACTTACACTCGAAGAGTCAGGTGTAACTTCTAACATGAATCGGCTCATGGTTTCAAGGGAGATGCGTATCCCAGTAGAAGCAGGAAGGTAGATATCAGTACCTGAACGATCTGCTTTCAGGCCTCCGATCTAGTAAATGAAATCCCACTTCGCCCCGATCCAACACTCCGAGAAGAGTATCGATTGTATTATGAATCTCAAAGCTTCGGAAGAGAACCGGCGGAGCTGAATGGCCACATGCAATAGAAGGAAGATGATCGGGAGCAATGCTGGAGTAGAAAATTTTCATCGTCCATAGATACAAAACCCTGTAAAAGAAAGAAGCTTTCACATGCGAATATTGTCTCATGAATAGACTGCACTGCACGATGCACTGTTATTTGACTTTACATTACCACCGTTTGAAAATTTTGATTCCGTGAGGTATTCGCGTGCTTCGTACTCCAAGGACTTCAACTCCAACTCAAACATTGTATATTGTATATTTTCACATTTAATACAATACAATTCAATCCTGACCAAGAATCCAAATAGGCCTTAAGAAAGGTTTGTGTTTTAAAAAAATGAGATTGGTCTAACCACATGGAAGAAATGGTCAAAGTAGTTTTGGGGTTAATTGTGCAAATAACAGACGGTTCTGAAGAAATAATTTAAAGGTAACAATTTTTCAGTCTATTGTAGAGAAGGCACGCGGCTTATGCGAAAAATCCCATTAGAAAATAAAGTGGAAGAAGCTAATTACTTCAGTATTAAATCGAATCCAGCTGGAGCCGTAAAGATTAGAAAGCTGCATAAGCTCGTATTAAAGGCCCACCAGGAGTCCGGAACCACCCAACAGGAGGCCCAGCTCCAGGACATGCTCATTCACAAGAGTAATTCAAATTTCCCAATTTATACTTGATAACAGGCTTGTACGTTTGGCACCCAAAAGCAGATCCTGGTTTGAAGAGGGAACGGCCTAAAGTTTAGACAGAAACCAAATATGTCATTTATTTATTTTCTTTCCCTTCACCCATTTATTTATTTTCTCAAGGAATTATGATATAAAAGTCTACTCAGGGCAAGTGTTCCAATCTATCATGACATATCCATGAGGTGCTCAATGGAACTTTATGATCTTATAAAATCTCTTCAAGGCATGGCGCAAAAACACTTTTTTAGTGTAACTTAGTATATTCATATCTCAGCGTATTAAGTGCCTAGATGGGTGTACTTTATTTGCGGGTTACACTCATGTTCAGTGCTCTAACTTGGCCCAATGAAAAAGTGCCGCGTAATACCTCTACGCGCTTGGTATATACTGAAAGCGTACTCGCACTAACTGAGATCTTCTTTTGATTTATTTGCAGAGTTAAATATTTCACTTTTAATGTGATGGTAGAAATCCTTACACACGACACTGAAAGGGTGAATCATTGCATGGCACATGGCCACTATCAACATGCCCATTTATGGGGAAATGAAACGATCACGTATATAAGAGACCTGTCAAAAGATTAGATCTTATCTCGAAACTAGCGATGATTCATTTGTCGAAGTCGTCTCTTGTAGTCCTTCTAAAATGAGAGATTTTCTGACACGGGGAAGGACGTGAGGTCGAGCACCATCTTCCTCAAGGGGATAACTGTTTTGAATCCACGGAACTTCTTTGGACTCCTTACAGAGACTCCTTGAATGCATGAGGAAAAGAACAAGAAAATAGAAAATTAATTCTATAAAATTCGAAACTGATTAATGAATGAAATAAACGAGTTTGCGACCCTTTAAATAGGGATACTAAGCAATGGAAGAAATTTCAGAATCAAACTACAACTAAAACTTCTAGAATTCGCAACTTACTATAAATAGTAAACTTACTATTTATATATGGTCGTGATTTCCACTAGTGTGCAAGGTTTTCGGCCAAAAATAGTAAGTGTCCAAGCTGTTCTCCTAATTATTCTAAGCAATTTTCACGTTGGGCACAACTCCTAAAGCCTAACGGATGAAGAGTTATAATCAAACTAAAACTTAGTATTTATAGTAAAAACGGAATTAAAATAGGGAAACGATCGTCGATCTGATGGTATTTCGCAAATCCGTCTTGAACAACCCAGTGTGGCTGGGTTGGGTGGCTAAAGTAGCTCGTCCTATCCCAAAATCATATATTTTATGTCCGATAACTCATTCCGGATTGCGAGATACGCCCGATTTAAGGTCTAATGGTCTGGATTAGTTCTATCGTCGAGCGGACCTTTTCTAATCCATCTTGGCCATGAAACTGTTCGCCACCCGCTCTACATCATTTTCGCAGCTACGTTCGGAGAAGTAGTAGTGATTGGAAAGATGCTGAACATTAAGGAATCGAGGCCTTGTTTAAGCCAACTCAGTTTGGGTCCATACCTAAGTTTGGGAAGAGACTTCCATTGGGTAATCTCAAGCCATCCATTGATTGGGACAAAGGCAATGAGAGAGTTGGATGAGAAGATGAGATCTGGTCTGTCCAATAGTTTGGAGATAGGAAAAGATGGACATAGCTGCCCCTTGAGTCCTATCTCGATCAAGAACCTGGGAGGCTTGGGATGTGTTGGATCATGTTTGCCCCATCATTCACAACATCCAAAGCTATCACGTAGTGAGTGGTAAAAATGCGAAAGGAGACTTTATCTAAACCATCTGATGCCTCTTGTTATCCTCTGGCCAATTCCGTTTAAGTAGGATGTCATTAGAAGACTCGAAGTGGCCAAGATTGATATGGATTTAGTCTTAGATTAACTAAAGGGGTTTCAACAGATTTAAGCTTGACCCCTCAACGAGATCCGAGAAACCAAGGAGCCCGAGTTTAGTCGGAGTCCTCTTGCCCAATCCAAGCCGCTAGTCTGAGAGTAATCAAAGGGATTTCCATATCTGAGCAAATGATGTAAGCACGAGGGTTTTCATTGCCTTGGCAATCTGTAAAAGGAGTAGCTGAAGTCGAGGCCTGACACCCAACGCCAAACACATTAGTCTATCTTTTATTTATCGTTTCCTTTTCTTAGCTTACTTTAACTATTGCCTAGCAGCTCCTGCTGCAGTACCTTAGGAGTAGAGTTAGTTTAGATCATGATTTTTTTCAAGTTTTGATTTGGTTGGTCACACCCACCTTGATTCGGTTGTTCCAATAGGCGTATCAGGTATTTATTACTTTTCATTTTGTTTATTCATTTGGTTGTCTCGCAAGTTGTCAATTGTAATAAACATTTATTTTATAATAGTTAATAAAATCGACAACGTTTAACCTTTATTTAATTTGAATGTATATCTCTGTTCATTTGAAAAGTGATTTGAACTTAAAGTTTAGTGAAAGAACAAGTCCTTAAAGCCATAGACCCACAACTACTATCACAAGGCAAAAAGAACTCACTCGGAAGGATTAGCCTCCTTTCCTTTCGCTAATCACCTGAGCGGAGCAATTTTGGCTATCAAGAGGACTTTGGATCTTTGATCCCAGTTTCCAATCTGTTCGTCTTGGTGAAGGTGATATGGAACGTGTCGCGGATTCGTTCATGACTAAGATGGACTAAAGAAAAGAAGCCAAGTCGGATTGAACACACTCGGCATAGTTTGACTGCTCGATCATTGTGGTTGACAGGTCAAAATTCCACCAGAATTATAAAAAATTCTAGAATTTTCACTAGACGTTTTTTCCTATTTTGACAGGTCGACAGATTTGATCGACCATTCAAAATCCTATTTGACAGATCACTAGATCGGGTTGACAAGTCAAAAATCATAGAATTTCTAGTTTAAATATGTGGACACCTTTTGGCTGTTTCGACCTGTCGATGACAAGTCTGATGGGGTTTTTTTCCCTGTCTTCGACTGGTCTTGAGCCTCGCTCGACCGGTCGTGGGAGGCGCTCGAACGGTCGTAGGTTCGAGCCCTAGCACGACTCAAAGTCCAGCGAGTTCATGCTGTTTTTCTCGGAGGCTAAGACCAGTCCTGGAATTTTCAGGACCAGTCGAAGGTGGGCTTCGACCGGTCGTGGACAGGCTTCGACCAGTCGAAGGAGGCTAAGACCAGTCCTGGAATTTCCAGGACTAGTCGTAGGTTACGGAGTTTGTTCCGCGATTTTGCGCGAAACTGCGGATTTGAGTCCTTTCGCAACCGGGATGCGAAAGGGAAGTTGCCTGAACTATAAATAGGTGTTCCTAGGGTTTTTCTAAGTATGTGAAAAGTACAAGAGGGTATCTTAAAGGGTTTTAGGGTGTGAGAAAGAGAGAGAAAAGAGAGAGAGGAAACTTGTGGAAGGGAGCCGTCATCTCAGCGATTCTACGTCCTTGTAATCGGTGAGATCTCTCTAGTTTCTTTATTCTTTCATTGTTCATCCACTCCTGCATGAGTGAAGAAGGTTGTAAACGTTCTACTTCAAAGTAGATTGTTGATCTGGACGAGGTCCCGTGGTTTTTACCCCTTTTGAGGGTTTTCCACGTAAAAATCTCTTGTGGGGTGTGTGATTGATGCATTGATTGTTTTCATTACTTTATTATCCATAATTCTAGTTTGTTCTGGAGGGTTAGATCCTAAGGTTTTGTGCAAGGCCCCCAACAAAGTGATATCAGAGCTAAGTTCATTGAATGGGTAGGATCGGTTTTGAATTATGGAAGGTGGCTCATTAAGGATGATCAACTTCAATGGTTCTAATTGGACCATATGGAAGGCGAAGATGGAGGACTTGCTTTATTGCAAGGACCTATATTCTCCAATTTTAGGCATATCAGCAAAATCCAAGGATATGTCTGATGATGATTGGAAGAAGATGGACCGAAAGGCGGTGGGGTTTATTAGACAATGGTTGGATGATTCAGTGTTCCATCATGTGTCTACAGAAACCTCACCTGCTAGCCTATGGCTGAAATTACAAGGGCTGTATGAGAGGAAGACAACCGGTAATAAAAATTTTCTGATAAGGCGACTTGTGAATCTCAAGTTCAAGGATGGTGGTTCTGTGGCTGAGTACATGAATGAGGTCAGCAATATAGTGAACCAACTCACCTCTATGAAGATGGTCCTGGATGATGAATTACAGGCTTTACTATTACTTAGTTCATTGCCTGACAGTTGGGAGACATTGGTGGTGTCTTTAAGTAACTCCGCGCCAGATGGAAAGATATCCATGGAACAGGTAACTAGTTGTCTCTTCAATGAGGAGACAAGGAGGTAGTCTCAGGGGTCTACTCAGCAAGAGGCTCTTGTGACACAGGAACGGGGGAGAGGAAAGAACAGGAAGGGCGGAAAGGCCCGAGATAAATCAAGAGGCAAGTCGAGTAATAGGAAAGATGTTGATTGCTGGAATTGTGGCAAGAAGGGCCACTACAAGCATGAATGTCGTGGTAGGAAGAACGACAAGAAAGGAAAAGAGAAGGAAGATGAATCAGATTCTACTGCGGCCGCTTCAGATGGTGACATGGTAGTTATTCTTTCTGCAGATCATAATGTATGTCTCACGGCTACGAGTCAGGACATCGACTGGGTGATAGACTCGGGAGCTTCTTTTCATGCAACTCCACACAGGGACTTCTTCATAAGCTACAAGTCAGGTGACTGTGGGACTGTGAGGATGAGAAATTCTGGCGTATCGAAGATCGTGGGAGTTGGTGATATTTGTGTGAAGACCAATGTGGGCTGCACATTGGTTCTTAGGGATGTGAGACATATCCCAGACCTTCGCCTCAACTTGATGTCGACGGAAAAGTTGGATGATGATGGCTATGAAAGCCGGTTTGCTGGTGGGCGCTGGAAGCTCATCAAGGGTTCGTTGATCGTGGCTAGAGGAAAGAAGTGTTGCACCCTTTACAAGGCAAGTGTCAGAATGTGCAAGGGTGGGTTGAACGTAGCGGAAGATTCAGCTATTGACATGTGGCACAGGCGTCTAGGCCACATGAGTGAAAAGGGGCTTCAGGTACTAGCAAAGAAGCGGCTCCTTCCAGACGTGACAGGTACACCACTCAAAACTTGTCTTGATTGTTTATCAGGGAAACAACATAGAGTTTCATTTATTAAAACTGTTTCTCATGTTAATAAAGTGCATGCATTAGATTTGGTTTATTCTGATGTTTGTGGTCTTATGAGGACAAAAACCTTGGGTGGGGCATTGTATTTTGTTACTTTTATAGATGATGCATCTAGGAGGGTTTGGGTTTATGCTTTGAAATCCAAGGACGAGGTCTTTGGTGTATTTAAATTGTTTCATGCTATGGTCGAGAGAGAGATAGGTAGATCATTGAAGTGCATACGCACTGACAATGGTGGTGAATACACTGGCGACTTTCACGAGTACTGCAAGTCTCTGGGTATACGGCATGAACAGATGGTTCCCAAGACCCCCCAGCATAATGGTGTAGCTGAGCGAATGAATCGCACCATTGTTGAGAGAATCAGATGCATGTTATCCCATGCGAAGTTGCCCAAGACGTTCTAAGGAGAAGCAATGCACACGGCGGTGTATTTGATAAACAGGTCTCCATCAGCCCCGTTGAATGGAGAAGTACCTGAGAAGGTGTGGACTGGACATGATCCATCGTCCAGTCATCTCAGGGTGTTTGGATGTAGGGCATCCGTTCACGTACCAAAGGACGAGAGGTCCAAGCTCGATATGAAGATCAGACAGTGTGTGTTCTTAGGGTACGGTGATGAAAAGTTCGGTTACAGATTGTGGGATCCAACCGAGAGGAAGCTCGTCAGGAGCAGAGATGTGGTTTTCTTTGAAGATCAATGTATAGAAGACATTGGTAAGCCAGAGAAGAACCAGCCTTGTTCAGGTGAGCTAGAGGACATGGATCCGATTACTCCTCTCGTGGTGCCTGATGACGGGGGAGTACAGTAAGGTGCAAAGGACGAGGGAGTTCCTTCAGAAGATGGACCAGGGGAGCAGCCCCCACTTGATCCACCTGTTGAGCCACAGGTGATGAGGAGGTCATCTAGGGACGGACAGCCGTCCAAGAGGTACTCCCCGCATGAGTACATTATGCTGACGGATGGGGGAGAGCCAGAAGATTATTCTGAGGTCCTAACCGACGAGCATAAGGGGGAGTGGTTGAAAGCTATGTGAGAGGAGATGAAATCCTTACATAAGAACCACACCTATGATATGGTGAAACTGCCTAAGGGCAAGAAGGCACTGAGCAACAAGTGGGTGTTCAGGAAGAAGATTGAGCAGAAGAATTCACAGACGAGGTTCAAGGCCAGACTTGTGGTGAAAAGGTTTGGTCAGAGGAAAGGCATAGACTTTGAGGAGATATTCTCACCAGTGATGAAGATGACATCCATACGGGTGTTGCTTGGGTTGGCGGCTAGCATGGATCTAGAGATAGAGCAGTTAGATGTTAAAACTGCATTTCTCCATGGTGACCTGGAAGAAGAGATCTACATGCACTAACCAGAGGGGTTCGAAGTCAAGGGCAAAGAGCATATGGTGTGTAGGCTGAGGAAGAGCTTATATGGACTGAAACAAGCTCCACGACAATGGTACAAGAAGTTCGACTCGTTTATGTTGAAACATGGGTATGACAGAACAGAGTCGGACCACTGTGTGTTCACGCGCAAGTTCTCAGATGGTGATTTCTTAGTTCTGCTCTTATACATTGCTGACATGCTCATCATGGAAAAAGACATCAAGAAGATCGACAGGCTGAAACAGGAGTTGGGCAAGTCTTTTGTGATGAAAGACTTGGGCCCGGCTAGACAGATCGTAGGAATGGAGATAACCCGTGACAGGAGCAGCAGGAAGCTTTGGCTGTCACAAGAGCGGTATATTGAGAAAGTCCTAGAGCGGTTCAATATGAATGCAGCGAAGCCGGTCAGTACTCCACTAGATGGTCACTTCAGATTGAGCGACAGGCAGTGTCCCAAGACGAAGGCAGAGGTGAATGAGATGTAGAAGATACCCTACGCGTCAGCTGTAGGAAGTTTGATATATGCTATGGTGTGTACATGCCCAAACATAGCATATGCGGTTGGTGTTGTCAGTCGGTACCTTGCCAATCCTGGCAAAGAGCATTGGGCAGCGGTGAAGTGGATACTGCGGTATCTAAGAGGCTCATCCAGGTTGAGCCTATGCTATGGTGACGAAAAACCTTAGAGGGTTACACAAATGTAGATATGGCAGGCGACATAGACTCCAGGAAGTCTACATCGGGGTTCATGTTCACGTTTGCAGGGGGAGCGGTCTCTTGGCAGAGCAAGCTATAGAAGGTCGTAGCATTGTCGACGACAGAGGCCGAATACATCGCAGTCACAGAAGCATGTAAAGAGATGCTTTGGATGAAGAGGTTCCTACAAGAACTTAGCCTAAAGCAGGAGGAGCACGTGGTCTATTGCGATAGTCAGAGTACTATATAGTTGAGCAAGAATCCAAGTCAGCATTCCAAGTCGAAGCACATAGAGATTCGATATCACTGGATCAGAGATATCTTGGAACAGAAGGTGTTACAGCTTGAGAAGGTCCACACGGACGATAATGGGTCAGACATGATGACCAAGGCTTTGCTCAAGGGCAAGTTTGAGGTTTGTATAAACCTGGCTGGCTTGAAGAAGGTGAATCCCTCCTGGGTCAAAAAGGGGGAGATTTGATGGGGTTTTTTTTCCCGTCTTCGACCGGTCATAAGCCCTGCTCGACCGGTTGTGGGAGGCGCTCGACCGGTCGTAGGTTCGAGCCCTGACACGACTCAAAGTCCAGCGAGTTCGTGCTGTTTTTCTCGGAGGCTAAGACCAGTCCTGGAATTTCTAGGACCAGTCGAAGGTGGGCTTCAACCGGTTGTGGAGAGGCTTCGACTAGTCGAAGGAGGCTAAGACCAGTCCTGGAATTTCCAGGACTAGTCGTAGGTTATGCAGTTTGTTCCACGATTTTGCGCGAAACTGCGGATTTGAGTCCTTTCGCAACCGGGATGCGAAAGGGAAGTTGCCTAAACTATAAATAGGTGTTCCTAGGATTTTTCTATGTATGTGAAAAGCACAAGAGGGTATCCTAAAGGGTTTTAGGGTGTGAGAAAGAGAGAGAAAAGAGAGAGAGGAAGCTTGTGGAAGGGAGCCGTCATCTCAGCGCTTCTACGTCCTTGTAATCGGTGAGATCTCTCTAGTTTTCTTTATTCTTTCATTGTTCATACACTCCTGCGTGAGTGAAGAAGGTTGTAAACGTTCTACTTCATAGTGGATTGTTGATCTAGACGAGGTCCCGTGGTTTTTACCTCTTCGAGGGTTTTCCACGTAAAAATCTCTTGTGTGGTGTGTGATTGATGCATTGATTGTTTTCATCGCTTTATTATCCATAATTCTGGTTTGTTCTGGAGGGCTAGATCCTAAGGTTTTGTGCAAGGCCACCAACAAAGTTGAAGGATGCGAAAAATTTACATATTTTGCTGAATTTGTTTGCTAGTTTGATTTGAACTCTTTGATTATATTTTAGGGTTTGTTTAATGTTACTTAAGGGTGATAAACTCGTTTTTATTGTTACCCATCAATTAAAATTTCTTTTTTTTTTTTGTCCTGATTTCGAGAAACCTCTCTTGGATTCAAGAGTGCCTTGTGGATATATTTAAGGTATTTATCGCTTGAGGAAGATAGTGATCGACCTCATCACATCCTTCACTGCATCAGAAGGGGACACCAATAATTCAATCAACCCTTGAGTCAGCCAAACTATGGCACGCCCGTGCATCCTTACACACACATGTATCCAATCTAGACCCTCAGTTATATGAGTGATTTTGTTTGATTGAATTGGAGTGCAACACATGCTACATGAAATGTTACATTATTATAAATTAAAGAATCATTCATTAGTCACTAAAAATTAATAGATACATCCCAACACCTAATTAAAGTTCAAGAAGTCAATGAAAGCGTCAACAGGAGAAATTCATCAATTGGGACCTTCAGAAGTAGGAATGGTAGATTTATAGTTTTTGGAGGATTCCAAGGAGAATCATGTGAGTTTTGTGGGAATTCTTTATTCCAGTTTTTAGAATACACTTGTAGAGGTTGGAGCCGAATTTGTGAGGATTGTCATCGCGTCCAAGTGCAGTATGGATTAAGTAGGTGAAGCATACTTACCGGAGGATAAAAAAAAAACTACATGAGTATTTGTGTAGATCTTCTTGGGCAATCAAATTCATAAACCACCTCATGGATTAGCAGTAAAAAATTACTGATTATGGGTTTGTAGTAATTCCATGAAAAAAACTTTCTTGGTTGTAAAAATTCTTACATAGAAATTTCTATGTAAGAATTTTTACTGATTAGAAACGGGTGATGGATCAGATGCGTCATTCTTGGTCCGTGGCATGTTAGCAGCATGATTGATCCAAGCTATTTTCTCACATATTCTAATTTTTAATCAAAAGTACTTGAGATCAATCTTGACCTAAAAATTGATAGGTCAATATATGTGAGAAGGTCCAAGCTAAGTCCAAAGTCACTTGAGACTCATTGGGTCTGGTGGGCTAACTAGCCCATTTTTGGATTGACTTGGAAAATCATGAGCCACACATAGATCTCTGTGTATGTGGCACAGGAGGGACATGATGAGGTTGATCATTGTCTTTCTTAGGGGATAGCTACTCCGAATCCATGAAGCTCTTTGGACTCCTCACTGAGCTTCCTCGAATCCATGAGGGATAAAAGCATGAATAATTTCTAATAAATCCGAAATAACTTGATTGATGATTAAAAAAATGAAATTACAACTCTTTAAATTAGAAACTCAAACTTAGGATGAAGTTTTAGACTTAGACTCCAACTCGAACACCCTAAAAACATGACTTACTATAAATAGTATTCCTATTAGACTTCGTGGTTTTTTGGTCAAAAATAGTGAGTGTCCAAATTGCCCCAACCATGTTATTCTCCTAACTTTTCTAAGACATTTTCATATTGGGCGTGACTTCTACAACTCAAAAGATCGAACATTATACTTGAAATAAAACTTACTATTTATAGTAAAAACAAAACTAAATGGAACTTTTGATCGTCGATCTGATGGAATCTTACAAATCTGGCATAGGTAACCTGGCGTAGTAGGGTTGGTTGGCTTAGTTAAGTTTTTTACCCTAAAATCATATATAATATGCAGAAAAACTCATCCCGATTTGCGAGATATGACTGATTTAAGGTTTTAACGGCCCAAATCCTTTCCGCCTCCAATCGGGCCTTCTCTGGTTTATCTTTAGTGTCTACGATCCGCTCTACATTAATCCCCTCCACTTAAGAAAAAACTCACCTCGAGTTCTTGCCTAGCGTTGGTTCATGATACTCGTTTAGGTCCACAACGTTGAAAGTACGCGAGATCTCTATGTCATCTATAAGATCAATAATGTAAGCATTGTCAATGATCTTTTAGAGGATCGGTACCAGCCCAATTTCTTGTTCTTCAACATGTTGTAAGTCCCAATCGAAAATCTTGCGTAGTTGAATCATAACATTGTCTCTCACCTTGAACACCTTTTGTTGTCGATGCTTGTTGGCTTTCTCCTTGTACTTGTTGTTCGAAGCTTATAATATGGCTTGTATGTCACACCTCGGCTCTAGAAACCCGAGTTCGCTTGCCTCAATCGCCAAGTTGAGGGTGTGACTCGATGGAGAGGGGATAAAATTATACACAACCATAATAATCATCACAAATAGTAAACTAAATTAATCATCATGCATTCAGTCAAAAGTATCAATTATCTACTAGTTGTTATCTAGCACAAGTTTATAAATCATTATTTAAAAGTAATAAATATAAAATGAAAAATTCATTATTCTCAAGCAAGTATTCAAGAGAATGCTTCTCAAAGTCATTACTCCACATGCGGAGACTCAAGTTCATTTTCCTGTCTTGGATAGTTTTCCCATCAATAGAATGAGTTAACGGCCCAACAAGTAGTTGTACGCATGATTCACAACATAGGCATGATACAAGTGCTTATACAAGAATCTTAGTATACCATATTATCACATAAATAATTTCTTTAGTGAACAACCAGGGCCATAGCTACGTACAACGTCCAGGCTGCCAATACCCATCCGACCGAGATCCATACAAGCCCAACATGTGTAGGAGTTTACTCGCATCCCACCCGAATGTTGGCTTAAGGTATCTCATGTACCATGTGTAACTATATAGTCTAGCAATGAGTGACCCACTCTAGAGATGGCCAAACTCCTTCCCTAACCTCGACCATAGTCCAAGGAGGAGGTTCTATTTGTACCAATTTGGGTTCTATTGAGAACTTTGCCTGAGAATTTAAGAGATAACTCGATCCCCGAGTTGTCTGGTGTTCTCAGAATGACACATCAAATACAGATAGTTACATATAAAATTTAAGTAAAAATAAGCATGTAAAGTTATGCAATGCATGCGAGAAAATCCATCCATAACAGTGACTACTTACTCATAATGTTCATTCGTTATTCGATCATTTTGACATTTTGATAATTTCCTCATGGATCGAATGATTGCACTCGAGTTTACGATTCATAGAAAGTAATTTTTTAAAAAAAAGACATAACTAGAATACAAGCATTAAGTTAATTTCTTCCTTACTTAGTGTTCATTTTCTTAGAACACTTGTAGAAATGAGTAAGATTTTAAGATTATTACATTCCAACGATATATATCAACTCCTAAAAGATGGGTAATGGGCCTAGGGCTGAATCAAAACTCTTTTCTTATGATCTGTACATTATCCAAGAGAATTCCAAATCTGGTAAACAAATGTTCACAAGATGGACACCCTAGATTAAAAAAAACATTTGGTGTGATGCAAATGAATGAATACATCCTACTTTATGGTCCATGAAAATGAACCGTCGAGATCCGATACTTAGGATCCATTGAGGTGAATGTAGATGCTTAATCATCCATGTAGTGAATAGTTCAGATGAGATGCACACATTATACACAAAAGATGGTCCAAATGTAAGACAAAGGCCCATCATCAAAATCTTAAATGTGTAAAAGGCCACTAACAAGGACCAACAGATATGGGCTTAAGGCTCAACATTGTGAGCCCAACACATGATTTGGATCAGGATTGACCCACTTGGTAGACCATTTAACAAGGCCCACAACAAATCCAAGGGGTCCAAAAAAAGTTTACTTAAAAAAGAACAGGCGACAGCCTAGTGGCTACTGCCGAAAAACGAGAGAAAAGAGGGAAAAACAACAGCCTCAATCTGCTGTAGCCCTTGGTTTCCATCCCATGATCAACAATCAGACTTAGGAACTAACCGTTGCTCTATAGGAGTCTACGGTCCACACAAAGCCAGATAGGAGTAAACTGATTGAACCCAATGATTGACAACCCCAAGTGCAGGTTTGCTATACAGTAATAACTTGGTGAGATCGAGGTCAATCCAATGGGAGATTGGTGAGAATACACTTAGAACTAATCAAGTTATCTGGGTTTTTAATCCAGTTGAGTAGAATGGTTTTTAAACAATTAATAAAAAAGACTAAGAATTCAGGAATCCCCAATCAATAGAACTTGAATTTAATTCACCTTCTCGAGTTGATAACTCAACTAAAACTAGATTATAATTCGTTCTAGTTGGAAGATAAAGCAATAGAATCAATCACAAGCATCCAACATATATTAGAATTACAATAGGGTTGATCTCTCATGAAGATCTACCTAATCAATTGCAAGAAATCAAAAACATCTAATGTAGCTGGAGGTGACAATAGATCAATCAACTTTACAGATTTTTCCTTCTCCAATGTAGGAATTCAATCACATCCAACCACAATTCAACATAAAAACTTAAACTTTCATTGAAAAATAAATTAAATATTAAATATTCATTAAAAGGTTCATTCCTTAGTCTTAGCTAAGAGATTAATCAGGCATGATTAACATCTTAAAAAAATAAATAAAAAGAAAGCATGAAAAATAATCTAAAATGAAGGATTAAAGTAGAGGGATGGTTCCATATAAGCCCTGACGCCTTTAGGTCTCTCTCTTAAGCCCTAATTCGTACCTAGAATAGTCTAAAACACCTCCTTGAATAGGAAAAATCTGCATCGACTTAGTACCAACTTCAAAATTTCTTACTTCTGTTATGTTTCGGTGGCACCGAACTGGTCCTTCAGTCGCATCGAAGTCACACCGATTCCAACTAAAGGACTCTTCCAGTTGCAGCCGAATTTTCTCAGATATGTCCAAACTCTTCATCTCCTCTAAGTCGCATTAAACCCTCCATCGGTGGCACCGAACATCACTTCGGTCGCACCCGATAGTCAAGCCAAATTAAGTCTAGAAATCATTGTTTATCGCTGGACTTTTTTCTCACTTTCAATCAGACCAAACCTACCTTAAGTGGGACTAAATAGTTTGTTATTTCTATTATTTAAATGTTATTTCTATACGAGGTACAATAGACTATGTCTTGACGTTTGAAAAGTCAGATGACAAATTGGTAGGCTATGTGCATGAGATTACGCAGGAAATATGGGCAATAGAAGTTTGACTTTGGGCTACTCATTTGTGTTAGTGGGTAGGATGATCAGTTGGATGTAGAAGCTTCAGTTTGTGGTTACTCTTTTCACAACCGAAGCTAAGTATATGGTGGTAATGGAGGCGGCTTCAGCAGGAGGCCGTGTCGATTTATTGTGACAGTGAGAGCGCTATCAATTTGTCTAAAAACTCTGTTTATCATTCATGTACTAAACACATTGATGTTCGTCACCATTTTATCTGATAGGTGCTTGAGGAAGGAGGCGTGACTCTGGAGAAGATTCACACGAGCGTGAATCCGATGGACATGCTCACCAAGGTGGTTCCTGCAAAAAGTTGAAGTTATGTGTGTCTTCTTTGGGTTTGGCAAAGCCGTAAAAGGAGGACGGAGTTTGCATGAGAAGCGACAGTGAAGCTATAATGCAAGACAGAGATGAGAGAAGAGGACAAGAAATTACATTTTGATGATTAAAGACAGGGTGGAGATTCATTCGATGCCATCGAGCACCGTTCGATTCCATTGAACAGTGCTTGATCCTATCGAGAATTTTTGAATTTTTTCCAGTTGGTTGCTGGACTAACTGAGTACTTTTTCGATGCCTTTGAAGATGGTTCAATGACAACAAAAATCAGTTCGATGGCATCGAAGATGGCTCAATGCAATCGAATAAGATCCGATTTTCAAGTCTTGTCTCTGGACTGTTTAGGTATTAGTTCGATGCCATCGATATGGTTTCGATGTCATCGAAGGATAAGTTTCGATGACATCGAATGAATTCACGCTGATTTTCGCAGAGTTGCGATTTTGCGGGATTTATTTCCTATTTCGATTGTGATTCTTCTAAAGGCTATATATTGGGGGGTGTAATCGGGATTGGGAGGTATTCAGGACTTTCTAATTCGTTCTAGGGTTTCAATGGTGTAGTAATGATTCGAGGTTTGTTCAGATCGGGTAAGCTCTTCTCTCTTGTAATTTTCTGCTTTCATAGTGATATCCGTCGCTTTGTGCCGTGGTTTTTTCCCGCAAGAATTTTTTCTACGTTAAATTCAGAATATCTGTGTTGTGCATGCTTGGTGCTATTAGATTACTTTACTTGATTCATCTCTGTGCTTTCGTGGTCCCCAACATTTCCTGCTTGCTTGCCTTTGGATGCTAGAGGATTGGTCATGCGATTGTTCAAGAACCGCCGTAATCACAGGGGTGGAAGGAGGTGGTGATGGGAGTTTGAGATGGAGAAGGTGCTTAAATCGATCTATATATATATATATATATATATATATATATATATATATATATATAGCGGAGAAGGGAGGACAGGGAAATGGAGGGAGCGTTCCGTGTCAGAGCAGGTGCTAATTTCAAACGGTCAGATTAGTTACGGTCCACGTCCGCCCATTGAATAACTTCCAACCCTTCATGTGGGCCCAACAGAGTCGGTCTAGGGTGCGGCAGGACGCAACGCGCTTCTGGCTGGAGACTTGCTTCTACGTTGATCGTTTTCTCATCAGACTTTTTGAAACTTTCGTGAAATTTCCATCCTGTTGTGGAATTCTCCACGGAAAGTTCATGTGGTCCGAAGCTATGTAGGACCACAGAGTTGCCCGTGAGAGATCAGAGATC
Source organism: Magnolia officinalis (assembly GCA_021015155.1). NCBI lineage: Eukaryota > Viridiplantae > Streptophyta > Magnoliopsida > Magnoliales > Magnoliaceae > Magnolia > Magnolia officinalis. The sequence goes on along the minus strand of JAJHSJ010000016.1, from coordinate 1,761,775 downwards.
CAATCCGTCTATCAGTTTCTGAAGCTCACAGTCATTGAAAGGTTCTAATGAAAATTATCCAATGATCCTCAGATCAGAGGTTGGGATTGTTCGATGAATCTTAGTTTTGGAATTTCGCTCGGAACATGGCTTCCGCAACTTTTTCAGTCTAATTTATTTGGGTAGTTATTGGTGTTGCGTGTAGAATTGGGAGCGGATTAAGTGAGACCCCGGACTCAACCAAGACACTGTTGCCCTTACCGTAGGGCCCACCTTGATGTATGTATACTTAATCCACACCGTCCATACGTTTTTCAGATCATTTTAGGGCATTACCACGAAAATTAAGCAGATCCAATTATCAGGTGGACCATACCATAGGAAACATTGGTGATTTGACCATTAATGCCGCTGTGATGCATGTGCTCTAAATCCACGCCGTCCATTAGTTTTGACAGCTCATGTTTCATGAACCCAAAACTGAAGCAGATCCAACTCTTAGGTGGACCACACCACAGGAAACAGTGGTTATTGACCACTAAAAACTTCTTGTGGGCCACAATTTTCGTATCAAGCTGCTGTTTATGCGGTCCCATCATCCAGGTCTTTGTGACCTTATCAACAGGTGGGATGGCAAACAAACATTCGAGTGGTCCCCAATAAGTTTTTAATGGTGGGTATTTAATCACAGTTGTTTCCTGTGGTGTGGTCCACCTGAGATTTTGATCTGCTTCATTTTTGGAATCATGCCCAAAAAAAGGACGGCGTGGATGCAAGCAATTCCTCTGTTGTAGTCAACCATGATGACCACTGTAGGAGAACCGTAGATCTATGGCTTTGTAAGAAAAAAAAAAACACATGACCACAATGTTGAAACCCACAGGTCTACCACTGAGCGATATGGCTTTATACTTACAAAGTCGTCAGATCATAACGTTTAAATCCGTTGGATATCACCAGCGCAAATCAGAGCGGTAGATTTATACCTTCATGTGGAATCGGAACCTTACATCAACAAATCCCAGCAAATCAGATTGTTAGATTATCGTCTTCAATTGACATGATCACATCAGATCAACATATCTACGATCCAAATGGATATTGTGACCACTGGTTCAAGGTAAGCAGGTCTTATCTTCTCATAATCTTCTATGTATTTATGTGGTCACAAGCACCATCATCTTTTTAACATTTTTTAGTGTGATGGATCACGTGACCACTGTCCATCCACATTGGGTCCAATACCATGATCGTGTGAATGCTAGCCAATACAAAGATCTCAAATTGCCCACTAGTTCCTTTCATGGCCAATTCGAGATCTTTGTACCAACGTTTGATCCCCAAAAGTACCATACATACGTGGAGGCTGTCACAAATGGTCCATGAATATTTGGACAGCATGTGAGAACCCGATATCCTAGTGGAAGCACTTTTAGCTTGGGTTATTTGGTGGGATAGGAACACGGATTCTGTTCAAAGGCCGTTGGATGTAACCGTTTAGTGACCATGAAAAGGCATGGTGTACAAGTGACAGACATGCTGTCCTATGGTGAGAGGGCAAAATAATTATTTTATATAGAAAATCTTTAATTTTCCACTGAGGGTGTCATGCCTATCATGTGTTGGGGATATCGTGGAAGCAACTCCGAATTTAATCAAACAAGATGAAATCAAATGCAAACCAAAATACGCAGAGAACACATGATTTTTACGTGGAAAAATCTTTTCGAGAAAAAACTATGGCACAAAGCGAAAAGCAATCCATTATGAAATAATATTACAAGAGATAGATGAACTTACTGATCCGAACAACCCCAAAATTATTTCTCAAAACCCTAGCTTTCCTCTTGAACACCTTAGGAATGTCTTAACATTCACTTAAAATTTCCTAATCCCGATTACACTAATATCACAACCGGAATTAGATACAAATCGCGCACTTGCGCAATTCCACGTGCGTCGTTGATGTGACCTTCGATGCCATCGAAGACTAGTTGATGATATCGAAGCCACCTTTGATGGCAACGAGTAGCAAATCCAAAACCGTCCAGCGAGCAGTTGAAATTTTTTCAGATTTTCTCGATGCATCAAGTGGTCTGTCAATGGCATCGATAAAACCTTGATCTCAAATAGATTGAAGACATCTGACAACAATATCCACCATGGATTCATACTACATGCTTCATTGCTCCACCATGTCATCATCATTTCTACTAGCCTTCCATCATAGCTTCATTGCTGCTTCTCGTGCACACCCTGTCTTCATTGTACAAAACTTGAACTTCTCTGTATGAACCACATTCGTAAGCATGTCAATCGGGTTCACGCTTGTATGGATCTTCTCTAGAGTCACACCACTTTCCTCAAACACCTATCGGATAAAATGATGACAAATATCAACATGTTTAGGTACATGAATGATAAACAGAGTTCTTCGCTAAATTAACCGATACGGCCTCCTGCTGAAGCTCAAGCTAATTTATTATTCCTCTCAACCAAACACATTCTTCGAACACCTCTATCACTGCAATATACTCAGCTTCGATTGTAGAAAGTGAACCATAGACTGAAGCTTCGACATTCAACTGATCGCCCTACCTAACACAAACGAGTATCCGAAAGTTGAACTTCTATTGTTCATATTTCCTGTGTAATCGACATCCAAATAACTTACCAGTTTGTCCTCTGACTTTTCAAACGTCAAGACATAGTCCACTATACCTCATATATACCGAGGTAGTCATTTCATTGATTCTCAGTGTTGCCTGTCAGAGTTAGTCGTGTATCTGCTCACAATACTCATTGCATGTTAAATATCTGGTCTCGTAAAGTATATGACATACATTAAACTACCAACGACGCTCGAATAGGGCACATCACGTGCTTTTCTTTATCTGTAGTAGGACATTATTCAGAAGAAAGCCTAAAGTGAGCAGCATGGGGTGTTAGCGCAGGGAGGGACGTGATGAGGTCGATCATCGTCTTCCTCGGGGGATAACTACTCTAAATCCACGAAGCTCTCTGGACTCCTCACAGAGCTTCCTCGAATCCACGAGGAATAAAAACATGAATAATTCCTAATAAATTTGAAATAGATTGATAAAAAAAAAATGAAATTACAACTCTTTAAATAAGGAATTCAAACCTAAGACAGAGTTTTAGACTTAGGGCATGTTTGTTAACTCTGAATTTTTGTACTTAACGCAGAATTTGGAAAATGTTCCATGTTTAGTGGTGTTTGTTAATGCAGAAGAAGGAAAGCGCTCCACCATTTTATGCTGAAATTTTTCCGTGATAGGAGTTTAGCTTAATGGGGAATTAAGAACGCAGTCCGTGATTATTTTTTAATCCAAAATTGTCCTTTGTGACAAAGATTTTCTCCCTTGCGTTATACACATCCCAACTTTTAATATGGGGCACTTCTCTGAGCCCACCATGATTTATGTGTTAGATCCACACGTCTATTAACTTTTCTATATCATTCTAAAGCATGATCTAAAAAAAGATGCACATCCAAAGCTCAAGTCAACCACACCACATAAAGTAGTGGGATAGGAACGACTACCATTAATACCTTCCTGATGTCCACCATGAAGCTTATTTGCCATTAAATCTCTTTATAAGGTCCACAGACCTGGATGAAGGAAAAA